>VWYP01019121.1:90540-160963 GCA_013400435.1 Pycnonotus jocosus
ACGCAGCTCCCTGGGCTCTGCCCCCGCAGGGGGCCGCAAGCCGGGGCTGGCGTGGCCGGGCGAGCCGCTGGGCTCGCAGCCCTGTTACTACCGGCTGCACAGCAGCGTGGCATCCCCGTGCAGCACCGAGTCCAACCCCTACGTCAGCCTGGACAGCAGCCCGGCCCCGTCGCCCAAGCACCGGCAATACTCGCCGCTGTCGCGACGGAAGAAGCTCTTCACCTTCTCGCGGCCGCCCCGCAGCCGCGACACCGACCGGTTCCTGGACGCGCTCAGCGAGCAGCTGGGGCACCGCGTCACCATCGTCGATGATTTCCTCACCCCCGAGAATGACTACGAGGAGGTGAGAGGGGCACGGGGTGCTCAGAGCAGCGCCAGGGGTGCCCCGGGTGTGGAGCGGCCTCAGGGGATCAGTCCCGGGGTTCTGCGGGTGACAGGGTGACAGGGAGGGGGGATGGCTCGGGGAGGCTGAGCTGGAACAGAGACTGGGCAGAGCTGGAGAATGAAGTGTTTATTGAAAGGCCTTCAGGATCCACCTCGGGCAGGACAGGAGCCTGAGCAGGGCTGCACCCAAGGGGGACCCAAAATGGGCACAAAATGGACAAACGGTCAGGAGATCTTACATTTCTGTCAGTTTGGGTCCATTTGCATACTGGGGTTTAATTATCCAATTACAGCTTGAGGTTGTGAGGTCTCATCTTTCTTATTGCTGCCTTCAGCCCACCCTTGTTTGTTCTTTTGGGCCTGAAAACTTGTAGCAGTTGTCCTTGGTCTCCAGCAGGAGAAAGATTTGATTTTTTTCTCTCTGCTCTGTGAAGAAAACTCACCAGCACTGCATGTGAGGCTCAGAATGACACACCTGGGCAGCACAGAGTCTGAAAATACGAGAGCTAAAGCTGAAGGCATCAGGGGCAGGATGCACTGGGGGGTGCTGTGGGTGGAGGATGCTGGTGGAGGATGAGGTGCCACCTTCATCCTCTCCCTGTGCCCACCCAGATGAGTTTCCAGGATGACCAGGGCAGCTACGTCACCAACGATGTCAGCAGCAGCGAGTACATCAGCAGCAGCGACGAGGGCAGCTCCCTGACCTACTCCACGCTCTCGGACCACATCCNCCTGCGCGCCCCCCCTGCACCGGGGGCTGCTGCACCGCAGGAGCGAGTCCAACCACATGAGCGTCAAGAGGCTGCGCTGGGAGCAGGTGGAGAACTCGGAGGGGACAATCTGGGGACAGGTATGGCCCGGGACAGGGGACTGGGGGAGGCTCTGGGGGGCAGTGAGCTGCGCTGAGGCTCTGCAGGGCTTTGCTTCATCCTTGCAGTTGTTTGGACCGAAGTGCTGGGGTGGGGAGAGGTGTCCCTGGAAAGCCTCTGAGATGCTGGTTTCAGCCACAGAGCCCTGGGCAGCACTGCCCTGAGGGGTTGGCACAGGCAGGAGCTGCCTCCAGATGTGTTCTGCAGCTGTGGGGAGGGATGAGGATGGTTGGAGCAGAGCGATGGGACAGCCCCGGACAGGGCAGGGGACAGCAGAGGTGAGGGGTGACACAAGACAAGGCAATCCTTTGGCATTGAGGACGTGAAGTGGTGCAGAACTCTGAGGTGGATCCAATCCCTGCCTGGGGTTTAACTCGCAGCCTCCGCGTCCCTCCCGGTGTCCAGGACGTGCCAAATTCCCTGAGCAGCCAGAGGGGAGCTGTGGCATCATCTTCCAGTCCCGCAGGCACTCGGAATCCTGCAGCTCCCTCTCAAGATACCTCCTCACGGTGATTTTTTTTTCCTGCGTGCAGAAAATTTCCTGCAGCTCCTGGAATTCCC
Source organism: Pycnonotus jocosus (assembly GCA_013400435.1). Taxonomy (NCBI): domain Eukaryota; kingdom Metazoa; phylum Chordata; class Aves; order Passeriformes; family Pycnonotidae; genus Pycnonotus; species Pycnonotus jocosus. Next base: position 92,355 of record VWYP01019121.1, read on the forward strand.
GTTTTACCCTTCAGTAAAGGGATCAGGTCCAAGGAGTAAGGGAAGCCAGAGATGCTCTGTAGGATTTCAGCCGTGTCAGGAGCTGAGTGAATCCTCAGGGCAGTGCCTGAGCCCCCAGTCACAGGACGGTGCCACCAGCCTGTCCTGGCTCCTTCTGGGGACACAGAGCTCGGTGTGGGGGACAGGGGATGTGCCAGCACGGGTGGGCACTGCCGGGCTGTCCCGGTGGCAGCACAGCTCCTGACTCCTCCTCCCCCACAGCTCGGGGAAGACTCGGATTACGACAAGCTGAGCGATATGGTCAAATACCTCGACCTGGAGCTGCACTTCGGGACTCAGAAGCCCACGAGTAAGTACTGAGCCCCAAAATAGCTCCTGGTACCAGCAGAGACTGGTGCCAGCTGGGAGGAACTGGGGGAAACTGGAGAAACTGGGAGGAACTGGGAGGAACTGGGGCTCGATGGGCAGCAAGGCAATGCCTGTCTGTGACATCACCAGTGCCATGAATTTGTCCATCCTCAGGATTTTGTGGCTGGTGGCACAGCAGATCATTAAGGTGGAGATGGCTTCATTATCTCCCTTAATTATCTCTGCTGCTGTGATCTGTCTTCTCTCCACATTTCACTGGGCACTGAAACCCAGCTGGAGGCTTTCACCAACTGCAGCTCCAGTGCTTGAGGACTCTGGAAATGCTGAAAAAGCCGTGAAAACATTCCTGTGTCCAAAGAAATCTCCACCAGCAGCACTTTGCTTTCCACACAAACAATCAGTGGATGTCCCCCAAGAGCTGTGATGGGTCTGGAGCTCTGTGCTTGTCCAGCCCCCATCACTCCTCAGCTGGGGTCACCCACAGACCCACTGGGAGCTCCCCCCCAGAGGAGTTTTGGGTGCCACAAACCCAGAGCAGGGTGCAGGCTGGGGCTGTGGAGGGCTGCTGATCCTGCTGGGAGGCATTCCAGGAAAAAAAAGGGATGTCTGAGCTCTCCTGCAAGGGCCACGGTGCCCAGCTGGCAGTGGGGTGAAATGGGGCTCATCTCGGGGGACACTGGTGTTTTTAGGATGTTTCTGAGCAGTCTGGGATGTTCTGTGTGTTTCACCTCTCGTTTTGCCTTTTTCAGCTCCAGCTGAGCCCTCCATTGGGGAGATCTTTGAATCGCAGAATTCAAGGATTCCTGGAGCCATTGCTGTGTGCAGAGCATCCCTTCTCCTCCCTTTTCATTCATGGTTTCACTGTTTGCAGGGCAGTTTTCTTCCCGCTGGAGGCTCCTGAGCCTGTCCTTACCCTCGATTAAATCTTTCAGTTTCTCTTCCAGAGCCAACTCTCATGCCTGAAAACTTTAAAAAGAAAGACGTGGTTGAAATTTTGTCCCACAAAAAGGCCTACAACACATGTAAGTGAAGTCCTCGGTGAAGGTACCCCCCAAAAGGGGCCCCCAGGTGGGATGTAGAGACCTGGAAAGGTAAAGGGGAGGAACAGCAGCTCAATCCCATGAGCACAGCTCAGCTGGGATGGATTTTCCTGCAGCTCAGAGCTGCCCCAGACTGAGTTCAGCCCCGGCAGGGGGAAAGAGGGAATTTTCTGGGGAAGGATGGAGATGGGCTCTGCCCCACTGTCCTGGAGAGGGGCAGAGCCCGTGGGGTGAAGTGGGGCAGGGGAGGGGCAGTGCTGCTTCTCCAGGATGTGCCTGTGGTGGGGAGGAGGGGGGTGGGAGGGCTCGGTGGGACCCTGCCAGGGATCCCTCCGTGCCTCTGGGGGCTGTGGGAGCAGGGCTGGTCCCAGGGCAGGACCAGAGCCACCCGTGCAGCCTCTGCAGGGTCCCAGGGAGTGCTGGTGGCACTGTCCCAGGGCTGGGCACCTGCACAAGGCTCACTCCCTGGGGGCCTTGATGTCCCCGTCCTGTCCCGGTCCTTTGGGGCAGCGTGTCCCCAGCACTGCCACAGCCCCGGGGTCCCCTCCTTTCCCCCGCAGTGACAGTGACGTGCCTCCCTCCCCGCAGCCATCCTGATCGCGCACCTGAAGCTGTCGCACATCGAGCTGCGGCAGATCCTGATGACGATGGAGACGGATCGCCTGGAGCCGTCCCACATCAAGCAGCTGCTGCTCTACGCCCCGGACGGGGAGGAGGTGCAGCGCTTCCAGAGCTACAAGGAGAACCCCGGCAAGCTCAGCGAGCCCGACCAGTTCGTGCTGCAGGTGCCGGGGCAGGGCCGTGCTCTGGGAGGGGCTGCGTGTGCCCCGGCCCCCAGGTGTGCCAGCAGGACAGTGACAGCAGGGACAGGCTGTGTGTGCCCTGTCCCTGCCAGCAGGACACACCTGGGCCAGGCTGTGTGTGCCCTGTCCCTGCCAGCAGGACAGTGACAGCAGGGACAGGCTGTGTGTGCCCTGTCCCTGCCAGCAGGACAGTGACAGCAGGGACAGGCTGTGTGTGCCCTGTCCCTATACCTGAGACAGGCTGTGTGTGCCCTGTCCCTGCCAGCAGGACACACCTGGGCCATGCTGTGTGTGCCCTGTCCCTGCCAGCAGCACAGACACACCTGTGCCAGGCTGTGTGTGCCCTGTCCCTACCAACAGGACACACCTGGGCCAGGCTGTGTGTGCCCTGTCCCTACACCTGGGCCAGGCTGTGTGTGCCCTGTCCCTGCCAGCAGCACACTCACACCTGGCTGGGAGGAGCTGGTGGCACTGGGAGGAGCTGGTGGCGCTGGGGGGAGCTGGTGGCACTGGCACACTGGGGGTGATGCTCAGTTGGTGTCTGAGGGGTCTGGCAGCTCCCAGGGGTTGGTTCAGAACTGCAGAGCCACCCCTGGTGACGGTGGCTTTGCCCAGCTCTGATTTCTTTTCTGTTAACAAAGCCCCCCCGTGGATGTTGGTGTGGCAGTGCCCATCCCCTGGCAGCAAACCAGCCCAGCCACTCCAGCTGCACCTCCTGCTGCCATGGCCAGGGCAGCAGGGCAGGAAAAGCCCCGTGCAGGGGGATTGTGGCTGCTGGGGGTGGTGACCCTGCCCTCCTCCTGCCCCAGATGCTGTCGGTGCCCGAGTACAAGATCCGCCTGCGCAGCCTGCACTTCAAGACCACCCTGCAGGAGAAGACCGAGGAGATCAAAGCCAGCTACGAGTGCATTTGCAAGGCTTCCCTAGAGCTGAAGAGCAGCAAGAAGCTGGCAAAGATCCTGGAGGTCAGAGCAGGCCCTCCTTCTTGTAACAGGTCACCAAAGACCCTCAGCATTCCAGAGGAGCACCCACGGGCTGCTCCAGCCCAAATCTGTGTGTGTCCCAGCAGCATTCCAGGCTGGTCCCTGTGCACCCCACATTGCCTGCCCCCCTCAGGAGGGGGTTTTGGGGTCCTGGGATGGACTGTGCCTGGCAGAGACAGAACAAATCCCACTGCAGCTTCTCCATGACCCTCCTGAGATGAGCTGTCCCAAATTGCTGCTGATTCATTTGGTTTTGCTTTAAAAAAAAAAAAAAAGCAGGTGGGATAAATGGGGTCACTGTGTGCTCAGAGGCATTTGCAGATGAGTGATGGAACTCCTGGCCAGTGACCCCCCAGCAATTCCTTAAATCCATGGGGACAATGTTTTTTTCTGCATATTAATGTGGGTGAACAGAAATTCAGAGTGCCAGGAGCTGGGAGATGGGAGCACACAGGTGCAAGAGGTCACCAGCCCCTCCTTCCCTGATTTCCTCTTTCCAGTTTGTCCTGGCCATGGGAAACTACCTGAACAACGGGCAGCCCAAGACCAGCAAAACCACGGGCTTTAAAATCAACTTCCTCACTGAGGTAAGGAGAGCCAGGCTCGTTCCCTGCAGGAATTTGGGATTTGGGAGCTCCTTGTGCCCAGCAAAGCTGCTCCCATAAGAGACCCCAGGCTGCCAGAGAGGGGTGGAGGGAGCTGGATTGATCCATGGGGGGGCTTTGGAGAGACCCTGCTGTGGGTCTGGGGCTTCAGAGCTGGGAATCCTGCCCACCTCAGGCTGCCCAGGAGCCAGGTGTGGGTGGGAGAAGGTGCTCACCCCACCTGAGCTGCAGAGGGGGTGGGGACAGCCCTGCCCTGCAGGAGGGGACATCTCCACACCGCTCTGGGCACGTGTGGTGTGTGAACATTAAATGCCCAGTTTAACCTTTAACCAGGGGGGCGTGGGGCTGAGCCAGGAGGGGCTGACCCCGAGCGTGTGTGAGCCCCGCTCCCTCTGCAGGGGGGTCCTCACTTGTTCTGCTTTGCTGCAGCTCAACACCACCAAGACTGTCGATGGCAAATCCACCTTCCTGCACATTCTTGCCAAATCCCTCAGCCAACACTTCCCAGAGCTCCTGGGCTTTGCCAAGGATCTCCCGACGGTGCCGCTCGCTGCCAAAGGTAAAGGGGTGTCCTTGCTCTGCCCCCGGGTTTGGGTTGAGTCAGGAGCTGCACAGCCTTGGCAGGAGCAGGATGGGAGCCAGAACGGGTGAGGAATGGTCCTGAGCAAGTGGAGAGTGTTGGGAAGGGCTGAGCTCAGTGACACTGAGGTGCCACCCGTCCCACGCTGCCACTCTTGGCACTGCCGGGACAAGGCTCTGTCCCCTGCCCTGGTGAGACTTGAACCTGAGATTCCCAGGTTCAGAGGCATCTTGGAAGTGCAGAGGAGGCACAGGGAATGGCAGTGCCAGGAGATGCTGTGCCCCAGGCTCCATCCAGGTGCTGCTGCAGGTGCCAGCATTGCCCTGCCACGGTCACCTGTGGCACAGAGGGTGCAGCACCTCGGGGAGGGGGTCACAGTTCAGTCCCAGCTGTGTCACCGTGAATAAGGACCCTGCAGCTCAATTTTCTGCAATGAAAACCAGTCCCACACGTGCTGGGGTTGTTCTCCATCCTCTGGTGCTGGTGGTGTCACAGGGGGCTGGGCAGGGGTGACACAGGAGCAGGGCAGTGCCCGTCCCTGTGCTGGCACTGCTGGGGAACCTCCAGTGCTGGGGCAGCTCTGGGCTCTCACAGCCAGGACACCGAGGGGCTGGAGCATGGCCAGGGCAGGAACAGAGCTGGGGAAGGGAATGGAGCCCCAGGAGAGGCTGAGGGAGCTGGGAAAGGGGCTGAGCCTGGAGAAAAGGGGGATCAGGGGGGACCTGGTGGCTCTGCACAAGTCCCTGACAGGAGGGGACAGCCAGGGGGGGTCGGGCTGTGCTCCAGGGAACAGGGACAGGACAAGGGGAACAGCTTCAGGCTGGGCCAGGGGAGGGTTACGTGGGATTTTAGGGAAAATTTCTTCCTGGAAATGCTGCCCAGCCCTGGCACAGCTGCCCAGGGCAGGGGTGGAGTCCCCATCCCTGAAGGGATTTAAAAGCCCTGTGGATGTGGCACTTGGGGACAGTGCTTGGCTTAGTGGTGGCTTTGGCAGTGCTGGGGAAACTGGATGACCTTAGAGGGCTTTCCCAACCTGAATGACTCCACAATTCTGTGATTTTAAATGATGCACTGAATCTCTACAAAGCATGAGCTGCCTTCCCCTTGCACCCCATCCCCTGCTGCTCCTGAGCAATTCCCTTGGGAATTAGTGCTCCATTGCATAAATAAAGGAGCAAATTCCGGCCTGGAGCTGTAAATTTCCACTTGAGGAAGGTCTGTACCTGGAGCTTTCCCAGCTGGAATTTGTATCTGGCCTAACTCTCCAATAACCCTTCCGTCACTGGAGGCTCCCAGCTGCCCAAACTCTGTGGGCACTGTGTCCCATGTTGTCCTGCTGTCCTGTGTCCCTCCTGTCCCCTCCCTGGGTGTCCATCACCATGGGTCCTGTGTGTTCCTGTCCTTGGCACATTCCAGGCTCCTTTTGGCACTCCTGGCTTCCCTAGGAGTGAGCACCAAGAGCTCCTGGTAACCCTCTGGTGCCAGCAGGGCACTCTGGTTGTCCCCCCTGCCTGGGCAGCAGGATATGGGTGCAGATGGACAGACAGACAGACAGACAGACCCATGGCCACACTGCTCCCTGTGCTGTGGGAACAAACCCAGCCCTGCTGACCCTGCCTCTCCTGCAGTGAACCAGAGGACGCTGACAGCCGACCTGAAGGACCTGCACAGCACGGTGAGTGACATCCAGAAGGCGTGTCACAGCATGCCAGCCACCCCCGAGGACAGGTTTGCCATCGTCATGACAGTATCCTTCTGGGAGAGGGGAAATGGCCCTGCTGTGCCCTGGGGGCTCCTTGCAGAGCCAGGGCTGTGCCTGGCAGCTCTCAGCCAGGGTGGGGAGCAGCTTTGGTGGTGCCCCACGGTGCCACCTGCCAGGGAATGTGCTGGGACATCTGTCCTTGAGACCTGTGCTGAGCCTGCCAGCCCCTCCACACGTGCCAGCCCCTCCACACATGCCAGCACCTTCACACATGCCAACCCCTCCACACATGCCAGCATCTCCACACATGCCAGCACCTTCACACATGCCAGCATCTCCACACGTGCCTGCTGCCAGCTGGGCTGGAACCCGGCCATTTGATAAGGGATTGATAAGGGGTTGTGATCCCTACCCGAGGAGCAGCTCTTTTGTCCTTAAGCCAATGCCTGCAGTCCTTCCTGGAGAGTGCCCAGCCTGCCATGCGCTCCCTGGATGACCTGCAGCACAAGGCCATGGAGGAGTTCAGCAAGGTGCTGTCCTTCTTCGGGGAAGACTCAAAAATGACAACTTCTGAAGCCTTCTTTGGCATCTTTGCAGAATTCATGAGCAAGTTCGAGGTGAGTTAAGCCTTTCCAAGGCAGCCAGGAATCTCCTGTGGGTGTCACTGAGGTGTGTTATTTGGGAGTGAGTGGTGGGAACAGGATGGGGTTTTGTGAGCAGCTGGACCTGAGTGAGAGGCAATTTTTCTAATGTTGTTAAGGTGCAATTTTTCTAACACACAAAATCAGCTGGGACACTGAGGGAGGCCTCAAGCACAAGCCCCAGGGGAGAGCAGTGTGGTTGTTCAGAAAATCCTGGAATGGTTTGGGTTGGAAGGGACCTTAAATGTCACCCCATGTCCCACCCCCTACCATGGGCAGGGACACCTTCCACTACCCCAGGCTGCTCCAAGCCCTGCCCAACCTGGCCTTGGGTGCTTCCAGAGGTTCCAGCTTCTCTGGGCACCCTGTGAGCAGCACCCTGACCCTCCCTGTGCCACAGCAGCTGCTCTCAGTGCTGCCCTTTCTGTCCCACAGAGGGCTCTCAGTGACGTGCAGGGGGGCGAGAGCCAGCGCAGCCCCAGGATGACGTCCCCCCTCGCCTGGTGACATCCTGCGGCCACCCGAGGTGCGACAACTCGTTGCCAACAAAGTGCAATTTGCCCCTGTCCAGCCCGGTTGTAAATACGCTGCTGCCACCTGCTACCACCCAGCGGAGTCAGGGACAGAGGGGTCGGGGCAGGTGGGCACGGAGAAGGCACCGCAGGTGACAGAGGATGGCGTGAGGGTGACACCAAGATAAACCCTGCACTGGTCCTGACAGAGCTTCCCCAGCACCCTCCACTCCCAGGGCATCACTGAGCCAAGGGTTTCGCATCCATCTGGTGACACCCCGCTGTCCCGTGTCCCCAAACACCTGTACCTGGCATCAGCAGTCTCTGGAGCCCTTCCCCACATCCCCACAGACACTGCCCGAGCGTGGGGGGCTCTGCCAGGCAGCCTTGGGGTGCCAGGGAAGGTCCCTGGGGAGCCAGGGAAGGGAGCACGGGGAGATGAGCAGGAGGGCGGCCACCCCCAGCTCCTCTGGGACCCTGAGGACGCTGCTGGGTCCTCTCCTGTCCCTGTCCATGCCCTCTGCCCCATGGCAGGGCACGTGGGGCTGGAGCTGCACCTGGGCAGATGGTGACAGTGGAGCAGAGAGCACTGGAGGTGGCCTGGGAGCTTCAGTTCCCTCGCACTTTGCTTCTGGCAATGGAAAGCAGGAGGACCTTGCAGAGCCCTCCTGGCACATCCGTGTGGTCCCAGGGACGGATCTGGGCTGATCCTTCCCAGCTCACGGCTCCTTCCTGGCCTCAGCTCTGCTCTGGGCTGTGCCAGAGGCTGACGGATCTTGGACCCTTCCCAGGAGTGTAACACCATCAGCACGAGGTTCTTGGAACTCGCCAGCAGACAGCCCTGGGCATTCTGATGCCTCCTTGGAAAGCACAGAGTCCCTGAGAGCCTAAGAACGAGCAGGAGTCCTCTGCAGCCCCGAGTGCTGCCCCGAGGCAGAGGGAGAGGCATCCCCGGAGAGCCCCGTTAGTGCAGGAGTTTACTGGTTTGGATGGGGAATAAATATCCCAGGGAACTCCAGGAGTGTCCATGGCCACCTCCCAGTGTGCACACTCACCTCCCACCCTGCACATCCACCCTGCACAGCCACCTCCCAGTGTGCACACCCACCTCCTGATGTGCACACCAACTTTCCAGTGTGCACACCCACCTCCCACCCTGCACACACACCTCCTGATGTGCACATCCACCTCCCAGTATGCACACCCACCTCTCACAGTGCACACCCACCTCCTGATGTGCACACCAACTTTCCAGTGTGCACAACCAACTCCCAGTGTGCACACACACCATGCACACCCACCTCCTGGTGTGCACACACACCTCCTGATGTGCACATCCACCTCCCAGTATGCACACCCACCTCTCACAGTGCACACCCACCTCCTGATGTGCACATCCCCCTCCCAGTATGCACACCCACCTCCCAGCGTGCACGCCCCTCTCTCCCCATGCCCTGCCCGCCTCTCCTGCCCGCATTCCTCCCGGGATGGAGGCACAGCATCCCTGGGCCGGTGCAGGTGTCCCCGCAGCAGCCCCGCCTTTGCGAGCATCCCCTCCGTGCAGAGCGCACCCTTTGCCCGCTCGCAGCCCCCGGCCCCGCAGCAGACGCAGTGTAGGTCACCCCTCCCTCCCTCCAGCCGATGCCAGAGCAGGGGCTCCTCCTGCAGCCCCCGCTGGAGGACACAATCACCGACCGGTGCGTTATTTATGGGAGACCTCACGGCCCTCGGATCTCCGGGTTTTGGTATTTTTTTAAACCCTGCTGTAGAAAGTGAAGTATATTTTCACAAGTGTTCTCCGTTTATACAGCTTTAAGTGCCAGGTAGTGGGTAGCCTTGTGTTCCCAGAGGTCCAGGACAGGGCCACGCTCCCTCTGCTCCTCTTTCCCTTTTGGATGTTGCACACACTGCATTCCGTTAATTTTATTTATTTATTCTTTTTTTAAAAACATATCCAACGTTTAAACCACCGGAGGTTCTTTTGAAACTGTCCTGACAGAAGATGCTGTACATAGATTTTGCTACATGTCGTAACTTTCTGGAATAGTTAGAACTCCAAGCCCTTTGGTATTTTTATGTGAATATTTTCAAAGAGCCAGGACTTCTGGTGAAATGATTTGATAACGGGCTGATGTATATTCACAGTTCAGTCTCTACCCAATGCCTATGTGCTCTTCCTAAAATAAAGCTACTGCCTTCTGCCTCCTGAGTGCACAGACCTCTGTCTTCTGTGATGCTGCTGGTGATGGTGGGAGGAATTCTGCATCTGCTCTTGGTGATATTGGCCCCTGAAGCTGCAGGGCTGGGCTGGGGCTGGCATGGAATCACTGCCTGAAGGACCTTCCTGCACCACAGCACCCAGGCTGGAGGCATCAAAATGAGCAGCAAATTCTTAAAATAGTATGGATTTTTAACTCCAGCCTTCAGAAGAAAACATTTAGCGAACTGTATGAGGCAGGGAATTGTTTCCCTCTGAAAAAGAATTCTTGGCTGAGGCTGAGTTTGCATCCCAGGGCGATTTATCTCCCGTGACACTGGGAGCAGACAGATAGGGAGCAGCTCCCTGCCAGGTGCTGTGGTTTAGCTGGTTCACAGCAGCTGCTGGAGCCCTGGGAGCTCCCCGGGGCTGGAGCAGCTCCGTGCAGAGCCACCCACAGTGTCCCTGGCTGGGCACGTGTCCCCTTCCCTGGGGACACTGAAACCACCTGAAGGCACGGGATGAGCTCCAGGGAGGGTGGATTCGGTGACCTCCAGCGGTCCCATGAAACCCGACCCATCCTGAAATTCCTTTTCAAGTGCTCCAACTCCTTCTGCCCTCCACCCATCCACCGAGGGAGCAGCCCAGCGTGGCTGTCACAGGCTGAGCCCATAAACCCCATAAATTCCAACCTGGGAATGATGTCCCAGGGCCTCCACAGCCCTCACACCATTCCCTGCACGCTCCCCTTCTCCCAGGCTCTGGTGACATTTTTGCAGAGATGAGGGAATTCCTGCCCAGAGACGGCACCTTTGAGCCTCACGCAGAATTCCTGCGTCAGCTCTGAGCACGGGATCATCCTCACAGGAAAGCCTGTCCTTGGAAAGGAAATAACAGCTGGGGCAGCAGCCAGGGCCAGGGCAGGGAATGCAGCCCTGGCTGCTCCTGCTCCATGGGTGCCACTTCCATCCTCTGACACACCCCGGGAAAGGGTGTCCCTGAAATCCCCAGGTTACAGCCCAAACCCCAGATGATTTAGGGATTTCATTCTTTCCTGCAAGAAACAGAGTTAAAAAGACCTCAGAGAGGAAATGAGCAGCTTGAGCACAGCCAGGGTGGATGACAGATTTGCACCAGGCACCTCCAAGGCAAAGTGGAACCACCTGGGAACCCTCCCCCTAAGTACCTTGATCGTGGCTTAAATGGCAACAACCTGGAATTATTCTCCAGGTGCCATAAAAGGTGCCAAAGGGACAAAGAAAGATCCCAGCTTCAGGCTGGAAGGGCTGTAATTCAGAGGGAAAGAGGTGCCATAAACTGGGAGACAGCACAGGACACGTGGTGCTGCATTTGCAGCCCTTGAGGATCCACCTTCTGGAAAATTTGAGGTTTCCAAATTATAGCAGATCAAACTAACACATCTCCAGTTGCAAGATTCAAAGAGTTACAGTTGTGTTCATCAGAGCTGTGACTGGGAGACAATGAGGTAAAATACAGACATTGGGTTTTTCATGGAATCATCAAATTTGCACGGGAAGGGACTTTGAAGCTCATCCACCCCTAAACACTGCCATGGGCAGGGACACCTTCCACCATCCCAGGCTGCTCCAAGCCCTGTCCAACCTGGCCTTGGGCACTGCCAGGGATCCAGGGGCAGCCACAGCTTCTCTGGGCATTGTGCCAGGGTCTCCCCACCCTCCCAGGGAAGAATTTATTCCCAATATCCCAACTAACCCTGCCCCAGGCAGGTTAAACATGCCCTCAGAGTGTCACTTACAGGAAAATCCCCGTTGATAACTTCCAGGCTGGCACAAGGATTAGGCCTGTGAGGGCACAGTGCTCATTCTCCATCCCCTCTCCAGGCTCCTGGGTCACCTGCCCAGCAAGGGGCTCCTCAGCAGAGCTGCTGGGGATCTGTGCACCCCAATCCCAGGGATTTGGGAGCTGCCTCCTGCCATGGGCACTGTGCTCTGATGCTCTTCAGCATCACTCTCTGTGTGTTTTGGCCCCAGTGGTTTGTCAGGGGTTTCAGGCAGATGATGCTGAGGACAAACCTCTGGCCTGTTCCTGAAGAGGGCCTCGGTTCTGGGATTAACCCACAGCCCCAGCAGGGTGCTACAAACCCCAGCCCACGGATGGCTCAGGCACAAACACAGAGACAGGGCTGGCTGTCAGCTCCTCCCTGTGCCACGGGCTGTCAGCTCCCGAGGACATCAGCCGGGATTTTTTATTGTTCTGTGTCCCTTGTGTAGCCGCACAGATTGCTTAAGAGAATGGCACTCCGTGGAGTTTGACCCGGGAGCCCTGATAGTGAAAATAATGCACTTCTCACCAGAGCCACGGGAGACCAAAAGAGTAACTTCGGTCAATTAGTTTAACTTTGACTATAAATATTCCTTCTCATTCCTTGTGACCCTGTTAACAGCTCGGCTGGCAAACCCCGATTCTCTGGCAATATTTAAGCTGCCTGTCAGTTGGCAGAGCCCTGCTGGTGCCCGGCGCGGGGAGCAGAATAAGACCCGGCTGAGCGCAGTAAGTTCCCTTTCAGTTCTACCTCGAGTCGGGAGCTCCGTCGGGTTCGGGGCTCTGCCGGGCTGCTCCGGGCCCCGGCGAGCCGCGGTGGCTGGAGGAGGTGGATGGAGCTGGGAATGCTTTAAGAGAAGCCCCCGAGGAGGCTTTTGGTCACTCGAGAGCCACGTGGGCCGCGTCCCCCGGCGCTGCTGATACACGGCCGGCTCCAGCGGCTTCATTCCCATGCCACGGATGTTCCTTCCTCACAATCTCTGGCGAGGAAAGCGCCGCCGCCTGTGCCAGGCACCGGGGGACAGCGGGCTGTGAGCTGAATTCACAAAACGGGCAAAATTTCCACTGGGCCACGGAGGAGCCGGGATCTGGGAATGTGCCGAGCTCGCCGGGAGGAGCCGGAGCGGCACCTGCGGCAGCGCGGGGATGTCCCTGCAGGGCAGAGCCTTCCTTCCCTTACCACGGGCACGGCAGGTGCTGCAGGGCTGTCCCCGTGTCCCTTCGCAGGGACAGACACAGCGCTGTCCCCGTGTCCCTTCTCAGGGACACACCGAGTGCTGTCCCCGTGTCCCTTCACAGAGACAGACACAGGGCTGTCCCTCTGTCCCTTCGCAGGGACACACTGAGCCCTGTCCCTCTGTCCCTTCCCAGGGACACACCAAGCCTTGTCCCTCTGTCCCTTCACAGGGACACACCGAGTGCTGTCCCCGTGTCCCTTCACAGGGACACAGAGCGCTGTCCCCCTGTCCCTTCACAGCCCTGTCCCGCCCGGCCGAGCCCCCTGCGATCCCCGCTGGCCCCGGGGGATCCCTGCGGGTCCCTCCCAGCTCCGGAGATTCCCCGTTTCTGTGCTCCTGTGGCCCTGCTCGGCCGTCCCGAGGTGTCCCGGGCTGGAAGGACAGGCGGTGCCAGGGGAAGCTGGAGGTGTGGCAGGGGGTCAGCAGCTTCCCCGGGCTGACATACCGATCGCTGTTTTTCCTTTCCTCGGTAGAGGTGAAGCGTGCCAGTACAAACTCAGCGGCAGCCAAGACACATCGGCCCTTAAAGAGGTAAGAGAGCAGTGGTGTGCTCATCAGTGCCTGCATCCCTGCCAGGCTCACAGGCATCCACAGGGATCCCGGGGGGTTACAAAGCGTGGAAAAGGCTCTGCCCACACACTGAGGGTCCCCTGGTGCTGCGACCACTGCCCCCAAGCAGATCATGGCTCTCTACCAACTTTGGCTCTCGTGCTGGAGGTGGCAGAGTCAGGATACAGCTGCCAGCTGTGGGAAGCAGGTGCAGGGATGGTTCCTGCCCCTGGGAACTCCTTATTTATTGCCCGACCTTTGGTAGATGGGTGATCCCGGTGGTGCTGCAGGACACAGGGCAGGGTTTGCCCTCCTCAGCTCTCCAGCACCTCCATCCTGCAGCTCCTCTGCTCTGGTGCTCTCCTGGTTCACCCATGGTGGTGCCACAGGGCTGGAGCACGGCTGGTGAACTCTGGGCAGGCACAGGTGAGCTGAGGGCAGGTTCAGGTGCAGCTCCTCACCTGGGCTCAGGCTGTTGTGACAGGAGGCTGCCCTGGCCTGGTTTTGCTGCCGGGGGGCTCCGAGGGAGAACTCGTCCGACCGCTTGTCATGCGAGTGTCCCTGCAGGGTGTCCCAGCAGCCCTGGCCACACCTTCTGCAGCCCTTTGGCAGGGGGCAGCCTATAAGTGTCCCCTTACAAGAGCCACAGAGGCCAGAGGAGCTGGCCAGACGTGCAGGACAGGGAGCAGCAGGCACCTGGCACGGCCGTGTGGTGACACCGGGGTGGCCCGGCTGCGGTGACAGTCCCTCTCTGAGGAACCCTCTCCTCGGCTCAGCAGGGTAAGAGGAACCATCCCAAACCTGCTCTGAGGGCTCCTTGGGGACTGAATGTGGCCACTGCTCACCCAGGGACTGCCCCAGGTGGCCCTGGCTGCCCCTCACCTCCTGTCCTGCTCTGAAACTGTGGCTGAGCAGAGGGAAGCAGGAAATGGGAAGGAACTGCTTTAATCCAAACATCCAACCAACCTCCCTGCCTGGACTTCAGCCTGTCCCTTCTGCCAAGGGACAGCACCACAGGCTGCTCCAGGGGACCTTTCCAGGCATCCTACAGTGATGCCACACCACACCATCAGGCGTTTCTGGAGAACAAAATGGGGTTTTACATTCCTTGGTGACACCTTGCCAGTCTCTGCCGCTGCTGAGGAGCAGGGGACATTTCCCTGGCTCAGGAGGAGACCCAAGTGCTCTGCACAGGGCTCGAGCTCTTGCTGTGGCAAAGGAGGAAAATGCCAGCACTGCTGGGGCTCTCCAGGTGCCACCACATTCTGCTGGCTTGGCAGGGACACGTTTCTGCCAGCAGCTCCTCACTGGGGCCAGCCCTGCAGTGCTGCCACCCTGGGACCCTCAGGGTGTGACCCCCCAGCTCTGCCCCTTCCCTCTGCCTGTTCCAGCTGCTTTCACCTTCTCTGGAATCACCCATTTGTCACCAGTGAGAAAATCACAGCAGAGATCCCCCAACCCACCCAGCCTGCCCGCTGGCAGCACCCTCACATCTGCAGGGGAGTGTGGATGGGGGAAAGGACAGGGACAGGAGCCTTCCCCAGAGCTCTGCACCAGCAGCACCCAGGAGCTCCTCAGGGCCTTTCCCTGACCCTTCTTCACCCCTCCTCTCACAGGTGTATGCAGCAGGACAGAGGAGTGCTCAGGAAGCCATGGACCCCACCAGCGTCCCCCCAGCCTCAGTGACCCCCTCGTGGGAAGTGTTCCCCCAGCAGACTCTGGAGCCCGTGGACATCGCTGTGCTCGTGCTCTATTTCCTCTTTGTCCTGGCCGTGGGGCTCTGGGTGAGCACACACTGTCAAAGGTTTCAGCTGTGCCCTGTTGGGTTGGAAAATGGGGCTGCTTTGGCCTCAAATTGTTTTTCTTTGGCTGCTTTTCACTGGACTCAGCAAGTGGAGGGGGGAGTTTACAGATCCTTCCCTCCCCAGCCTGGGAAGTGCCCTCAGTGTCCCTGGGGAGGGCTGTCCAGGCCAAGGTTTGGAGAACCTTTGTGAGGAAGAGGCTGTCTGAGTGCAAAGTCTTGCTAACAATGATGTTTAGTTCCTCCAGGAAGGAATTGCTGTCCTATAAATCACCTGTGCTCACCCACAGGAGTCCTGACAGCAGATTCCTTCAATTACTAACACGGTCTATACATAACTGAGGCAGAAGGACATCCTTGGGCGTGGCTTTTGTGACAGCAGAGGCACAGCCTGGCTGTGGGGTGGCAGAGAGGAAGAGCTGCTCCCTTTGGATGTGGTGCACAGCTCTGGGGGCAGAGCATGGATCATCTCTGGGGAAGGGGAGATGATGTAGACAGGGACATGTGCAGAGCCCTGAATTCCTCCTGAGTGCTCCTAACACCCAGGCATTCCTCAGTCCTTCTCCAAAATTGCAGCTTTCCTTTCTCACCTGGAGGGGTTGAGTTTCCTCCCGGCACAGAACATTCCCTGTGCCGAGGGGATGGAAAGCTCTGCACATCCCTGGGCCACCCCAGGATGTCCCAGCAGCAAATGTCCCTCAGGAAAGCCTCGTGTCCCCCCCGAGGGCAGCTCAGGGGGTGCTCTGGGTGCAGCCCTGAGCCCGTGTCCCCTCTGTCCCTGCAGTCCATGTGGAAGACTCAGCGCAGCACCGTCAAAGGCTATTTCCTCGCCGGGGGACAGATGGTTTGGTGGCCTGTGAGTACCCCTGTCCCTCCCTGCCCCCTGCTGGGGCACAGCCCACCTCTCCAAACAGGAATCAACAGGCAAAAGTCACTCCTGTGGTTTGCCACTCTCGTATTGGCTTTTTTTTCCCCCTGGATTTGAGGCTGCCCAGCCCAATGCCTCACAAAACCTGACTGCTCCTGGAGATTTCCATAGAATTCCCTGGGTGTCCCCACCACGGACACAGCTTTGTGCTGAGCCTGTGCTGGTTGAGGTGTCTCATCTGGGCTGGGCTGGTCCCTCAGCAGGTGCTGATGCCACAACCTGGCATTTCTACCTGTTCACCCACGAGAGATTGGATGCTGTGGATCAGGATGGTCCTGAGCACACCCACAAACTGGCAGTGAATGCTGAAAGGAGCTGGGGAGAGGTGCTGAGGCCACTGAACCTGCAGGGAAAAGGAGAAGGTGGCAGAGGCTGACAAGGATTCCATGTCCTCTGCAGCCACGAGTGGGGGAACAGCTTCCCTGTGCTCCTGCCAGGGAGCTCATCCAGGAAAATCATTCCCTGATTTCTGCTTTTCCCCAGGTGGGCGCATCCCTGTTTGCCAGCAACGTGGGCAGCGGGCACTTCATCGGCCTGGCGGGCTCGGGAGCTGCCTCGGGAATCGCTGCCACAGCCTACGAGTGGAATGTGAGTGAGGGACCCGCGGCTGGAGCCCCTCCCGTGCCCTGGGGACACCGCGGGGCTCAGCCCTGGCAGCTCCCGGTGCCGCGCTGGGAGTCCCCAGCTGTGGGACCAGCCTGGAGCACTGCTCTGACTTTCTCTTTTCCCCCCTTTTTCCTTTTTTCCCCTTTTTGTCCCTTTTTCCCCCTTTCTCCCCTTTTTCCCCCTTCCCCCCCTTTTTTCCTCTTTTCCCCCTTCCCCCNATGTTCTCTGTCCTGGTGCTGGCCTGGCTCTTCCTGCCCATCTACATCGCCGCAGGGGTAGGTGTGGGCTGTGTGTCCATGGGTGGGGACAGATGAACTCCCCTGGGGTGACAGAGGTGCTGGCAGGGGGCTCAGGCTGCCCCCCAGCCCCTGGCCACGGGCAGAGCCCCCCATGTCCCCAGCAGGGGGATGGAGACCCCCCAGCCATGGAGAGCCCTGTGCCAGCATCACCAAATTCCAGCCCAGGGCAGCCCCAGGGCCCTGCTGCTCCTGCCCCACTGCAAACACCCCCAGCCCCGTGGGGACCCCCAGGAATGCCCCAGGGAATGCCCCACCTTCCCTCACTCCCCTCTCCATAGGTCACAACCATGCCCGAGTATTTGCAGAGGCGTTTCGGAGGCAAAAGGATTCAGATCTTCCTGGCTGTGCTCTACTTGTTCATCTACATCTTCACCAAAATATCTGTAAGTGGGGAAGGAAAAGGGGGAATGGACTGGATTGAACTCGCTTTGGGAATGTGTACTGGGCAGTGAGGCTGAGAAATGCAAGGGATGAGCAGAGAGGGTTGGTGATCAAAAGGAAGAGACATTGTTGTGGGTTTGTTTTTTTTTTTTGAGAACCTACACAAAAAGGAGTAGTTTTTTTTTTTTTTCCTTTTTTTTTTTTTTTCCCTCAGTTAGCACCTGAATGCTCCTTACAGGAAGAGGGAAAGCTCGTGTCAGTGTCCTGAGCAATAGTCCATGGTGGAAAGGTGGGGCTCTGAGGGTGGATGTGGTGGATGTTAGATTTTGGACCCCTGGCAGCTCCCCCCCGTTTCTCCCCTTGGCACGTTTATTGCCTGTGCAGATTCCAGGTGCTGTTCTGGCAGGATGGAGGGGCTGGGACAGGGTCAGAAGAAAAGTCTTCATTCCTTTATTGCACCTGCTGGAATAAATAACTGAATCAAGCCTTGCACAACAGCTCGGTGGCTGTTCATTAACTGCAGCCAGGGCACGGATCCGTGAGCACAGCTGGGTCCCTGCTGGGGTTTTTCCTGCCCAGAGTGGCACACGGTGTCTGACCCTGCCTCTGAACCTCCCAAAACTTTTGATAAAGGCTGGGAGTGCCAGGACTCAGGGGAATGGTTTCCCACTGCCAGAGGGCAGGGTTAGACATGGGATATTGGGCAGGAATTCTTCCCTGGGAGGGATGTGAGGGTGCCAGAGCAGCTGTGGCTGCCCCTGGATCCCTGGCAGTGCCCAAGGCCAGGCTGGACAGGGCTTGGAGCAGCCTGGGGCAGCGGGAGATGTCCCTGCCCACATCCAGGAATGGGATGGACTTTGGGGTCCCTTGCACCCCAAACCATCCCAGGACTGTCTGAGATGGATGCAGGCCCTGGGGTTCAGGTGGCAGCGATGGGGAGGGCTCAGCTTCTCCTCCAAATTCCAGGGACCATTAGATGGAATCCCTGCAGCTCCAGGTTCAGGGTGTTTTACACCTCTCTGTCCTCCCTCTGCCTGTCCTGGAGCTCTCCCAACCCGCAGCATTTCCACGTAGCTGCAGAGCTGGTTGGGCAGGGCTGGCCCCAGCCCCGGGGACACTTTCCCTGCTGGTCACGCTGTCCCCATGGCAGCAGGGACAGTTCCAGGGGGGAGCTGGGGCTGTGGCAGCTGGGGAGGGAGGGTTTGCAGGGCAGATTCTCCAGCCCCTGCCCAGCCCAGCTGCCTCACCCTGGGGCTTGGGGAAAGAGAAACGCCCCACCCCAGTGCTGTCCCTGCAGTGTGTGACTGTCACTGTGCTGTCCCTGCAGTGTCAGTGTCACTGTGCTGTCACTGTGCTGTCCCTGCAGTGTCACTGTGCTGTCCCTGCAGTGTGTCACTCTGCTGTCCCTGCAGTGTCACTGTCACTCTGCTGTCCCTGCAGTGTCACTGTGCTGTCCTGCAGTGTCACTCTGCTGTCCCTGCAGTGTCACTGTCACTCTGCTGTCCCTGCAGTGTGTCATTGTCACTGTGCTGTCACTCTGCTGTCCCTGCAGTGTCACTGTCACTCTGCTGTCCCTGCAGTGTGTCATTGTCACTGTGCTGTCACTCTGCTGTCCCTGCAGTGTCACTGTCACTCTGCTGTCCCTGCAGGTGGACATGTATGCTGGGGCCCTGTTCATCCAGCAGGCCCTGCAGTGGGATCTGTACATCGCCGTGGCCGGGCTGCTGGCCATCACTGCCGTGTACACCGTGTCAGGTGCGTGCTGGGGACACCCCTGACCCCCCTGTCCCTGCCCCTGTCCCTGCCACTGCCCCTGACCCTGTCTCCATCCCTGTTCCCATCCCTGCCACTGACCCTGTCCTTGTCCCTGTTCCTCTCCCTCTCCCTGCCACTGACCTGCATTGACCCTGTCCTTGTCGCTGTCCCTGCCCCTGTCCCTGCCCTGCCCTGCCCATTCAGCTGGGATATCCAGGTCAGACAGGGCTTGGAGCAGCCTGGGACAGTGGGAGGTGTCCCTGCCATGGCAGGGGTGGCACTGGGTGGGCTCTAGGGTCCCTCCTGACCCAAACCATCTCAGGCTCTCACGCCATGCCCTATGTCCTGCCCCCTCAGCAGCCCGGGTTTGCCATGACTGTGGGTACTGGGGTGGGAAGCAATTGAAACTTCACCTTTTTAGGGAATATTGCCAGGTGAGGGTAAATGAACCCTCCTGAGAGGCCACCCCAGGTGGGTGCAGGTCGGCTCTGCCCTAAGGAGAAGCTGTGCCAAGGCGTTCCCAGGGTCCCTTTCCCTGTTTCCCCGGGGCTCTCCGGAGGTGTGAGGGATTTACACCACAATGGGCCGGGTAATGCGGAAAGGCTCCAGCCTTGGATGCCCTTTCAGGGCTCAGGAGTGGCCAAATGGAAAACAGCCACGCCGAAATCCCAAACAAATGAAGGTTATTCCTTTCCCACTGCTCACCCCCAGTCATGTCAAATCACAACCCCCTTTTTTTTTTTTTTTTTTTTTCCTCCTCCTTTTTCAGCTTGGGCTTTGTTTTAGAGCTTTTTCCATGTATTTCCCGTAGAACTATTTCTGCTTTTGGCTTATAGTGACAAAATGGTGACTCATGATGACTCAAATCCTCAGAAATGCCAAAGTTCCCCCCCAGCACGGACAGAACCCCCCAGCCAGGCTCGGTGCTGCTGAGCAAGAACTCGAGCAAAGTGTGACAGAACAAACTTTGCTGTGACAGAACAAGCCCAGTTCATCCCAGTTTGTGCCTCTCTGCCCTCCCAGGTGGCCTGGCAGCTGTGATCTACACCGATGCCCTGCAGACCCTCATCATGCTCGTTGGGGCCCTGTGCCTCATGGCCTTCAGTGAGTGTTTTCCTGGGGGATTATCACTTAAAATATGGCAGAAGCCTCATCAAATTAAATATTAGGGAGAAATTCCTCCCTGTGAGGATGGGCAGGCCCTGGCACAGGGGGCCCAGAGCAGCTGTGGCTGCCCCTGGATCCCTGGAAATGTCTAAAGCCAGGTTGGATGAGGCTTGGAGCAGCCTGGGACAGTGGGAGGTGTCCCTGCTCGTGGCTGGGGTGGGGATGGGTTGGGTTTTGAGATCCCTTCCAACCCAAACCACTCCAGGATTTGTGATTCCACAGCAGGGGCAGCACCAGGCAGCAGTGTCTGCTCCTCCCCAGCCCCGTGTGAGAACCAAGAGCTGCTGGTTTTGAAGGAATTCTCGTGGAGCATCACCCAGAGACTGCACTCACAGTCCTGACCTGGGGGGATGCAGTAACAGCTTCTCATGACCCATTTCAGGCTTTATTGAAGTTGGTGGCCTTGAAGGTTTACGGGCAAAATACTTTGATGCCATTCCCAGCATCCGCAGGGAGAACAGCAGCTGTGGCCTGCCCAGGAAAGACGCTTTCCACATTTTCCGAGACCCTGTGAGCTCTGACCTGCCCTGGCCAGGAGTCTTGGTGGGAATGACCATCCCATCCCTGTGGTACTGGTGCACAGACCAGGTGGGTCACTGCTTCTTTCAGGACAAACCTGGGTGTTGTCACCTCACCTGGACTGATTTTCTGAGGGGTAGCATCAGTAAAATCTTATTTCACCATCAGTAAAATCAGATGGTTAAGTCCTAAAGGTTAAATCCTAAAGGAGGAAAACTTGATATGCTCAGCTAAATGTCAGTAATCATCTCCATGGAAAAGGGGTAAGAATGTGTCTGGGTGTTAATCCCAGCCTGTGAAGAAGTCTTTTGTTCGTTTGTTTGCTTTTTAGCTCAATCCTTTCATTCTTTGTGAACCACCTGTGGATTTCTTGTTTCACCTTTCCCGGGGTCTGGCTCCCATCCCTCCCAGGGACACCATCAGAGCCTGCAGCCCTAAAACACCTCCTGCTGTTCCAGCTGTGCTTTTTCACTCTCTCATTTAACCGTGCCCGTTCCAGGCTCTGTCCTGCTCCTTCTCCACAGGGTCAGGGAAGTCCCCAGTGCAGAAAGGATGGAGAATGCTGGGCATGGCTGGGTGTCCAGCACAGCATCCTCCCAGGCTGGCTGGGATGGCACAGGCAGTGCCTGTGTTTCTCAAAGGAGCCAGGATCCGAAGCAAGAACTGCAGAGGCACAGCCAAGCTCTGTGATCATCCTCTGAGACTCGCAGGCTTCAGTGCAGATCAAAGCTGGGATCGCTCCCTCCCAGCCAGCTCCTGCTGCTGGCGGCCAACCAAACCCATTCCTTCATTCCTAGGTCATTGTTCAGAGGTCCCTCGCTGCCAAAAACCTCTCCCACGCCAAGGGAGGCTCACTGATGACCTCCTACTTGAAGATTTTGCCCCTCTTTATGATGGTAATGCCAGGCATGATCAGCCGGGTTCTCTTCCCAGGTAAGTGCTGAGGGAGGGATCTCTGCCCTCCCCCTGGCTCTGCCAACTCCACAGGGCTGGAGAAGCTTTTCCTGAATAAGTTGAGAGGTTAAAATGCATCAAATGCCCAACACACAAAGACATTTTCTCCCAGTTAGGAGCTGGAGGATGCAGAGCAGCCCCAGGCATCCCTGTGCTGGGACAGCCCTGTGTCATTTGCTCTCCAATATTTCCCTTAGAAAAGTTTACAGCTCTCAGCAGAGGAACCTGTCCAGACACTCTGGTGTGTTGTGCTGGGAGTGCTGCCTCTCACTCCCCACTGCTTCTTTCAGATCTGGTGGCTTGTGCAGACCCCGACGTTTGCCAAAAAATCTGTGGCAACCCCTCTGGCTGTTCTGATATTGCTTATCCCAAGCTGGTGCTGGAGCTCCTGCCTGTAGGTAAGAGCCTGGTGATGGTTCTGGCCCTGCTGGGGTTGGCACGTGGCAGCCACAGGTGCCTGGGAGGGAAGTTCAGAGAGGAAAATAGCCTGGAACCGTCATTCAGTGGGGTTTGTGTGGGACAAATCCATCACTGTCATTTTAAATTGGAGCTCAAACCAGATTTAAAAGTCTGTTCCAGCCCACAGGAGACCTCGAGGCCACCCTGCAGTGGAGCCAGTGAGGGTTTCTCATTGAGGAACCTGCTTCTCCTTGTTCCCAGGGCTCAGGGGCCTGATGATGTCAGTGATGATAGCAGCCCTCATGTCCTCGCTGACCTCCATCTTCAACAGTGCCAGCACCATCTTCACCATGGACCTCTGGAAACATTTCCGTCCCCGCTGCTCCGAGTGGGAGCTGATGATCGTGGGCAGGTGGGGACAACTGGGATGAGCTGGACCAGAGCCTGAGTGCCAGACACACATCTGGGCACAGCTGCTGAGGTGACACCACCCTGCACAGGCCTGGGCAGGACTGCAGAGGAGGCTTTGGGGCTGTGGGACACCTCGGGCAGGGTCTCACCCCGAGCAACAGCAAAAGCAGAGCCTGAGCTCACAGCAATGCCCCTTTGTCTCCCCCAGGGTCTTTGTGCTGCTGCTCACCGTGGTGTCCATCCTGTGGATCCCCCTGGTGCAGGCTGGCCAGGGTGGGCAGCTCTTCATCTACATCCAGTCCATCAGCTCCTACCTGCAGCCGCCCGTGGCCATGGTCTTCATCCTGGGCTGCTTCTGGAAGAGAGCCAACGAGAAGGTACCGACCCCGGGGGCCTGAGAGCAGCCCTGCACGCTGCCTGGGGGCTGCCCCCAAACAGAACCCCCTTCCTTCCCTTCCAGGGTGCCTTCTGGGGGCTGCTGCTGGGGCTGCTGCTGGGCGTGGTCCGCCTGGTGCTGGATTTCATCTACCCCGAGCCCCAGTGCGGCCAGCCCGACGTCCGGCCCGGCGTGGTCAAGTACATGCACTACCTCTACTTCTCCATGGTGCTGGCAGCCATCTCCACCCTCACCGTGCTGCTGGTCAGCCTGGCCACCGAGCCCCCGGCCCCCTCCATGGTGAGTGTGTCACACACCTGCTGTCCCCTGTCACCCACCCTCTGTCCCCTCCATGGTGTGTGTGTCACCCATCCCTCTGTCCCCTGTCACCCACCCTCTGTCCCCTCCATGGTGTGTGTGTCACCCATCCCTCTGTCCCCTGTCACCCACCCCTCTGTCCCCTCCATGGTGCGTGTGTCACCTACCCGCTGTCCCCTGTCACCCACCCCTGTGTCCCCTCAATGGTGCATGTGTCACCCACCATCTGCCCCCTGTCACCCACCCCTCTGTCCCCTCCATGGTGCGTGTATCACCCACCCTCTGCACCCTCAATGGTTTGTGTGTCACCCACTCTCTGTCCCCTGTCACCCACGCTCTGTCCCTCAATGGTTCGTGTGTCACCCACCCTCTGTCCCCTGTCACCCACCCTCTGTCCCCCCAGCCCTTTCCAGGATGCCCCAGGCCACATCCCTGGGGAGAAAGGAGCTGCAGCTGCCTCTGTCCATTCTTGGTTCATGGTCACACCTGGAGCTGTGCCCCTGCTCTGCTGCAGCACCTTTGCTGCTCTTTCTGATTTGGGGTGCAGAAATCCCACCCTGGAGGCTGGGCAGAGCTCATTCTGCCAAGAGCTGGGGTTAAGTTCAAGCGTGTGTGTTTCATCCGTGACAAATCAGCGTTTTTCCCCTCTATTCTCCAAGAAATTGCAGCTTCTGGGTCATCTTTAACAACTTTGTTACTAACTTAGAGAGGAAACTTTTTTCCTGGCAGAAAAGAGAAACCCAGTGCAGGGAGCACCTCTCCTCTGCACCAGGGTTGTGCCAGTTTGGCTGTTTTCAGGGGATGTCCTGGTGCTGAGAGCAGAAATGAGGGGCAGGGGGGCTTCAGAGCTCACCCAGCAGCACATCCTCTTGCTTCAAGACAGGACTAACCCCGAGCTCAGAAATCCCCAGAGCTCACCTGCCCTCCCTGCAACAGCTTTTCCTCATCTCCACCTGAATCTTTCCAGCTTTATGTGGTGCTCATCCCTCTCTGTCCACACCGCCATTGAGAACATCCCTCTGTAACGAGTCTTTTAGATATTTGAAGAAAAATCCTCTTATTTCCCACCTGTTGTCTCTTGAAGCCAGCCCTCCCTGGGCACAGTTTCTGTGGTTTTTGCTCCTTGCTGTCAGTGTGCACCCAGGGGTGGTCCCACACTGAGATGTCCCCTCAGCCTCACCTTTCTGGGGTGCAGGACAAGCAGCTGCTGTTCTCCAGATGACACCAGAGCCCTGGGCTGCTCCCTGGGGGCAGGAGGGTGGATTTTCAGCCCTGTGGCAGTGTCCTGAGCAGCTCTCCTCATGCCCTCAGATCACTCGGCTCACCTGGTTCACCCGTGGGGACCCCCTGCCCCAGCAGGAGCCGCCAGCCAAGGACCCGCCCGCGCTGCAGCTGGAGCTGAGCCCTGTCCCTGAGAACAGCTCAGATGAGAACAAACGTAAGTGCTCAGTAACCCCCCACCCACAGCCCCCGGCGTTCCGAAGGGCCTGGAGGACAGGGAATGTTCAAGATCCTGCCTCTGGAATGCTGTAGCTTCAGGGTGTGGTGAAAGAATCTTAGAATGAAAGAGCAGAGAATCTGCTGAGTTGGGAGGGACCCACCAGGATCATCGAGTGCAGCTCCTGGCTGTGCACAGACCCCCCAACAATTCCACCCTGCCCAGACACCCCAACAATCCCTCCTGTCCATCCCTGGAGCACTGTCCAAGCTCTCCTGCAGCTCTGGCAGCCTCGGGGCCGTGCCCATTCCCTGGGGAGCCTGGGCAGTGCCAGCACCCTCTGGGGGAAGAACCTTTCCCTGCTCTGCAGCCTGAGCCTGCCCTGGCCCAGCCCCAGCCATGCCCCGTTCCTGTTCCTGTCACAGAGAGCAGAGATCGGAGCTGCCCCCACAGTGAGGTCTGACCTCCATCTCCTCTTGCCCAGGGGGAAAAGGCTTTACCTGACATTTGACCTAAGCAGGAGTCGAGTTTCTTTTCCTACTCTCGATGGCATTACAAAAGTGTGGAAGCAGAGGGGCTGGATGGGACACAGAGCCATGGCCACTGTCCCATGGTTGGTGCTGTGGCACCTGCTGCCATCACCAGCTGGAAAAGGGGAGGGAGGAGGAAAACACAACAGCGTTGATGAAATTCCCTTTCTGTTTTTCAGTGGTGTTCTCTGATCAGCTCTAGCAGCAGGGAGAACCCAGAGCCCCGGGCCGAGTTCTTGGCAGATCAGTGAAGGAGGACTTGCATTTTTTAAAGCTTGTTCTTGTCAGTATTGGGTGCAGCTGTGCCGGGCTCCCTGTGCACTCTGCAGCGATGATTCCCAGCCCTTGTTTTTGCCAGGCTCAGGCCCCTGTTTATGTCACGCTGGCTGTTCCTTTGATCTGTAA
This sequence comes from Pycnonotus jocosus, assembly GCA_013400435.1. Lineage (NCBI taxonomy): Eukaryota > Metazoa > Chordata > Aves > Passeriformes > Pycnonotidae > Pycnonotus > Pycnonotus jocosus. Next base: position 117,664 of record VWYP01019121.1, read on the forward strand.
CCAGCTGCTGGCAGTTAATGAGTGACGGTGCAGCTCTCCTGCTGCTGGGAAGTCTCACCCTTGTTGGACACCAGCAGAGCGTTAAATGATGTGTCCCAAGGCACTGGGACAGCCCAGCTCAGAGGTGTGGCAGGGATGGAGCACAGAGCCCCTGCCCAGGGAGGCTGAGGGGTACCGGGCAGCCACAGCTCAGTTTTTAGGTTCAGTTTATTGTCACCGTGGTTTAAAACGCTGGGGAGAGCAGAGGCTGAGCTCAGAGCTCCAGGGAGGATGGAGCTGCTCCTACAGCCCCGGAGGTGCCAACCAAAGTTCATGCAGAGACCAGGGGCTGTTTGTGCAGCACAGCCCCTGCCCAGCAGCCCCAGACAGTGCTGGCAGTGCCCGTGCTGCCCAGGCTCATCCTCTCCCTCTCTCTGCAGGCACAGCCGAGGCCAAGGGCAGCTCGAAGCTGCTGAGCACCGTGCTGTGGCTCTGCGGGATGGAGCGAAGGCAGGAGGGCACCGAGGCCGTGCCCAAACCCGAACCCCCGCCCGTGGCTTCCCTGGAGGAGAATCCGCTGGTGAAACACATCCTGAACGTCAACCTGCTCGTGTGTGTGTGCGCCGGGGTCTTCCTCTGGGCGTACTTCGCGTAGCCAGGGGGATGCCAGCCCGAGCAACGTCGACTAATCGTAATTGGTGTAAATATTAATGATTAGCAGAGGGTTAATGTAATTCTTAATGCTTTCTAAATTTTATTTCTTTATTTAAGACGTTTTAAAAGACGTAATATTTTCTTTATTTCTAATGGGGGCCTGGCTGTGCCCGGGGCCGAGCACTTGGCCCTGGCACCATCAGACCCCACCTGGCACCAACCAGCTGAGGAAGGCTGGTTTGGTTATTTTAAATATTTAATTTTGCTCTTTGGCCTTAGAGCACTGCCTGGAATTCAGGAAGCCTGGATTCTCTTCCTATTTATGCCTCTATAACCAGCTACAACCACCTGGGCCCCCTTTGGTTCAGCTCCTCCAGCCTTGAGGGACAGGAGTGACACCTCGAGTGCCTGGAGCAGAGCCAAGGGCAGCTGTCTGGGCTCAGCTGTGCCTGTTCAGCTCCTTCCCTGTGTGCACTGAGTGCTGATGGCTCTGTCTGGGAGCTCTGGCTGAGTTTCCACCACTGACACTCCAATGGCCACACCAACACCAGCACCCAGCGTGGAAACTGCTCCAGAACTGCTGCCAGGGGCACCTGAAGGACCTCAACCAGCCAAAGCCACCAGCTGTGCCAGGGCAGAGGTGCCCAGGGGCAGCCCCTCATCACCTGGGCACCCACAGCTGTTCTGGGAGTGCCTCAGTGGAGAACCCTGGGCTGGGGAGCATCGCTGGCCTTGGGGCCTTGTGTAGCTGCAGAGAAACTTTAATTAAAGAGTGAGAGCTGGTCCCTGCCTGCCTGGAGTCTGTGGGGTTGGGGGGGCTGCCAAGACCTCTGGGCCCCACATCCATGATGGGGGAGGCTCCTCCTGCAGATCTTGCTCCCTGCAGAGCCTGCTCCCCCTCCCCAGGCTGCTGGGGGGTTCCAGAATTCACCAAATACTGCAGGGTCCTAGCAAACCTCACCCCCAGAACTGCCAGCGCTGTGTGTGCAGGCTGTGACAAGAGGCAGGAGCACCTGGGAACCTGCAGCAGCCCACAGAATCAGAAAATGCTCTTGTTAAACCCTAAAAGGGGAATTGGAACCTTGAGATCCTTCCTGAGCATGTGAAACACTGCTGGAAACCCTGGGGGAGAGAGACTCTGCACAGTTTGGGGGATAAACATCAAAATCAGTCACAGCACTGGAGTCTGCAGCTCATCAGACTGAATTTAGAGTTACAAAGATTTGTTACAGGGCTGGTGTGCTGACAGAGGAAGGTCCCAAAGTGCTCCCCCTGAAGTCCTCAAGGGAAAACCAAGCTGAGCAGCCAGTGGCTCCAAGCTACCCAGTCCAGAGCATCACTGTCACCTTCAGGACCCAGTGGAAGCCACAAAGCTAGAATAAAGATGCCTTAAGTTGACAAAAACCAACCTTTAATTTTATAAATGTTCACTCAACTGCTGAATCCAAACAGCTGTTTCAAAGTTCTTTCAAAATTCAACCGTTTTCAACAAAAGCACAAACCCCATTTCCACGGTTTCCTGGTGAAACAGTTGCCAGTTGCACATGAACAAAGCAGGTTAATACAAATAACTATGAAATCAGGGTAAGTACTGATCCTAAGTAGCAATGAAATGATTAAAGAGACAGGAAGTTCCTCCTACAGCACGACAGTCCTTCAAGGCACTGGATGCATCCACAGTTCCACAGGGTGACTGAGAACCAGCAGTCACCACCAGCGCTGGGGCAGGGGTTTGGTTCATGGCTTGAGGGGAACCTGCAGCAAATCCGAGAGGGAATGTCCCTTGGGAGGCAGCTCCTGGTACGGGCTAAGAACTACAAAGAACCTCTAACCGTGCCATGAGAAGGATTAGTTCCCTAATACAGACATGCACTTTAAATAACTAATGTTCTGCTTCTTATTCTTTTGGAATTTCTGCTAATACCACCTGTATCAGCACTGACCACGCTCCCTAGGCGAGTTCCTGCAGGACTCCATCCCTTCCATCCAAGAGTTTGAAAACCATTGTCCAGACCCAGATCATTAAACTTCTTCTGAGCGCGAAACCGGAGCTCGTCCAAAAAGCTGGGCTCCATTTTCTGAGAGGCTTTCTCCAAGCTCAGCCACCCTGGAGATCGCTGTCCCCTCCAGAAGAAGCTTTTTCCCTGTTAGGTCGGAGGGTTTTCCCCCAGGAGAGGAGGCGGGGAAGGGGCGGTCACAGCGCCGTGCTCTCCGTGTCATTGTCGATGGCCAGCACCAGGCTGTGGTTGTGCAGCTCTCTGCCCGCCGGCTCTGCGGGAAGCTCGGGAGGAGGGGTTGCGAGTGGTTCTGGAATACTGGGATTGGAGTCTGCACAAAAAGGGAACAGCAAGTTTAGCAGCCGGGCCAGGGGCCGGCTCATTGACTCGGGAATTCCGGGGCATTTCCTTAGGCAGAGAAGGGAAAGCAAAGATCAACGAGGGCTCTTGGAACGGAGCTGGATTGCTCCTCCTACAGACCCTGGTTCAGCCCTGGACAAAGTAACAGAAACCCACTTCTTCCTGAAGGAGGGAGGACAGTGACTCTGACTGAGGATCAGATTCCTCAATGCCCCTGCAGAGCTACTCTGGACTTTTCAAAACACTCTGCAAAATAATCTGGCACCTAAACCATCCACCAGGGAACACCACCCGTGACTGTGAGAAGCAACAGGAACAAGGATGGTGTCAAAAGGAGGCAGAAGTTATTTAAGTGCAGATTAAATCTCTCTCCTGTGTAAACAGGGCATGGCATGGTCTTTGCCTCTTCTGAGGAGGATTTTGTTCAAGCCAAGGTGTCTAAAAAGGACCACAAAATGCTGCATCTCTGGTGACTGACTGCCCTGGCAGCTACAATTATCAGACCAGAAAAATCCCTAGCAGCTCAAAAAAGGGTAACTGAAAATCTTGTCAGGATTTTGTGACACTGATTTATAATAGGCTGTGACATCCTTTACTGCAGTCCAGCAGCTGCTCCACATAGGAAGTAATTTAATCACTTAAATCAACAAAAAATCCAAATAAATGCCTTGTTTTCAAGCACAGGAGGTGCAGACAGGCATCCTAGAGAGGCTGGGACTCATAACTCAAGCATGAAGTCCTGAAGTTAACCCAGAAGTCCCTGTAGAAAAGCTCAAGCTGAAGGTTTCTGAATGCCCTGAAGAGGGGAAAGCAGCCCCTGAGCTCAGCCTGCCCTGCTGGTGAGCCCCAGAGCCCCAGCCTGCAGGGATCTGTGTGCTGGGGAATGCCCAGAGCAGCTGCAATCCCACCCTGGCATGGCCTGGCACCGAGCAGGAGTTAAACACACAACCCCACAATGGGCTGGGCTGGAAGGGTCCTGAAATCCCATCCCATCCCACCCTCTGCCACGGGCAGGGACACTTCACTATTCCAAACCCCTGGAGCAGCTGCTGTGGGGTGCAGTGACACAGGGAGGGAGCATTTGTGACACAGGACAGGGCAGTGACATCGGGCACAGCAGCAGCCTCTGCATGGAACACAACAACTCTGGATTTTCTGTACGTGGAGATGGCACAAGGTGAGAGTGGCCAGGAGACAGCGAGAGCTTCACATTCTGCTCTCCAGGGCTTTAGTGGGTTAATGGGAGCAGCAGCAGCTCCTCTGAGGGACACACACAGCAGGGCACTGGGGGGAGGGTTAGTGGTTAGCACACACATCATTAGCGATTAATTAGCAATTAGCAACAGTGTCGGCCAATCAGGGGCCTTTTCCTTACCATTGCACTTGCCAATACAGTTCCTACTGACTGCTGGTCAAACATCTGGATTGTTTAATAAAACCTTTGATTAGAATATTCTAGGGCTTCTTACTTGAACACCAAAAATAGAATTTGAGGCATTACCAAAGTCCAGTACATGGACAAAGGAGTCAACAGCATCCTGAGAACAGTTCAGAATTCCTGTTCAGGGATTATTACGAGGTTTGCTGGCACCTTAATTTCGTTCCCTCATTCTACTCGTTAAGGTTCCAATTAAAAACAGCAGCTGCACATTGTGAATTAGTGAGTCTGTAAGTGCTTGTGTGTGCAGGTGTGAATATTAGAGCAGACACTCTGATGTGACAGCTGGTGGTGTTAATTCAGATTATTAATCCTTTAAAAACACATTGATCTGGAAAAGGTGGATGCTTTAGCATGGAGTGTGCTGCTGGAGGTGAGCCTGGCTGTCACTTCAACCCCTCCCCAAGGGGATTTTGGCTGCATCCTCCAGGTCCCTTCAGCAGGTTTGGAGAGAATCCTCCCTCAGCAGCTCTCCTCTGCCAGCTTTCCTGCCTGGCTGTGTTTACAGCTCACACCTGGGCCCATTTCTCTGTTTGCAGCCCCCTCTGGCAGGTGCCTGCTCTGCCCAATTCTAATGAAGCAGCCCCAGCTGGTTGTTAATTACCAGACAAGGATTTCTCCCATTACACTGGGGTAAAACAAACCCTCCCTGTGTCTGCTATCATTGAGGCAATTTCCTCAGAACCAGGAAAACCCTAAAATGAAAATAAATACGGTCAAACCATGAAACACTTGGAAATTTAGATTAAGTCTTTCCTAGAAGTTTGATTCATTAAGAGCACAGCTGCTGCTGTTAACTTCATTGTAAAGTGCTGTCAAGATTCAGAACCCAGCCTCACTTCTGACTTCAGCTTGGGAATAAATTATCCTCATTTTAAATATACTGGCAAAAGTACAACCAGGAGAAGTCAGTTATTTTAAAAACCAAAGCTACTTTTTAGTTGCTTAAGCAGCTCATTTACTGCTGCTTTCACCATGGAATCCCATAATGAGCAGGGACACCTCCCACTGTCCCAGGTTCCTCCAAGCCCCATAAAACCTGGCCTTGGACACTTCCAGGGATGCAGGGACAGCCACAGCTGCTCTGGGCAACCTCTTTCTCCAATTAACAAAACCTCCAAACCTAAATGATTTCCAGCCTGACTTCCCAATCCAGTACTGATTTCGGTGTCCTGGCTGCAGACAGGGAAATCCTGAGCTAACTGAGGAGGCAGCCCTGAGTTCCAGGCTGCTGGGCAGGTGCTCCCCCAGCCTCACACCTGAGCAGGAGGCAGTGCAGGTGTGCAGGAGCTGGGGCTGAGCAGGCACAGCCAGCAGGGAGAGGCTGGAAGTTCACGTGCCATGGTGCAGGTGCTGCTGTTGTGCCACTGCTTCAGTCACATCAGCCTGGATTTTGCCAAAAAACCTCCACGTGCTTAAAAATAACTGCAAAGCTGAACTGATAGCTGCATTAAAACCTAACCACAAACCACCAAATTGTAGGAAAAAATCGTAATTGCCTGCACTGAGGAGAACAAGCCTGCTGGAAACAGGGCACTCATCACACCTGACTTGGGGACTCATTCTGGGGGCCTGGTGTGAAGTGTGAATTCTGTTCCTTCAGGGACTTTAGGAATAACTCAATGCTCACAGGCCCATTGCAATGGAGCAGCAGAGGCCCCACAGCCTCAGGCAGGCAGAATGCTTTGGAGGGACGAGATACAGAGCTGCAGAGCACAATTCCTGTGCAGGGAGGAGAGCACAGAGCTGGCAGAGCACAATTCCAAGCACATGTCTGAACTCAAGCTACAAAGAGGAGCAGTTGAGCTGCAATTGCAGTTTCTGTGAGTACAAACCTTATTCGCAGTAACCATCCCCACCTGTGAAGGCATTGGGGTAGAGCTGTTAGGCAACAGAATGGATACTCTGCATTCCAACACATTAGTCTAATTCTAGAGAAGCTGCAGTGTCATGGGAAAGTTTCAACCATTATTAATTATGAGTAGATTTAAAAGCATTAGTCTCCCACACTCAGTATCTCTTCCTGCAGAATCTCCCAGAGTAAGCAGCGACTCAGCAGGAAAACATTCCAAAATCTGCTGGTTTTGAATGGCCTCAGCAATTACATTTAAAAACAAATAAACTTTACTAACTATCTTTATTAAAGTAACATTATCCCAGTCAAACTGGTAACGACAAGCTTCATGAAGCTTCTGTGAGAAGACAAAAGTTTCTCTTTACTTCATGATTGTCTTAAGGATTGCACTTAAACTGTGAAGCTCTATAAATATTGACCTAAGAAATACAATTTAACACAGGTGATTCTTCAGCTTCTGGATGTCTACATTAAATGCACATCAGAAGGCTCTGTTCTCATAAGGTAAAACATTCTCTGCATGTTTTGCCTACTAGAACACGTGTCAGTGACCACTTGTGCCCTTTTCTTATCTCAGTATGTGCTGAAATCCACCATCCTTGGCTACATCTTCTCCCTCCTCCAAATATTTGCTTTTTGGCAACAGATGTACAAGCAGAATTGACTGCCAAGATGCTGAGCTGGAGACAGCCCCAGTGAGCTGCTGTCACAGTGTCCACTTTTCTTCCAAACAGGAAAAAAACCCCAAAAACCAGTTCATCTCCCCTTGNCCCCCATCCACCCCCATCTCCAGGCACCATTGCCCCCATCTCCAGCCCCCATCCACTCCCATTCCCAGCCCCTCTCTCCTGCCCTGGCAGCCCTGGCAGGATTCACTCACTCACCCGTGACAATTTTGGATGCCGTCTGTGCCGTCCCGTCCGCGGGCAGCTGCGAGGGTGGGTGAGGAGGAGGGGGCACGCTGGGTCTGTTCCNTCATGATTGTCTTAAGGATTGCACTTAAACTGTGAAGCTCTATAAATATTGACCTAAGAAATACAATTTAACACAGGTGATTCTTCAGCTTCTGGATGTCTACATTAAATGCACATCAGAAGGCTCTGTTCTCATAAGGTAAAACATTCTCTGCATGTTTTGCCTACTAGAACACGTGTCAGTGACCACTTGTGCCCTTTTCTTATCTCAGTATGTGCTGAAATCCACCATCCTTGGCTACATCTTCTCCCTCCTCCAAATATTTGCTTTTTGGCAACAGATGTACAAGCAGAATTGACTGCCAAGATGCTGAGCTGGAGACAGCCCCAGTGAGCTGCTGTCACAGTGTCCACTTTTCTTCCAAACAGGAAAAAAACCCCAAAAACCAGTTCATCTCCCCTTGCCCCCAAACACTTGTGCCTCAGGAATGACACCCTGGTGTTCAGAGCAGCTGGGTGGGCATTTAACTGGAAATGAGCTATGGAGTGTTTGAACTGTGATTTGTGCTCTTTGGTCTCCCCCCACACTAAGGCACTCCTAACCCCAGCCCCAGGCACCACACACCCTCATTCCCAAGCACCATTCACCCCATCTCCAGGCACCATTGTCCCCCATTCCNGGGTGCCGCTCTGAGGTAAGCCCGGAGCCTGGCACGGCTCGGGGGGCACGGCCCCAGGGCGCTTCCCCAGCGGGGGCGTGTCGGGTGGGCTGGGGGTCTGCGGGAGGGAGCTGCATTGCTGCTCTGCTCCCTGCTCCCCTGGAGATGCTTGGCTGCTGCCTTTGGGCTGCAAGGGAGGGGTTGCCTGCGTCGGGGGCTGCGGGGGAGGGTGGCTGGGGGCTTGGATTGGGGACAGGCTGCTGGAGTAGCGCCGAGGTGCAGACACCTGCGAAGGGGACGGGCTCTGGGCTGAGCCTTGGTTTGCGTGTTGGGCAGGAGGAGAAGAGCTTCTGGCTGGTGGTTTTGGAGAGACAGAAAGTGGCTGAGCAGCTGGGGAAGAGCTTTGGCTTCCTGGCTGCCCTGGAGGGGGGTTGGCTGGTTTGGGGGGGGCTGGTGCCGGTTTCTTCACAGCTGTGGAGAGAAAAGGGGAGATCCCAGCATCAGGGACTGGGGGTGTGACAGGGACATGCAGGGACAGGACACTGGGAATGGCTTGCCACTGACAGGGAGCAGGGTTAGGTGGGATATGGGGAAGGAATTGTTCCCTGTGAGGGTGGGCAGGCCCTGGCACAGGGTGCCCAGAGAAGCTGTGGCTGCCCTTGGATCCCTGGCAGTGCCCAAGGCCAGGGTGGACAGGGCTTGGAGCAGCCTGGGATGGTGGAAGGTGTCCCTGCCCATTGCAGAAGACAGAACAAGATGATTTTTAAGGTCCCTTCCAACCCAAAACATTTTGGAATTCTACGATTCCAAACCAGGCTCTCTAGGAAAACAATCAGCAGCACAAAACGCCCTCAGGTATGTTATCAAAATAAAATGGTGCATTAAAAATCACAAGCATTTACTGATCAATAGGGTTTGTTAAACAGCACTGGGGACACTGTCACCATTCAGAGAGTGCAACAGTCCCAGCTGCTTCACAGGCAGGCCTTGGGGACAAACCAGCAGAGGAAGCTGCTGTCTGTGTAAGGGCAGAGATGCTGATAAAGCCATTTTAGCAGCATTTTTGCAGTACATCAAGGCTTGGAACACAGTGGCTTGAAAAGCAAATAAACACACACCTCTCCTCAGGGCGTGGGGACTGGGACCAGCAGCGTTCTGGGGCTGGGTGACAGAGAGCTGGGAGGTGCTGGGTGCTGCCTGGCCCGGGGCAGGGCCTGCCTGGCTGCCATTCCTCACTGGGGGAGGAGTGCCTGCAGACGTGCTGTCCTTGGATTTGGAGGTGCTGCAAATGAAAAAATTCACATCAGAGATGGTCGTGATGTGCCTTGCCCGGCTCAGCTGCAGCTGCTCCATTACAAACCGTGCTGTGGATCAGGTATTAGGGAACAATTTTCATGGAAAGCATTGTCAAGGCCTGGCACCCAGGGAAGTGGTGGAGACCCAGTTCCTGAAGAGTCCAAAAAACACATGGATGTGGCACCTGAGGACATGGTTCAGTGCTGAACAGCGTGGCAGTGCTGGGTCAATGGGTGCTGATGGAGGAGGAGCCAGCTGAGGTGGTTCTGGGCAGGGTCCCCTCCTGTGGCACCTGCAGGCTTCTCTCACATTCTCCCTCTCTACATTCAGAGTCAATTTAGCCCTCCAAGGGACCAACTTTACTCACTTCTGGCACTCTGCAACCCCCCTTTCTCCAGATGCTGTTCATAAACTGTGAGTACCTGCACAGAGGCTGTGCAGATTTTAGGTGCAACTTTCAGACATGACCCCCAAAGTTTTGTTTCAGCTGCCTCTGCCACAAAAGCCGTCTGTGGAGGAAATACTGGTCTGCAGGGGATTTCCAAACGAGCTGGTTTGGTAAATATGTCAGCTGAGAACCAGCTTTGTGCACAAGATCAGTGCTGCATCAAAGCCCATGGTGAGGTTTCACCCTGAGATGCTGAGGCTGACATTTGGAAGCAGCGCAGGCTTCACACGTGGTTTGTCACAGCTCTCAGACCTGAGCAGCTGAGAGCAAAGTGCTGCTTCCACCTCACAGGAGGAAGTCAGGCTGCTGCAATCAGCCTTGGAGTCCAGGGACACAACTGCAGAGCTTCAAGAGAAATTAAATAGCAAAGAGCCTGTGAACCTACTTGTCCTAAAGAAACTAATCCTGAAATATGCTAGACTGGCTGCCAGTTTTCTAGTAAGCAAGTCTGCTCATCACTAACACCTGCTACAGACAAATAAACAAAACAAGACAAACCCAGATAACGTGTACAAGAAACAACAAACAAGACCAACAGGTTTCTGCTATTGCCACTGTAGGTTTTGCTCTTTCAGCAGCAAACTGGTATCACCTGTGTGCACATCTCTAGAACATAACCTGGCAAGGTCAGTGTGGGCAGCAGAAACAGAGTCTATATTTGTATTTTTCCTCATCATTTTTCCCCTCCAAGAATTCTACTATCTTAGAAGAGAAACTCCAGAACAGACAGAACTGTGTGTGTTTTATTAGAAGATGAATTCTGGAAAACCCAGAACCCCTGATGTTATGTTGTAAGACCAATTCTGGAAAACCCAGAACCATGGATGTTATATTAGAAGATGAATTCTGGAAAACCCAGAACCATGGATGTTATATTAGAATATGAATTCTGGAACACCCAGAACCATGGATGTTATATTAGAAGATGAATTCTGGAACACCCAGAACCCCTGATGTTACATTGTAAGATCAATTTTGGAACACCCAGAACCAGGGATGTTATAAAACCAATTCTGGACCATCCAGAAGCGTGTGTGTTATTTCAGAAGGCCAATTGTGGAACCATTCCCATGGCAGGAGAGCTCCTGCAGGGCTCTGCTGCCCACACCTGCCTGGGCACACCGGGTGCCCGCCCCGGGTGACACCAGTGTGCTGCCGGAGCCGCCGCCAAGCCGCTGCCAGCGCAAGCCGTGCCTCTTACCTGGCATCCTCAGCGCCTGGAGCCTGGGGCAGTTCTGCTGGGGCAGCAGAGGGAGCAGGGCCAGCCCCAGGGCCCGGCTCAGCCCCGGCAGGCGGGCAGTGCTGCTCGGCCGCCGGCTCGCAGGGCGGCAGCGGCGGCTGGAAGGCGGGCGATGTGAGCTTTCTGTTTACAGTGCCACATCGCCGCGGGGTCGAGGGGAAGTCCAGCACCTTCACACCAAAGCTACAGAGAGAAGAGAGAGTGAACACAGCAGGCAGCCACCCGCAGGTGCTGCAGCAGCAGCAGCAGGGCTCCGGGTGTCCCACCCCCAGACAAACCCCGACATGCAAAGCAGCGACGAGGAAAGCTCCGCTGGCTGCACAACACCACGAGGTTAAAGCTTCCACTGGCTGCAGAACACCAGCAATGTTAAAACATGCAACGGGATTTGGCTTATCCCCCACACAGGGATAAGCTAAACGTCAGTGAACGAACTACTCAATTACAGTTGGAGACAAACACTGATGACAATGAGGTCAGAGCACTCAGAATCTCACGTGGAAATACAGATGTTCCCTTACATACCACAGTAGCTCCTGACTAAAGGGATGTTGCCACATGAATTTTGTTTCTATCACACACTAAGATGCAGCAGAGATTCAAAAAAAGCTACTGGAGGCAGGCTGTGATTTGGGGGTTGGAATGAGAGAGCTTTACAGTCCTTTCCAACCCAAATCATTCTATTTGTGTTTCAAGGAGAACAGTGGAGAAACAGACCCCAACTCTTAACAGATTCTAGAATGCATACAGCACATTCATTCTAGAAATTACTTTATTCTTGTTGTGTTAAACGCTGAATCTTGAACTGATTTCCTTCTTCCTCTGTGAGTGCGGACAAATTTGCATGTGGCTGGTCATAGCTGACAGGTAACAACTTAATATTTGCATCAACAGCTAGAAACAAGCACATCACTTGAATACTCATGATGAGTGATAAGAATGAACATTACACTACATGTTATATGGAAACAGCACATTTTACTGGGAGTTTTTAGCATTCTACTGCTTGCTGTGGCAATACTGTACCATCATCAACTCAGAAGTCTTATCATGAAGGCACCAGGTAACACCACCTCAGCTTATGGGCTTTGAAAGAGAAGCCATGGAATACCAGAAGTTAGAAACTGAGAGATGCCACTGCAGACACTTCTGTTCCAGTGAATCTTAGACCACCCCCAATCTGTACCAGGAGAGTGGGAACTGGGAGCAGCAGTATCTGCTTGGGAGTTATCATGCATGGAGTGTTACTGGAAGGAAGTAACAGCACATTACCTTTGAGCCATCCTCAGGCTGCAATAACAGGAAATAAATCACTCTTGTTATCTACAGCATTTCCATGGAATTGCTCTCCTGACACCAGTGCAGGTGTCTGATTGAAGCCTCACTGGAAGAAGGCTGTAATGGGCTCCTAAGGTGAGAATCACCCCTACCTTTCCTTCTTCAGCAAATCCCCTTCCATCACAGTCATGCTCAGAGGCCTCTTCCTCTCCAGGGTCCCACATTCAAAATCATTCCCAGTGTGTGACAAGTGATTGGAATTAACAGCAGGAACTGCCACAAAGGCCCCAGACACATTGAAATCTTCATCTGGAAGAGGACAGACAGAATGCCTCCTAAGACATCCCAAGGGGTGCCTCACTGCACAGGCCACTGAGGCTGACCTGGAATGTAAAACTGCTGAGCTGTGGCAGGAACTCACCTCCAGGGAAGAACCAGTCTGCATGCTGAATAATGGGCTCAATAACTGCTACCACATGCACTGAAGTGGCTGCTGCCATCTCAGCCAGGGATCTGCAGGACACATTTGAAGAACACTTTATTCAGAGCTCCATCAGAGTAAGAAAATGAAAATCAATTCAGACTACCTAAATTACAATTTAGGCTAAGCATGATGGATCAGCTCCTCAGTAACAGAGAAAGAGAAACTGTGCTGGACTCCAGACTGTTCAGTAACATTCACAGCTTTTGGAAACACCCCTGAAAACCTTCCTGCCTCAAAGGCTGAAAGAACACTAGAAATATTTTTTAGGTAAACAGTCCATTGCTGTGAATAGGATTTAATAAAGGATTTAAACCTATCAATTCAGTTCTGTTTGTAACTTTCTTAAAAGAACTCACCCTTCATTCTTTGCCCACAACAAGTTGGGGCCCAAGACTATGGCGATGTTGCTCGGTGTCATTTTGTTAACATCACTGTTCTGGGCAAGCTTGGCTAAAAATTTGATTAAATACCTTCAAAAAGGAAAGAAAGAATTAAACAGCAGGAACCATGAGCATTTCTTGTTGAAAGCAAGTAAATAAAAATTCAAGGACTTGTAAAGAGAGCTCCCAACAACAGGGAAATGAGATAAGCAGCCTTCTTGCTTGGCAGCTGCCCAAAGCTTCTGCTCCAGAATCATAAAAATTGAATTGGGTAGCAAAGAAAGCAGCTCCCATCTTAGCAAAACAGAACCACAGCAATGTCATACTTCCAGAGAAAAAGGCTCAGTTTCAGCTAGTTTCTCATCCTGTAATGGAAATTCCATGCTTCTAGGAATCACCAGAGCTGCTTTTGTTCCAGTTCATTTCCAAAAGGCAAAACCAAAAGGAAAAATGAGGTATTTAAGACAGATCCAGGTGATTTCTAAGACTGGAAACTACAGCAAAGAGCAGAGTGTAAGCCATAAGTAGAAAGGTTTTGTGCATCACTATTTCCTGACAGTCAACAGAGAATTAATCTGAGGACACCACCTATGCATGGCCACTGCTGCATGGAATAAGAGGTATTTTTATAAATCTCACTGAATTTGGCCACAAAACCACACCTGGATTAGAGTTTAGTTTAATTGGCTTTGAGGTGGAAAGGAGCTGAGCTAAGGGATGTTCACACCTACCTGAAGTTAACACGGTAATGCTCAGGTAATCTGTTACAAATCCTCCACAACTCTTGGAGCTTCTTATCCTGGTCCTGAATACTGAAAGGACAAAAAAAAAAAGCCATGACATCTTACCTCCAGGGCAGAAATTAATTGTGTAAACTTCCATTTATGCCAAATCAATGTTTTGTACTCAGTAACCTGCTTGTCAGATCCCTGAATTAACTCTACTTGCAACAGAATTGCTTGAGCATCAATACTGTGCAGCCAGCAGCCTGAAACAGCCATAACAGTTAAACAAAGTAGATATTTCACCACAATTTGTGCAATCTGTATTAAGCTATTCGTTATTTAAAATAATTTGTTACACAAAATACTGTTAGTGAAACAATAACTAACTGTGTGAGCTTGGTTGTTTCTTTTGAATTCATCTATGCAGAATCAAATGAACAGAAATATGCAGCATGACTTCCTCTGCAGCTATTTCCAGCATGCTTACTTGGCAGCTTGTGTCCACTCCTCATACAGGCTGTAGGTCATGAGAGGCTCTGGCAGCTCCCTCAAATAGGATTTCAAGGCACCTGCAATGCAGACAGGGACAGGTTGGCTCCTCAGTCACTGCTTTCAGACTCCAGGGAAAATCCTGCCCTCACATTTGCAGTTTTATCTGTACAATAAATTCCCAGTGCCAGGGAAAGCGGCAAGACCTGACACTTGCTCAGTGGAAGTGCTCAGATCTGAACACAAAGGGTCTGTCAGTAATTAGTGCAATTTGACTAATTACATGCTATAAAACTCTGAATCACCTCTTCAGGACAAAGGACTCAAAGATCTATTGAGGGTCTACACACAGCTCCCATGTACCTTGTCCATGTTAACACTGCTGTCATGAGGGATGTGACAGGTGGGTCATTGTGCTCACCTGAATTTTACACACCATTGTCACAAACACAGCAGGTGTGATCAGCATGGGCACCCTCCACTCATCTGTGTCAAACTGTGCAGTGACCTTTCAGCTGATTGGCACTTCTCCCAGTTTAACTGTGGAGATCAACCCCTGCACAGCACCAAGCTGTGCTGTATCAATTTACACCTGGTTTGGATCCACAACACCCCAATACCTGCAACAGCGTGGGGATCTGAGTAAAACTCATCAAGCTGAGAAGTGGAACAGTCCAGGGCAGCTTTCAGCTTTTTTAACTTGGAGGCTCCAGCAGCAATTCTGAACAAGCCCTGCATCACAGAAATAAAATGTATTGATTGGTAACCACACACTGGCACAAGCATGGAACAGCACCAGGTTTACAACAGCCTCTTCCAGAACATTCCAGCTTTGGTGCCTTCCCCTGACAGCTATGACCCAGCTGGCCCTTCATGTGTCCTGTCACTGCCCCCTGAGCATGGTTCAGTTCTTTCCCACCCTTGGCCCATCCCTAATTTTCATTGTATGTGCATCCACCTCTGAGATACTTCACACACTGCTGAGCTTATTCTGTGCCAAAACATTTACCAACTACTTACTGACAAAATTACTTAAGCAACATGTTAATAAACAGTTCATGAGCTTCACTGGGCCCTTTTCCCCCTCCTTTCCTGGCCTGTGACCTGGAATTACCCACCTCCTCTCTCATGCCCGTTTCCAGGAGCATCATGACGCAGGCTTCGATAGGAACGGCGATTTCCCGCCCGCTGCGCTTGAGATGCTCTTCCAGGGGAGTTCCAAAAGCTGGCTTTTCAGTCCATTTGTCTAAGTTGGAGAGCATCAAAGCACTGAGCAGGATATCTCCCAAACCCCTGAATTACAGCCCAGGCAAGAAGGGAAGAAAGCCTCTAGTACAGCACAGGAATGTTCAGACTACAGCAGGAGTTTTACAGCCCTTGATTGGTAAAGTCCCTTGGATCATGAGCAAAGAGAAAATGAAGCTGCTGGTGGTCAAGAAGAAAATACTTCTGCATCTTTCTGGATGGAATATCACATACAAATTCTGTGTGTAACTGGAATTATAAATAACAAACCTCAACAAGTGCCAGCACAAGGCTGCACGTTCTAGTTACACTGATTTGGCTCCAGTCTGCAAGAATCTCTGAGGAAAATTCTGCCCAGCATGACCTGGGCTGATTTTTGTTTTAACTGTATTTAAGGTGAATAAAAACTGAGCTGTTAATAAAAAAAAATATTCCTTAAATTTGATTGCTTAAATCAGCAAATTACAATGGATGTAACAGCTCCAGTGTAGCACATCAGAACTACCATGGTAACAGCCCAGCACTGTAACATTCAGATTTTCAATTTAATTCTTCAATTCTTATTTAA
Source organism: Pycnonotus jocosus (assembly GCA_013400435.1). NCBI lineage: Eukaryota > Metazoa > Chordata > Aves > Passeriformes > Pycnonotidae > Pycnonotus > Pycnonotus jocosus. Next base: position 133,673 of record VWYP01019121.1, read on the forward strand.
CTCCAATTGGCACAAATTTCTCCAAATTGAATGTGAATTTCTTCCTTCCTACAATTTACCTTCTGACCCATTTCTGCTATTGTAACTGAAAAAATGCAGATGTAAAAGGTTCTTGTTAGTACAGATGTGTTATTTCTTTTATGTGGAAAAAAGGCCAAGAAAGACAAAAACTTCAGAGGACTTCAAAGAGTGCTCTGAAGGCAAAGTGTTTCTGCAAAGGATTTAATTCACCCCTTTTCTTTACAAAACCACATCAATCACCTCCCCTGTCAGGTTTTAGTCCCTCCCATTAACACGCCGTGAGATGCACATGGCATTTCTCAACCTTTGCAAGGAAAAGAAACCTCAGTAGTTGTTCAAAGTCCCAGCTCCCATCTCTGGAATTGTCCCAGGCCAGGCTGGACAGGGCTTGGAGCACCCTGAGACCATGGAAGGTGCCCCTGCCCATGGCAGGGTTGGCACTGGGTGGGTTTTAGGGTCCCTTCCACCCCAAACCTTTGTGGGATTCTAACTGACACTGCAGCTGGAAACACAAGGTGAGAAATTCCCTGCACTCAGCCACCTGCTAGGGAAGCCAGTCTGTGCTGGAGCATTTGCTGCTCAGCTGCTCTGTACAAACCTTCCATGCAATGATCACAAATTTGAAGCAGCCATGTCCACAAAGAACCTTCTGCCCAGCCCTGCTGCTGTACCAGCATCACCTCTGCACTCCCTCCTGTCCCACACTGAGCACAGACAGCCCACACCACTTCCCACAATGCTCCTACTGATTTATGCATTGAATTGGTTCATCTTTTACAGCCTTCATCAGCTGCAGATACCTGAGCCTTCCTCAGCTCAGACTGTATTTTCCCTCAGACTCTGTTCACCTGTTTCTCCAGAGACTCAGTGACAGCACAGCCAGTAATTTGGAGAGCAGTTTCCCAAACACACAGTGCATCTTCATCCCAAACCATCAGTGATACACCTGAAAGTCCCCTGACAGTGGAAGCTTAGCAGCAGTTCCAGTTTTTAGGAAGAAATGAAGCTGTACAATTCACCTTTTTTAACAGCTGATAATCAGCACAAGAACCCAAACTCTCCATTTCCCAGCAGGCAGTGCACACTGGGAAAGAGGACTGCACAAAATGAGGGGGGGGGAAAAAGAGATCAAGCTCCTTAAAATCCATGGAGTTTTCCTGATTGTAATCACTCAAGAACCAAATCACAATGACACTTTCATTGGCCTGAAGAGCCAAGTGTGACTCAGCAAAAGGGCACAAGGAAAACTGGTAAGCAAATAGAAAAATCCTTCCTTTACCCTCCTGGGTATCAGAGAGATCCTTAATTAATATTTTATTAGTGTGTTAAACATGGCTGGAGAACTGCAGAGTACACGAAGATGGAATTATGCTTGGGAATGTAAAATTGTTAAGCAGATCAAAATGGCCTCATTAAATCAGTCTGCATGCAAGAGAATCGAGACAGAGGAGGAGAATATTGTGCATAGGTGGCACAGGCAAGGAGAAGCATCAGCCAGAGCACAGGTTACTTTACCTTGATGGGCTTGAATTTCGGGTAGGACCTTTTCTATGACTGCTAATGCTTTTCTATGGTAATCTGCTTGTGCTTCTAATAACTGAGAACAGAAGCCACATTTTAAAAACAAAAAGAGCATTAGCTTCTGATGAGCACATAAGACAAGACTAAAGGCTTAGCACACAAAATGTCATCTCTGAGAGCTGTGTGTGTGCCCAGCTGTGCTGAAGCAGAGCCCCAGTGCCAACACTCACCGTGACGAAGCAGCGGGCGTACTCCCCCTCCTTGGACACGAAGCTGTACATGTCTGCAGCCAGCTGGTCCTTTGGGAGAGATGCAAACCAGCACAGCACATTTACTCACTTCAAATTGCACAGACAGGCACGTTCATTGTGTTTGTTCTGCCTGCAGGAGGTTTGAATTAAGAAGCTCTAATGCACCTGCCCTGCTCCAAGTGTTTTTCAAGGAAAATGATTTCAAAATCCTAAGTCTGGTTTATCCAGCAAAGCAGTTGCCCCCTTCAGTCAAGAACATATTGCCATTCAGTCCAGTTATTTATAGCACTCAAAGACAAGCACTAATAAAAATGGTTTCAGTTCTCAGTGCTCAGCAGAGCATTTGCTGCTGAGAAGTGAAAATGAATGTGAACTGCCCAGAGCTGTGACAGGTCCTGGGCTGGCCCAGCTTCAGTTTCCTCCAGGAGCCTTCTACTGCCCAGCTGCTCCATGGCTTGGAGCACCCAGACACCCTGAACGCTCCTTCATGGCCAGGACACAGCTGGCTCAGACTGAAACTGAAAATAATGCCAAATTCCCAACTTAGAAACACCCTGGATGGAGTTCCTCCTTGAACTAAAGCAATCCAGCCATCAGCTGGCATGAAAATGCCCCCAGGCCAGACAGTGTCACAGCCACATGATCTGCAGCTGCACAGTTGGGCAATGCCATGGGAGGTGTGGCAGGGACACTCAGCCTGTCCTTACCTTGCACTGCTCTACTTTATTTCCAGCTTCATCCATCTCTTCCTTCAGAGATTCTATTTTTGAGGGATGCACTTGGAAATTTGTTCCTGAAGTCTTGTGGGCTTGGTTGTACCTGGGGAAGAAAAGTTTCATTTGGTGAGGATCAATATTCAACAAGAATCTGCATTTATGGCTCCCTTGGAATTGGTTTCTTTCTACAGGAAACAAAGCCCACAGTTCCAGAGGTTTTCCAACGGAACTGAAAGGTTCAGAACACACCACTCATGACATGCTGACATAATCCAACTATAAAAATCAGCAGGAATCCTGCATCTGCCCCAGTCTGTACCATGGGTGTAGAATATGCTGAAAACGGCTCCACCAACTCTCAGGGCACTGTAAAACCATTTAAAGGCACTCAGGAGTGAGAGGAACGACCCTCCCAAGGAGATGGCTCCATACAGGGCTGTAAAAGCACTTGGTGTGGTTACACAGAGAGATTCCTGCTCCCTCTTTAAGCTGAAAACTTCAGTGATTCCTTATTTAAGTTAAACACTTGTATGAACTGGAAACTGGATGAGTTTCCAACATTTTTCCAATTATATAGTGGCATGTAAGAACTCCAAAATCTTGATTCTGTTTGCATCTAGCAGTCATGGGTCCTTTTCTGCTGTAACTTCAATGCAAGTTTTCTTTTTTCACCTTTTGCCTGCTGACAGCAGCATTTCAGTGGATCAGAGCAGGTGCCATGAGAGGCCACCAAGGAGCTCACAGGGACAGAAAAGCACTCAGGCAGTAAAATGCTCTCCTACCTTCCCCTTGCAGAATCCCAGTCCAGCACCAGCTTTGCAAGCTGCTTCCTCTGCTTCTGAATGTTTGGGATCTCTGTCTGAAATGAGAATTAGGGGCTCACATTGAATGTTAAACTGTGCATTGTAACAAATGGCATGTTGCAGGTTTCATACCCATTTTCCACTGCTAACACAGGGCTCCTTAAAGCAGTTTTTTAACACCAGCACTGAGATAAACCACAAACTTCTGCTCAGTTTCTGCATCAACCCCGATGTGTTTCTCCTCTCAGGCTGAGCTGGCTCACCTCTGTCAGCAGGCACAGTGGGTCTAGAACTTCTCTCTCAATCTGTACTTCATGCTGGGAGAGCTCCATGGCCAGTTTATTCTCTGCATCCCCACATGTATCCAGCATTTTCCTGCAAGAATCACAGCAAATTCTCATGGGAGTTACCACTGAGTGAAGAGGGAGGATTCAAGGCAGAGCAGAGCTTTGTGCTGTAAAAAGCTCTCTTGGAGAAATCTGGGATAGGCAAGTGGTGTTACTAAACCTCTGTCTTCTAAATTCCTGAGCCATGACAACACTGTGGAGGCTTTTAGACATCCAGGTGATTATAGCAGCCTTGAGGGCAAAGAATTCAGTATTTATTTCCAGGCCCATCCTTCCACCTCACCAGATGCAGGAAAAATTGCTCAATGCAGTATTTCATTTTCTCCTAAGCCCCTTTAATGTGAAGGTCTTAACAGCCTAATTCCCAGCAATCCCATCCCCAGCACTCCAAACTCACGACTTAACCCTCATTTTATCCTTGTTGTAAGGAAAACCCCTACCCTGTAAGATTTTTATCCAGGTTTGGATCTCCTGCAGTGGCTCAGAAATATCTTCCCAAAGGTTTCTAAGGCCATTCTATGCTGTCTCTATAAGAATTCCCAGAGCAATGAAAAAATCCACTTGGCTCCAGGAATTCAGCACATGGAGGTTCATTTGTTTCAGCCACTTTCCTGTAAATTGCAAACAACCACTTTGCCAGGATGGATAAATTGGGGCTACTTTGAATTACTTTGAGCCATTAATGCAAACAGACATTGTTTTAAGTCATCAATTCAAACCTGCAGAATGCAGTTTAAAATAAAGAATGCAGTTTAATTGTATATTACACACAACATTTTAAACTTCAAATGGAGATGATAATTCTAATAACCCACAAGGAAAAAAAAAACCCTTTTAAAAGCTTTTATGATAGCAGAGAATCAGAATCCTCTGGAATGCAATTCAGCCTAAAACTTGTCTCCCAACCATTCCAGAAAAACTGCTTGCTCATTGTTTCTCCCTTTGGATTAGAGAAAGAATCTAGAGATATGAAGTTTTGTTAGGTTGAAACCAGCCTTTGTGCACCCAGAGGCTCTAATGAGAGCCCTGCAGGCATTAAGATGTCAGACAGCAAGTCAGGAAAAAAGAGGCAAACACTTACCCCAGCAGAGTTTCATCACTCAGCTGGATGGATCCTTCTTGCATATTCTGAGCCAGAGCTGTTAGAGGAAGTTTTTTCTGTGGAACAGAAGGAACAGTGCTCAGCTTAGTGCTGCTCACTCTTTCCAGCTTCCCCAGCACATCCCCTCGAAGGTTCTGCTCCTCTTCCATCTGGTTTCTATTACACAAACACAGCTCGTTCTTGGACTCAAAGAAAATGCCAAGTCACAAAAAGCTTCAAGCCCCAAGACTCCTGTTCTCAGACACTCTGAAAAGGACTTTCTTCCCAGTTTTAGCTGGAATGACTGGCCCAAAGCATATCTCAACTACTGTCAAGGAGAGATAAACAGCTTTAAGCTGAGATTTCAGCAACCAGCTTGTCATGTCTCTGTCCCAGAGGTGCTGTGTGCCCCTGCTCTCAGGTCTCTGTTACTCAATAAAAGGAGAGAATGTCAATGTGAATGATTTCTGGTTCTGATGCTTTAAGAAAAGCACCTATGGCTTTGCTAATGTGCAGAAATCAAATGTGTACAGAAAACCATCTCCAGCCAGCTGGAGGTGTCAGTGTCCAAGGGCAGCTCCAGACCTGAGGAGCTGGGGCAGAGCTGCAGATTATCCTCCCCTAAACTGGGGGGTCAGGAGAGCTCCAAACACCCAGCAGATTGCAGGGACAAGGTCCTGGCACTGCTGAGGTGTTCCCAGGCTGTGCTGTGGTGAGATGGGGTTTCACTGGGGTCATACTGGTGTTTCACTGGGGTCTCACTGGGTTTCCCTGGTGTTTCACTGGGGTCTCACTGGGGTCATACTGGTGTTTCACTGGGTTTCTCTGGTATTTCACTGAGGTTTCACTGGGTTTCTCTGGTGTTTCACTGAGGTTTCACTGGGGTCATACTGGTGTTTCACTGGGTTTCTCTGGTGTTTCACTGGGGTCTCACTGGGGTTTCTCTGGTGTTTCACTGGGGTCTCACTGGGTTTCTCCAGTGCCAGAGTGAGCTGCTCTGACCCAGCCTGGCTCCCCAGGCTGCAGGGAGGGCTGAGCTGTCCTGGCAGGGGCAGCAGGGTGGCAGGCAGGGCACACACAGCCATACTCACGTGTCTCTTGTCAGGGTCTGTGCCATGCTGGCCCTGCAGACAGGCAATCAGCCTCTTCTGGGCCAGGTGGCACACGGACCTCACCGTGTCCAGGCGCCTCTCGATCTGCTCGGCCCCAGGGGAGAGGGGAGGAAGAGAAAACAACACAAAAACCAGAAGTTATTTCCCTGGCCTCAGCAGAAAACCTTCCCCCCTGCAGCACACGTCGCTCCGGGTTGCAGATTTCTCAAATTCTCCAGCTCACAAAGAAGTGCAGCTGCTTAGCAGAAGTGCCTGACAGCAAAAAAAGCTTGGGGGGGGGAGATTGAAATTGGTTTTCTCTTCAGTGGCACAGCAATTCAGTCAGAGCTCGTGGCACTGGAAAGTGGGAAAGGAAAAAAAAAACCCAAAACATTACCCTGCTTGGCATCTCAGCAAAAGGGAATCAGGGTGACACTTGGCATCTGAGATGAATGGCACATGCAGGTATGTAAGACACTGATTTAGGGAGAAAACTGTGGGAAAACTGGTAATTTTCACTGTGACCTTGTAAAGCAGGTGCTGAAGGCACATCTGACAGCTCCTTCCCACTGTACAAACCTGGACTCCAAGCTCCTCCTGCACGTCCTTCCCTGGCTGTTAAACACAAGGACAAAGCTCCCACATGCTGAGCAAAACAGTGTTTTCAGGAAGACACTACTGGGATTCAAATGGGATATGGAATTAAAAAATAGGAGTCCAAGCCCAAACAAGAGTTCTGTTTATCAGCATCTAATTCAAACATGGCTGAAAACACAGCCTGTGAACAGGACAAACATATACACCATCAACTGCTCTTTTAAGGGATTCTAAGCAAGGAATTTGGACTATTTTATTTCAAAGAACACCAAAAACAAACAAAGTGATGAGCAGTGGGACAGAAGTGCTCATGGCACTGAGCTCTCCGTGCACAGCACCCAAAGAATGCTGTTTATCTGCATTTTGATGACTCACCAAGAATAACAGGAGGCCCTTTGGAATGGATTCTATTTAAAAAGCAAGGGGAAAAAATATCTGTGGAAATAATCTGAACAGATTCCAGTTTTTCACACAGCTCTAAAATCACTTTTATTATGTTTTCAGGAGGGCAATATGAACCCAAGTTGAAGTTCAGTTAAAAACCTGTTAGGGGAGAAGAAGCTGCAGAGTTTATTAACTGCTCTGAGAGCACAAGGCTCTGCCTTTTATCCACAGAACATGGAGCAACAAATCCAAAATTAAGTCCAGGTGGAAAAGGTCCACATGGAGATCTAAGAACATGCAGGTGTTGTTTGTGGTTTATTGATGCAGCTAAGGTAATTCACTTCTCTTGTGTTCTCTTCAAGATGAAATTCTGGAATGGTTTGGGTTGGAGGAGACCCTAAAGCCCAACCAGTGCTATGGGCAGGGACACCTTCCATGGTCTCAGGGTGCTCCAAGCCCCATCCAACACAGCCTTGGGCACTGCCAGGGATCCAGGGGCAGCCACAGCTTCTCTGTGAATCTGTGCCAGGGCCTGCCCACCCTCCCAGGGAGGAAACACTACCAGCACATCCTAAACCATGCTCTTGTTACAAAGAATTCATTTTCTTGCAAGGTCAGGTAGTTCAAACTTCTCAGACTGAGCACAGGGGGTTTCCCCCACCTGGTACACCGTGACCTCCTGGAGCTGAGCCCCTGGCAGAGCCTGGCAGGTGCCAGAGCCCTGGGCAGTCCTGGCTGGTGGCTCAGGTTCCCTGGAAAGGCTCACACACATCCCAGCAGCCTCTTTCCAGGCATCCTGAACTGCAGACCCAGGGCAGATGAGTGACAGGAGGAACGTGACCCCAAAACTTCACAGTCACCCCCTCTCCTCTCTGATCTGCTTTCTGGTGCAAAGATGTCAAGAAACCCACAAAGGGCATTAATCTCCTTCAAGCCACCTTGGAAGTGACAATGTGACCCACAGGCCAGGCTGTCTGTCCCCTCAGGGCATCCCCAGAGTACAGAACATCACACAGCTGCTTTATTATCTGCCACAGAGCCTGCCAGAAAGCAGGGCTATTGTAAAGGCCTTCTCAGGACTGAATTATAGCCTTTGTCTTCAGATGAAACACATTGAACAGACACTTGAAATGGAGCACAACCCTTCAGAAAACAGAACAACAAAAAAAAGCTGTAACAATCCTGTGGCAAAGCCTGAGCTAAATATAAAAAAGCCCAACTGAGAACCATGTTTGTGGAGTGAGCAGCACCACGTCTCCAAACTCTTGGGTTAGATAAGAGCCTCCTGCCCCTGCACAAGCCCCCAAGAACAAACAAACAAGTGAGTAAATTCTTCCACTTGGGTGTAGCCAGGCTGCTCGGGGCCTGGGAAAGCCTTGCTTGCAAAATTTTTTTGGCAACAAGCAGCAGAGAGCTTTTGGCTTTCACTTCTTGTTACTATTCTGCAGCTAAGCAAGAAAGCAGATGGGCCCTGGCAGGCCAGCAAGGTGTTTGACATCCTCTGTGGCCCTGAGCTGCACATCCCCTCAAATTAACAACAGACTAGGAAGGTAGTTTTAGTTTAAATAAAGCAACCTCCTGAAAATGGGCTGAAATGTTTCAATCACACTGGCACAGGGGCTCAGAGAAGCTGTGGCTACCCCTGGATCCCTGGCAGTGCCCAAGGCCAGGCTGGACAGGGCTTGGAGCAGCCTGGGACAGTGGAAGGTGTCCCTGCCCATGGCACTGGATGGGCTTTAGGGTCCCCTCCAACCCAAACCAGCCTGGGATTCTGTAATTCCATGTGTTTGTGCTGAATTCGTGTTTGAAGGCTGACACACTCAGCTGCCACCTGAACCTGAAGCATTTCCATCATCTGCCTGACTCCCCTGGTCCATCTACAGCCCCTGACCTGGAGCAGGCTGAGATGCTTTGTAATTAATCAGAAATAAAACCACACCCGAGGTCCCAGAGCAGCCAGCCTGACTCCCTGGCCAATTTGTGTTCTTTTTATAAACCCTTCAGAAAGAAACCAGAGGAAGACAACCATGTAGGACAAGTCTGCAGGCAGATTTGCTCCATGGAATCAGTCACCCTCCTTAATGTGACAGCTGCAGTTGAAATTCCACCGTGAAAGTCGTGTTTGATGAGATGAGAAATTTGCAAAAGATGACAAGTCTGCAAACAAATCGATGCCAGCATGACAAACCTGAGAACAGATATCACAGCTAAACAAGAAGCATTTGTACTCTTACTTAAGGCACTAACAGACTTTATTAGTGAGCAGTTGGAGTGATTTTTGTGCCACTTTTCTTAAGGCCCAGTTGATCTGTTCAGGTGAGAGCAGTGAGGACAGAAACCAGCTGTGCCCAGCCAGGGTTTTCTTCATCTTCCCCAGACAGACTGGCAAGCCATCAGCACCAATGGTCCATGGGCTCATCAGCCTGTTCATCTCACTAAAGGCAAGGATGGTTCCTCCTCCACTCTACCAAGCCACGTGATTGGACTCAGAAACAGAAGTAACTGAGTTTTCCTACTCAAAATGCAACCTTTTTTTATGTGCTGAAAAGTCAGAAACATCCAGGGTTCCAGCCCTGACACGTGCAGTATTTCCCCCCACATCAGGTACTCCACAAACCTCAGAAGGCTCACACATCACAACACTTAAAAAAAATTCATATGAAGCATTTTACAATACCTGCAGCAGGTCTTCACTGAGCACCTCTGTTCTCTCAGCCCTAAGGGAGGAAAACAGACACTGTCAGACAATTGGCACGTTCAAGGTCACAGATTGCCTCCACAAAACCTGCTCAGTTCAGATTTATAACCCTATTACTGCCCTGCTGCAAACACCAGCACGTTCAGCATGTCACAGGGAGTTTGGGGAACCCTGACATCCCTGGAATTCCCAGCCCACAGCACAAATCCACTGCACCAAGCTCCAAATGGTATTTCCAACTGCACAGGGAATAACCCAAAGCAAACTGCAACCAATGCACCTGAATATAAAGGAATAGAAAACTGTGAGAGGAGCAGGAGAGACCCCATCATCTCTTTGTATGGGGGCACTGCAGAGCTTGATCCCTCTGAAGCAGTAGGAATGACAGCCTGAAGCTTCCCTTAACCCCCACCACACACAACCTGCACCAGAAACCTCCCATCACCTCATCTTGAACTCCACCACACTAAACCAGAGGGTTTGGTACTTGAAAAGCTCATCAGAAGTTAATGGTATTCCCAGGAAAGTCTGCCTTCAATAGAAAAGCCCTGAGTGCTTCCACACAATTCCAGACCAAAGCTACACACACTCCTGTCTTTGCACACCCATTTCCACACCTTTGGTCACCCCAGTTTACACAAACTTTAAACTGTTTAATGTTGACACAGGTTCCTTTGTTGCTGGCTCTCTGGCTCTAACAGTGATTGATTCTCCCTTTCCAGGCCTATAAAATAAAGATAAATTCAGTTCACCCTGATCTGTCTCTCTCTGCTGCTCACCATCACTACACATCCACACCATGGAGCACTTGGAGGGACTCCAGGACACTTTTCCTGTTCAGAGAGTTTCCCCTGCTGCTGCCAGAGTCCCTCAGCTACCCCAGACTTTATCAGATCCTGCAATCTGTCAAAGAGCCTGGGCACGCACGGAAAGCTCCTGTTCCTGATCAGCTCTCAGCAGCTGAACGTGCCAAAAGCCTCCAAGGACAGGATTCCTCCAGGTTTGCATGGGTGTTTTTAAAGTATTTATTTGACTTCAATCTTACAGCACCTTATCTGCTCAAACTAGTTGTGAGCCATAAGGTGTTTAATAATTAAATGCCAGAATAAAGTAAAAGCTCAAAAAACCTCAGCCAGGCTCAGACAAAAGCAGCTGAAACACTCTGACAGCACAGGAATATTTATTTGTTGAGGAAAACACAGACAAGATTGATAAACTTTTCTCCCACCCAAACAGAAATATTTTGTCTGACAGAAGTTACATCCTGTTAGAGAGCAATTATTTATACTTATTATTTATATATAGATATTATCCCTGAAAAACTCACCCTGCTGTAGCCCCAACTTTAATTCAATGATAGAACAGAGCTTCCCTACAACTTTAGAGTAATGCAAAGTTTGATCTCTCCTTCCCTTCCTTTTTCCTGGGATATTCCATCCATTGGGGTGAAAAGCAGTGATGGCTCAGCACTGTGCTAGCAGAGGTTTGTTCCCAGTTTAAATGTGGTTACCCACATACAAAGTACAAAATAATTGTACTGATTTTATTTCAGCTCTCTTTGTCCACTGAAGTGGCTTGTCCAGGAGCTAAAGGCCCAGCTGGACAATGCAGATCTCCTCCCTGTGGGATGCTGTCCCCAGCCCTGGGTGGCAGAGCCAGAACAGCCCCTGGTGATGATGTCAGGCTCGGAAGTGCACCGAGGGAAGACCTCACCCTTCCTGCAGGCCCACATTCCACCTTTAATAAGGAAGCCAAGAAAGAGCCACTAAATAATGTTGTTTTTCAGAGATCACAGCCGTGAAAGAGAAAACACAGACCTGTGATAGCAGCACAGCCCATCTCCTCTCTGCACAGGGGAAAGCAGCAAACCATCAAAGGGACCTGGGCTCCTCTGGAATTCACCTCTGTCTCCCTGGGAATTACAGGTATGACCAGTTTGAGGTTTACATCCAACTGCAGTTTCCAGGGATGCTAATTCCTTCTGCCAGCTAATTGGGGAAGCAGCAAACATCTAAAAAACCCCAGATTTCGTTATTTCACTGCTAAACTTCTGTCCTCAGCTCTTGTTAGGGCTTACTTGCACCTTATCTAACTGAAGCAATGAAGAAACCCTTCTGGAATAAAGAACAGGATTCCAGTTCTTGATCTGGAATCGTTCTGGAATCAAGAGCACAGCAGAGTGGCTTCCCCACGCCCAGCAGTGCTGGTCACTGGCCACCAGCCTGGCCATCCTGCACTGGAGCTTCCTTCCCCCATGGGACACCCTGAGCCCAGCCCAGCCCAGCCCAGGCTGCAGCAGCCAGAGCTGTTTACATTCCCAGAGCTGAACTCCACTCAGCCCAAACAGTTAAACTGGGGTTGCAGAATGAGCTCCCTCCCAGCCATTACTAATGGGGCAAGCACACCCTGCCAGCCCCTCACCATGGGGTGGTCCTGCAGGAGCTGTCCCTGTGCCTTGGGATCCACAGGGAAACAGGGACCAGAGCCTCCCCACACCCCTGGGGACAGAGGTGACAGTCCCAGAGGTGGTGCTGGCAGATGGCACAGAGCAGGGCACAGGAATGCTGGCTTGGGCATGTGGGGCTGGCACCCCACCTACCACAGCAACAGCATTGGGACCTTCAGCTGCACAAATGTGAAATATCTGCCAGCCTGGCAGGGCTCCACTGCAGCAGAACAGAGCTGCTCCCCTGGGAAAGGAGATTCTGAGAACTGAAGCTTCTCTGCTGCACCACAAGAACCTCGACATGAATCAACTGGCACTGAGGTCTTAAGGCAGCAGTGCATTTAAAAAGAGTGATTGTAAAAACACAACTGAACAATCACTTGTTATGGCTCTAATAATCCTCTCAATGACCAAAGGGGATAAAACTACTGAATTCTCTGGCATCAGTACTTTCACACAGCTGGCACAACGTCCTGCCCACTGTGCAGAGCTTTGTGGGCTGCTCCTCGTGTCTGCACTGCCCCTCTCCTGCATGGCTCTCACCCCTGCTGCAGCTGGGATGGAAGAACTGGAAGAATTTGACAGAAACAGCTGCTCCTCAGCCAGATCAGCTCCCCCAGCTCACCCTCTGGACAAACAGCCTCCCTGACACAGCTCCAGGCTGGGAACAGGCAGCAAAGGGCAGGGCAGGCTCTGAGCACAGCACAGCACAGCTGGCAGGTCCAGCCAAACCCTGAGCAGAGCCAGCCTTGCCCTCCACGATCCCAGGACACTGAGAAATTGTCATTTTTAACAAAACTGTTGTTTCCCTCAAGAAAATTTTCTCTTCAAGACAGCTAACACTTAGCATGAAATAAGATATGGAACAGAAACCCTGGTGCCATTTCCTACTTGGGGGTGGCATGGCCTTAACTCGCTCCAAGCAAAAAACCAATTGGTTTTCCAGGGAAAGACTGTAATTTTTTAAATTCTTGACACGTTAATCACAATACTTTGGCTTGCTGTGACATTTTAAAAATGCATTCCATGTGCCCCTAATTGAACTCCTGTCAGGGTGTTTTATGGCATAATTCCTTTTAATTCATTTTACTTTTTCCCTTCTTTCTGACCTAGCCTGAAGCCCAGCCCAGCCATGGGGCTCTGCTGAAGCTCAAAGCCTGGCCCAGCTCTCACCCCACAGGTTAAAAACTCATCCCCTGGCTTGGTCATTTTGCAGCTCCATCACACTTCCAGGCCAGAAGACTTCTCTGTACATCTGGAAGCAGCAGATTGCAATTCCTGAGATAAAAGTATTTATCTTCCATGGGGAAAGAATTTCCATTTCCATGTATAAAATAAAGAGGGTCTATTAAAGCTGCCACTGAGGATTTAAAATAAATAATGCTTCATCTAAACAGTACCTGAGAGCCTCCTGGTGCTGCCCATCACTGGGGCATCAGTAGTGAAGCAGGGCTGAGCTCCAAGGCAGGACAAAGCTACAGAACCACTGCAAGGTTTTTTACATGGGCCTGCAGAGACAGGCCAAGGGGGAATGGCTTTCCCGTGCCAGAGGGAGGGGATGGATGGGATATTGGGTAGGAATTCCTTCCTGGTGTGCCCAGAGAAGCTGTGGTTGCCCCTGGATCCCTGGCAGTGCCCAAGGCCAGGTTGGACAGGGCTTGGAGCAGCCTGGGACAGTGGAAGGTGTCCCTGCCATGGCAGGGGTGAGGCTGGATGAGCTTTAAGATCCCTTCCAACCCAAAGCATTCCATGATTCTATGAAATCCACACTCCTGAGAGGCTGAGCAGGAAGGAAGGAGAACAAACCTGACACAAGAGCCATAAACCCTTGGCCATTGGCAGCAGAACAAGTGACTCAGTTGAAATGTCACCGTGGAAACCAAGCCCTGAGTCACCCAGCAGCTGGGCGGGGACCGTGGCAGAGGTGATGCCATGGCAGGGCAGGGACAAGTCCACAACCCTGGAAAGGTTTCAGTGGAAGCAAGGAGACATCCACCCCAAACTGGAGCCAGAATCCAAGGCAGCCTTCCCTGCTGGGTGGTTTTTCCCCAAACAAAGGCAGTGTTTGTTACCAGGAGTAACCAGCTCAGCTCGCTGGTGAGGTAACAGCGAGCACCTTGGCGGGCTGGCAGCACATCCTGCTGCTTTCCACATACAATAGGCAGCACTTGCTGCCAGGAAAAATGAAAGGATCAGCAGCTCTGCTCCAAAACAAGGAATCCAGAATTAGATGATAATTTCCCTGCAAAAAGGTTTGCTTTTCTAACACTCACCAAGACAAACTCCACAGAAAATGGAACTCCAAGGTGTTTCAGGACCACCAACTCACTCCTGCCTGTTTGACCTCAGGCTGATTTTTGAAAAGAAACCAGCACGACCCAAGGTAAGCATCAACATTCTGAAGTGGGTTTCAAATGTTCAAATATAACTCAGAGAATGCTGTCAGGTGCAAGTCACCACTCACTTTCAGTATGAGCATTTAGGGAACACCACGTACAACCAGCCATCAGCATGACTTGCAATTTGCCTTCTATCCTCATTTTTCACCCAAATTAAAAATGTAAGCTTTTGTACATGTATTAAAGTTGATTTAATTGTAAATGTGGTGACCACAGTGATGCAGAAATCCCACCAAGAGCTGCTGTTTTGGAACTCACCCACCAGCTGCAACTCCTGTGCTTCCAGTCCTTTAGAAATGCTGCATCACCTCCAAAACCTTGCACTGATCCAAACACCTCAGAGCTGCACAATTACAATTCAGGCCTCAGTGAGTGGATAAAGAAAGATTTCTGCTGCTTTGCCTTCATTATCTCCACTGAGTTCCCCCATCAAACTGTGCTTGGTCACTCAATCTCAGCTTTGATCTCTCCCACCTCAGCCCTGCAGGATCTGCCTGCTCTAAGGAAAGGCTGCAGGGAGAGAATCCTTGGAAGGAGAGCACAGAGCTCCTGTGCAGGGCAGGGAAACCCATGACAGGCTCCTCACAGGAGGGGATTGAAATTCCTGCCTCGCTGAAATGGATCCAAGGCCGGGCTCTGGAGTGAGGCAGTAAATTTAGCTCTGGAGAACAACCACAGCTCAAGCCAAATCCTATTTTCGGGCCACTCTCGGAGGGACAGGCACTGCAGCAAGGCCCTGCACAGCTCCTCCTTGTAAAACACAGCCTGAGTGGTTTTAATATCACTCCTTGAGAATTCCAGACGTGGTGCAGTTCAACAAAAGCACTGTCAGCTTCAGGCTAACAAAGCTGGGTAGATCACTTTGAGCCACAGCACTGCAAATTTGAGATGAATTTAGGCTGAACTTTCTACAGGCAAAAAATACAATTGTGGTCTAAAAGTAGAAGCTCATTTACAGCAGTTTTGTTGGAGGGAAGGAAGCGATGTTTCAGTGAGCAGCCTGATGAATCCAACAGCTTGTAAACTTCTGGGCACAAATAAAAACTTACAATTTAGTGCTTCCAATCAGTTGCTATCCCAGCAAATCAAATGCTGACTTGCTGACCTCCTATTTCATACCTGGGACAAAGTCACAGCTGTTAAAGCTCTTCCTCATATTCTTTTTGACTTTGAAAAACCCCAAACCTCTGTCAGGCAAATGACAATGTGACTTCTTTTAAAAGAAGTGCATTTGATTGGTGAAATTATTAACAGCTTCTGAAGGAAAGGCAAAGTGTTGCTGCAGGGGATTAACATTCTAACTGCTAAAATCCAGGCAAAGAGAAATCCTGTAGTGGTCTCATGTTTTCCTCCCCAAAGGAAAGAGTCCTGTGACATGCTGTCATAAATCAGTGACCATAAAACCCCAAAGAATCTGAGACAAAGTTTTTAAAGTTTCTGGTGTAGCTTATCAAATGATGATGTATTTCCTATGCTTTGCTTTTTCCCCCTTTAGTATTATAATCTACATTTCTTACGCTATACTTTACTACAGAACTGGAGCTTTCCAAACATGTCAGTTTATTAACATAATTTATTTTAAAAAGTACACAAACACCCTCCACACATGTCCTGGTAACTGCTTTTAATATTTAACTGCCAGGCATTTATTTACATTTACAAGTTTATTCTCACCCAAGGTCTCTCCCTCCCTCACAACCAACAACCTCTTACTTATACAGAATAATTTATGTAAAATTAGCTGGGTACAGTTCTGCTCTAAGACACAGTCCAGCAGAAAGCAACTTCAATAATTCCTGAATTGTTATTCCTGAATGTCAGGTGTCATTTTACAACTCCTGTGTGCCAACACAACAGCAGCTGCTGCCAGAACAGGGATTCCTGTGCTTTGGGCCACAGCAGCAGCTCCAGGTGAAATTTAACCTGGGCACCAGGAGCAAGAAATGATCCTGCAGCACCTGGGGGCCAGCACCTGGCCAGGGCTGCTCACCTGGGCCCTGCAGGGCACCCAGGGCTGTGCCAGCTCCAGTCACCCCATGGCACAGGGCAAGAGCTTGACTCCCCATCACTCAATTCCCTACAAGCTCTCTCCTTCCAGGGGCCCTGCCTGAAACACCTCCCCTTCCCAAACGGCAGCTGTGGGTCCCTACAGCCCTCCCTGCAGCAGCAGCAGCTCAGACTGCAATCACATCCACTAAAAGAAACTGCTTCCCATTGCCTTGGCCCTCTCCTTGGCCACCCACAGGCTGGGGAAGTGGCACCAGCACAGGGAAATCTGTCCCTCTCAGCACCAGCAGCTACTTAAGCTCAGCTTAAATGATCACGAAACTGCACCCCGGGGCCAACGTTTCATTCCCACGAGGTGACATCAGCTGGCAGAGCTGCTGACAGAAGGGGCTGTGTCCTCCTGCTCCATCTCCCTGGCCAGGCAGGAGCATCCCTCCAAGGACTGGCCTGGCTCAACACCTGCCTGGGCTGGGAAAAAAGGCATTTTGTCCCACACCAGTGGCTTGGGGATTCCCTACGTGTGGCTTTGGCAGCTTTCACATCGCAGTGAGTGCAGTCCCCTTGCCAAACCACCTGCTGACATGAAAACTCCTCCACATGTGAAAAGGGAATTTAAAGAGCTACCAAAACACCTTCCAACACCTCCTGAACTTCCAAAGAGATCCTGATTTCCACTCTAGCCACGAGACAGGTGGATTACCACCAACTCATGACATTTTTAAGCCTCATGATTGCTTTTCCCAGAAGTCTTGCATTGTCAGTTGCTGGAAAGGACTCGAAGAAGCAGCACTGCCTTTTCCACAGACAAGCTTTTTACAGGACAGACATGTCTGAATAGGAAAAATATGCACTACAGGAACGAACAAAATTCACTGAACTGCTGAAAAAACCCTGGGCGTTTTCTGCATAT
The DNA here is from genome assembly GCA_013400435.1 of Pycnonotus jocosus. Lineage (NCBI taxonomy): Eukaryota > Metazoa > Chordata > Aves > Passeriformes > Pycnonotidae > Pycnonotus > Pycnonotus jocosus. Next base: position 150,945 of record VWYP01019121.1, read on the forward strand.
TTGGTTGGTTTTCTTCAACTTTGACAAGACAAGGGGGAATGGCTTCACCCTGACAGCAAGTAGATTTAGATTAGATATTAAAAAATAAGTTCTTCCCTGTGAAGGGGGTGAGGCCTTGCACAGGGCACCCAGGGATTCAATGGCTTCAGTCTTGCATAAGTGTCGAAAAACCTCCAGTCTAGAAATTATTATTCCACTGAAGGTAACACTACTCTTTTTTAATGTATTGGCCAGTCTGATCTATTTTAAGTTTGGGGATTCACAAAACTGGCAAGAGAAAGCCTTGAGAAGAAATCAAACTGAATCAACACAAGAAGCAAAACAAGGAAATGCAGAAAAGGCAGAACAACGAAGCAGGAATAGAAAGTCAGGCTGCAAAAAGGAGCTGGAAAGCACTGAAATAACAATAAAAAGGCTGCAAGGGAATTCGGCGATCTGAAGTTACATAAAATCAGCCGGGGACAAGCCCGAGGTAATTCCCTCTGCCCAGGATTTCACAAGGGAGCCTTTGCGCTGATTTCCCGAGCAGGGCCGTGCTGAACAATCCCTGGCTGAGCCCTCGCTGATGTTTCTGCGGGAGGAGCGGGGCGGAGCAGCCCCGGCCGTGCCCGGGATCCCGGCGCTGGACGCGGCTCCTGGTTTGCTCTTGCTCGGGCACACGGAGCGCGCACACGGAGCGCGCACACGGAGCGCGCACACGGAGCGCGCACACGGAGCGCGCACACGGAGCGCGCACACGGAGCGCGCACACGGAGCGCGCACACGGAGCGCGCACACGGAGCGCGCACACGGAGCGCGCACACGGAGCGCGCACACGGAGCGCGCACACGAAGCGCGCACACGGAGCGCGCACACGGAGCGCGCACACGGAGCGCGCACACGGAGCGCGCACACGGGCTCAGCTGGGCCATTCCCACCCTGCCACCAGGCTGCTCCACACCAAACCGAAAGTTAACTCAATCCCTGCCTTCCTGACAAGGAATCGGGAGCCTCACACGACTCCAGGTTTATCATCCTGCACTCCACCACACGCCTGGACCTGCTGTTCCACAAGCAGGATTACTTGAGCTCGCTGTGCTGCTCCTACAGAAAGCAGCAGCTCAGAACACTTAATCTGCGTGTGAAATCACCCTGCAGCAGGGCAGAGCAGCTGAACGCTCAACCCAAACACAAGCTGCAAGCTCAGCTCACATACTGATTTCTCTGTGTGACAATATCAGGTTTTTAGCTTCATTTCTGACAGAAAATATTATTTTTCATCTGGGGATTGATATTTCCTAACAACTGTTTGATATTTATTTGTTAAGAGTCCACACTTGAATAACTGCTGTATTTTCCACAGCCATATCTCAGCTGTGACTTTTCAAACTGCCTACAGGGCAATTTATCTTCTAAAAACCGGCCCACCTTTGAAATTAATTTTCCTGTCACCGGCTAAAGTAGCTTTCTTAGTTTTAAACACGAAGGATGTGTTACCTGCGTGTACAACAGCATTAACAGCTCTCACCAGTGACCTACCTTGTCTGTGCAATATTCAGCTGTATAACCTACCACTTAGCCTTTAATGAATTTTAAATTTCACTCTGGAAGCATCACTGGGATCCCGAGAAACCAGTGAGGTTATGTACACAAAAATTTCAGTGCAGCATTGTGGAGCACAGGACAATTTGCAAGACAGAGGGAAATACTCCTCCTCTATTGATCCTTCTGACCCAAAGGCCACTTGGCCATTCTGCACCTCGGCCCTTTGATTCACTCCCCTGCAGTCACTCCAGGATGTCCCTGTCACTCTGCAGTGCAATTATCTCCACCAGACAACAATCCCTGTCCAGGAAAACAGGCTCCACCTCAGCCAGAGGAGCACTTGTGACCTCACCCAGCTGGCCTGGCTTTGAGGAGCTGTTTCCTGGTGAGAAGCAGCATCAGCCAAGGAGAAGTTGCACAAGTATCCCGACTGTCCTGCGGATCAGCCATGCAATAGCAACTTCAAACTCCAAGGTTCTAAGGCTATTCGGTTCCTAAGGAATAAATTTTAATCAAAACCACAGAGTCCTGGAAGGCTTTGGGTTGGTAGAGACTGAGGATCAAGTTTAGCCTTCAAGACTGATACCTACAACAGTCAAACAGGCTGAGAAGTGAGGAATCCAGTACAGTATTCTGTTCAAATCAATTGGTTCTGAATTACTGAAATCAGACTTCCTTACCCAGTTTAACTGGTGTTTAATCAAACTCCCATAGTTTCAGATCAGAGCTGTGCCATGGCCATGTGCTGCCTTAGCAAGGCCCAATATTGTGGGCTGGAGGTTCTCCTAAATGCCAAAAACTGGAGCTACTTCATCTAAATTACAATTCCTTTCTTTCTAGAAACTGTGCAGAATATTAGAAAACATTTCTAACACAGAGACACTTTTCATTTAACCCCTTCCTAAAAGGATCCTGTTATTCGGCATTTCATCATTGCTAATACAATGACCTCTAACAAGCAGCTCTGGCCACAGATCCATTATCATAACCTAAAAATACCATGCAAGTGCCTAAGAAATACATTTGCTTTCATCAATTCCAAGTGTATCCCATTACAGCACCAGGCTGAAACAGACTGTTACATCACTGCTGGCTATTTGAGCAGATCAAATCATGACTATTTCAAGATTTTGACTCTGGGCATAACCTGATACTAAAGTTATTCATTTAAGAACCCCCATCAGATCAAGTCAGAATCAAGGAATCATCCCTGATGGGGATTACTTTGTTTATATGAATAAATATCAGGAGGAAAAACGGGCTGAGGGGCTGCCACTAAAGCAGATTCAGGTGTACTTTTACCTCCTTATCCTGCTGTTATGGACCAAAACCTCCACCCTGGATGCACCCAACCCCTATGGACAATATCCCTTCCCACTGCTCCAGCTCCCTCTGCTTCCCTGAGTGCTTCCCTTGGGCAGCTCTGGCTGGGAATGGTGACTCAGGCTTTGGTTTCATGCTGTGATACCAGCATGGTGTGCCAGCTTTGGCACTGCCCTTCCCACTGCCCTGCATCTCAAACCCTCCCCAAACCACCTGAGAGTCACCTGCACAGAAAGAGGACACTTTATTCTGCATTTGAAGGCACTGTAAGACCAGGCTCTCTTGAGACAGAGGCTCCCTTTATCCTCCCACCATCCTGACCCCAGCAGAACAGCGAGCCCGAGCTGACCCAGCCAGAGCAGATCCCACGGTGCCTGTCTGGATTGTGAATATTTTATCAGCCCTCTCATCTGTTTCATCAAGCAGCAGCTCCAACAGAGCCAAAGGAGAAGAGGACATGCATGCAAGAAGGCAATTAATACTACCCAAATCCCCCAGCTTGGAATCTTTTCATTTCTTTTTCTGCAGCAAAAATGTCAAGTATTTTACCCACTGCCCACTCAGCACCTGACTCACAAGTTGGACACAAAGTTATATAGTTACTTTTTTTTTTTTTTTTAAGCAACAGGCTTTAGCTGGTTCCTGCTGGAACTCACAACACTCATTATTATTCAGGTCAACAAAAATTTAGTTTGTTGTTTAGTTTTCCCTGGGAAAGTGAAGCTTTGGGGTGACCTAATTGAGGCCTTCCAGCACCTGAAAGAGCTGATAAGAAAATGGGGACAGACTTTTCCCAAGGGCCTGGAGTGACAGGCCAGGGGGAAAGGGTTCAGAGGGCAGGCTAGGGGGACAGTGGGAAGCCCTGGTGCTGTCAGGTGCCACCAGGCAGGAGCCAGCCCTGCCTCAGAGCTGGGAGCACACACATGGGAAATGCCACCCACGGCATCCCTGGGCTCACACCCTGCCCACGTCACCGCTCCTGGACCTGGGCAAGGCACGGGCAGCCCAGGCAAGGCATTCCCAGGTTTCATGTGGTCTGGAAGCAGATCACAAGCGATGAGGCTTTTAAAATGAGGGCTGAGCAACTATTTACTCATTGATTTAAAACCCGGTGCTGCCCTTGTAAGGGCACAGGAAAGAAATTTCTTAAAAACACAACGTAATTTCTGAAGTGTCTCATCTTCAGGATTCTTAATGACCTGGACTTTTAAACATGAGATCATCTGGGCCCATGAGGAATTATAGAATTACAGAATCCTGATAAACTCACTGCCTTTACAAAACCTAAAGGAAACACCAAAACTATGCCAGAATAAGTTGTTTTCTTTCCTGTTCACAGGCAGAACCTCTGGTCCTGGCAGGGGTTCCAGCACAGCAATTCACAGCTCACCTGCAGCCTCATGGGTCTCCCCAGCTGCCAAGTTCTGCACTGAGACTGAACAATTGAAGAAACTCACTACAAAGTCCTCACCTTCAGTAAATTCAGGTGATTTTTCCTTTGGCTTCAGCAAGCTGCTTTGAAGGGGACCCTAATCAAAGGGATTAACAGATATGCTCACAAAATTCAGTCTAGACCACATCTCGGACTCATAAGATCCATTTCTAGAATTATTTCTGCAATCTGTGGTTTATGACTGTGATAACACAGCCCCAAACCCCCCACCTGTGCCAAGTCTCACCACAAGCAGCAGCCCCAAACTGAGCACATAATAACTGCCTGTTTTGCTATAATTGGGAGTTTGTCCTGGTAGAAAATTCCAACTCCCAAACTGCACGAAGCCATTACATTGTGTCAGAGGTCTCCAAAGGGTGCAGGAAACAGATAAATGCACTGATATCCAGAGACTTTGTTAGCCCTGCTGGGGTAAGGGAGCTCTTTCCTTGCTCTCACCCTCCATGGAAACTTCATTTTTCTGAGTTTTGTGCCTGCACAGAGCCCCCAGTGCCCTGGGGGTGGCCAGGTAAGGAATATTCTGCAGCTGTGTGTGCCAGTTCCTGCTGAATTCCCAATCCCCAGATGTTCTGACAGTGATCCCTGGGCTGTAATTCCCTTCCCAAACACAGCACCAGGACCTGACCTGCAGCCCCAAACCTTGCCCCTGTTCAGGAACAGCATCCCCCTAATTAAATCCACCCGACTCCTTTAAACCCATCATTGCATTCAGCTGCCATCCAGAAAGAGCTAATGCAATTTCCTAATTAGAGACCTGGAACTTCATTGGGAGATAAACAGGAAATGCTTAAGATAACAATTATAAACACTGAAATGAGATTTTTCTTTTCATAAGCACTCTGATGTAGACAAGTGCCAACCTGCAAACTCCTTGTAAATATGAAATATTTCAACACTGTTTACCACTTTTTCAAATATCTCTGCCAAACACAACAAGCAGTGCAAGTAAATAACACTCAGCAGATTTAACTTCTACTAAAGGATGCTTGGGTGAGACAGAAATTTTCAAGTACGAGGTATTTTCATGTACATATTACATTTTTTCCCCCACACAAAACCAGAAAAACATTAAAGAAGAAATTGTTCAATATGAAATGGCATTGTAGGGTTAATGTTTATATTGATGGAAGTATTGAGAGAGATGGATGCACTCTTGTTTTACCATACTGGACACTTGCAAAAGTGAGTTTCAAAGCACTATCAACACAAAGTGAAGCAGAAAAATCTTCCTTAAGTAGTAACACACAGAACAATTCTGGGAAAGACAAGACTCAATGGATAATGCTTTACAAGGAAAAAAAAAAGGAATAATTTGGACTGTCCATATTTTCCATGAAGTATTACTAGAAATTATTGCTTTCCAGCAGGTTTGCCATGTGGAGATAAATGCAGGCAGCTCCTCCTTGTACAGTATTTCGATAACAAGCATTTTAACATAACTTGCTTTAATACAATAATTAAGTTACAACTCCAGTTCCAACTCAAGACCAGCACATTGCCAAGGGGCTTGAAGAAACACTAAATATAGTCCAGCAGAGTAACTTTTATGCAGGACATGAGCTATTAAAAGCCCTGTTCCAAAACTCCTGGTGAGTCACAGCAATGCCATGAGTACAGGGCCTGGAAAAACCCATTTGGACACACGGAGTTGTATTTGAGCAGTGGGAAACGAGCACAGAAGCTACACTAAGTCAGCCTCTTGCATAAAACCAGAGCCTTCTGAGGCACTCAGTGGGCTCTTCCAGATTTCTAATTAGTCAGAGCTGCCTGTCCCTGGTTTAAATTACTGCAGGAGCCTCAGGGCAGATCGAGTATCTCTCCCAGCAAAGGCAGTAAGAAAATCCACCTGTCTGATCTTGGGTGACTTCACCAGACCCAAACCTCCCCAGCAGTTGTCTGGAATCATTTTGAATCAGAATGCTACTCAGGGATTGCACCTAAAGGATGAAGAAAGAACCTGGTGGCAACAACAACAGCAGCAGCAGCAGTTGGTCCCCAGAGGCTGGAAGCCCAACTCATGGAGATTGTCACAGCCTGAAATGTCATTAATTACCAACCTGTGTTCTGTAAGCAAACAGCAAACTCCAGACCTCTCCATGGGCTCATTCCTCATGGAAATTACTCAGCTATGTAGTTCAAATGCTTATTAGTGTATCAGTGCAGGGCTTTGATGACAATAGCTCTGAACGTTTATTTTCATTAGGGATGACTGCAGCTGTAAAGGAGAATATTCCCAAGCTTCTAATCAAATCTGTCTCCTTTGTAATTTATAAAAGGGTATGGAAGCCAAGGCAAGCCCTTGTAGATCCGTGAAGAATCACTTTGCTGACATCAAACATGATACCATTTAAGATTCTGAGCCCAACACTCAGGTGCTCTGCTGGAGAGAGGATCTGCTCAGGAATCATCCCAAGGGAAGGCACAACCTCACCTCCTCAAATCTGTGAGACAGCACATCCTAAACCTGCCCACAAGTGCCATTTCCCAGGCTCTGTGCCCAGGCCAAGCACACACACACTGCTGTTCCCAGTGGATACAAGCCCTGGGCTCCAAAGAGATGAAGGTTTAGAGGAATTAGGACAGAAATCCCATGAAAAGCAATCCCAGCACGTGGCCTCTAAGGAATCACAGGTCACCTGAAATTCATGAAGTTCAGAATTAAAGTTACTCTTCCCTCCCCAATTAATTTTTTTCAGCCTAACTAAAGCTCCCCAGCTGTTTGCAGCTGGATTCAGGATGCAGCCCAAGATAAAGTCAGCTCTGAGCTCCATGCTCTGGGTGATCAGCCCTGTGCCTGCTGTGGGCAAGATGCCACTTTATGGCAATGCATTCATTCAGCTCATGTGGAACTAATGATTTCCTGGCAAGCCCTGCCTCTGCTCACCTCAGATCCCAGCCCTGCTTTTTGGGAACTACCCTGACTGGATGTGAGAGCCTTTAGGATGCCATGAGCACCAACACACACTGGGACTCCCAGTTTACTCCTCCTGCTAAGATTGCCCTGAGAACCTGGTGATGCCACCTCCAGTGCCAGGTTGTGTCTCAGTCACTTGGCCCAAGCTCTGATATTTCCCTTTTTAGGTTTCCCAGAGCTTGTGCTGCTCCCCTCAGCAGCACTGACAACAAATCTGTCCAATATATGAAATATAGAGTCCTCAGCAGCAGATTGAACACTTAAGGCAGCCAAGAACATCCATGAGATAATTGCTGCAAAATATTTAACACATCTATTAATTATTGTGGAATCCTGTTCCACTGAGCTAATCCCCTCTTTAATTAGTTTCCTACACGTATTTCATAACTCCACATAATTCTATCCATGGACTCACAGGCTCCTCATAAATGCCATTGCTTGGCTTTGATGGAGCTCGTGCCCATCCTTTCTTATTTCCCATATTAAGGTGTTACTTCCCCGATGCCAGGTGTGATGTTTGGGGTGCAAGGCCCAGGATGGCAGCCCTGGAAGCAGGGCAGTGCCATTCCTCCCTCCCCTCATTAAGGCCAGGATGGCAGCTCTGGAAGCTGGCTGGAAGCAGGGCAGTGCCATTCCTCCCTCCCCTCATTAAGGCCAGGATGGCAGCTCTGGAAGCTGGCTGGAAGCAGGGCAGTGCCATTCCTCCCTCCCCTCATTAAGGCCAGGATGGCAGCTCTGGAAGCTGGCTGGAAGCAGGGCAGTGCCATTCCTCCCTCCCCTCATTAAGGCCAGGATGGCAGCTCTGGAAGCTGGCTGGAAGCAGGGCAGTGCCATTCCTCCCTCCCCTCATTAAGGCCAGGATGGCAGCTCTGGAAGCTGGCTGGAAGCAGGGCAGTGCCATTCCTCCCTCCCCTCATTAACGCCACAACCCCACGGTGCCGACGCGTGGCTGCCAGCCCTGCTGACCTCAGGGGAACGTGGCTGCTCTCCCACAGCCCAGAACCTCTGAGGGAGGGAAAGGCAGAGCAGGAGGAGACACTCCTTCCAAACACAGCACCAGGAGAGGCAGCAGCCAGGCAGGGATCAGCCCCAGGGGATTGACCCCTCAGCACAGATCCCAAATGTGTCCCAGCACTGCTTCTCCTGGGGAGCAGCTCCTTCCCTGCAGGTGGAGGGCCTTGGAACACTGAGCCATCACCTCTTCAGGCATTCACACAACCACAGGGATCCTCCTGACACAGGACTTGTCTCTTCAAATAATAAATGAGTTCACCAAGTCAATATAACATAATACAACTCAAGAGAATGTGTAATACAGCCTGTAAGCCCCAGCTGAATGTCTGCCATGCCTTCCATGAATCCTGCAGTACTTCTCAAACCAAACTTGAAAGCCTCAGTCCTGATACCTGAAAATGAAATCTGTTAAAATCCATCCCTACTATGGGATTTTACTCTAGGAAACAAAATAAGGCCCTGGTGACTTGCACGTGAAAGGTGATCAGGTGAGCAATATGAACTAATCACAATTAATGAATACCAAACATATGAAACCAAATGACTCGTTGTCATTTCTAGAGTTTTTAATGAAAACCAATGACAGCAGTGTCAGCATTTTAATGAAACCAGCCCCCCCTCAGCCCGTGCATGCCCAGGCTGCCAGGGCACCCCAGGCTGGGTGGCACAGGTGTGTGACAGGAACCTGCCCAGACACCACACCCCAGCACCCCAGAGCCCTCACCTGCACGGCCAAAGGTCACTGCCAGCCACCCCTCCCAACTCAGACCTGCCCCTGGAAGCACAAAGCACCCCAAGCTGTTTATCCTGCTCAGAACAACCCGGATTACTCCAAATTCCGCTCGGGATTTGGGGCTGACACACGCAAACAGGGAATGCCAAGAGTCCCTCCAACAACATAAAAAATTCATTGATTCATATGAAAGGGGAACCAGAGCACAAGGTTGGCTGGGAAGTTGTCCCCTCTTTAACAGCAAAACAAACCTAATAAAAATCTCCTCCTTGGGCTTTATGAGCTGGCACACCTGCCCTGGGTTGTGTGGGCTCCAAGGAAAACAAACACCCCGTTAAGGGAGTTATTGGAAAGGTGGCCACCAAGCCATAAACTCAGATAACAAGTTTATACTTTCAGTATCAGTACAGACTTCCAATTTATACTCTCAACACAGGAACTGATTTTCAGATTAAATCTTTACGAAAAGCAGAAGGAAGTTTCTGCAGGAAAGCATTGACTTCTGCTAGAAAAGCAGCACGGTGACATTTGCATGTTCAGCTCAGGGACAGCTGCTGCTGCAGGGCACTTCCCTGTCTGGGCACAGATTTGTTGCCACCTAACAGAGTTAAAAACCTTCCCGGGCTCCAACAGCTGGAAACTGGTGGCAATTGTCCCTTACAGGACTCCTGTTAGTTTCGTTAAAATTAACTCCCGAGGAGGCAGATGAAGTCCTGGAGAAGGCACTCTCGAAGTTCTCTAAGATGTGAGAGAAAGCGAGAAGCAGAGCAAACACCTCACCATCAACGCCGGCAAAAGGAAGCGAAAGGCGCCGAAGCGCGGACAAGAAGCGCCCGATGCAAATGGCCCCGGGGAGGGGGCTCGGTTCCCCCGAGGCTGCGCCGAACCCCGGGAGCCCGGCGAGGCTGCGACCCCCGGGCAGGCGAGGCAGAGCCGCGGGCCCGGCGCGAACCGAGCACCGAGCACCTTCACCCCCGAGCGTTCCCCGCGATCCCCCCGAGGCTGCGCCCCCCGCACGGCCCCGCGGGGCCCAGAGTGGGACCGGAGCCCCCCGCGCC
>VWYP01019121.1:161330-189534 GCA_013400435.1 Pycnonotus jocosus
CGCAGGGGCTGTGGCGGCGGCCGGGCCCCGCGCGCTCCATGGCGGCCGCTGCCGGCCCCGATGAGGCGGACGAGGCGGTGCGGGGAACGTGCGAGGACGCGTCCGTCTGCAAACGGTACCGGAGCCGGGACAGCGGCTGGGCCGGGCCGGGCGGTGCTTGCTGGTGTCCCTTGCACCGGTCACGGCCCCGCGGTGGGGCTGGGCAGTGGGGGGGCGATGCTCGGGCCGCTCCCGGGGACCCGCACTGCGCCCCAAACCTCCCCGTGCTGCTGCTAAACGTGTCCGGGAATTGTTTATAAACCAGCGAGCAGTGCTGGCCGCTAGCTTAATAATGTTTGGTAGTGTGTGATATCTCAGGGAACAACCATCCTGGTGTTTTTCAGATTGCTTTCCTTCTCCCCTCCAGGATGGGCACTGGGAGGGGGATGAGTGTCATTCCCTGTTGTGCCTGGGTGTGAATTTAACCTCTGCTATTGCTGCGTGGTCGGGCTGTCCTTCTGGGGTTTGTACCTGCAGATCGTTGGGGAGTTGGGTTTGGTTGGAGAGTTTTCCTTTTGGAATCAATTGTGAATCTCATAAGTTCTGTTAAAACGGAGTAACAATGTGCTAAAGTGGTGTGTAGGAGCTCTGGAATAAGTGCAAACACCCTGTCATATAACAGAGTGTAGAAGTAAAGCATGATTTGTGTGTCTGAGGAGTTGGAGACAGACAATTCATCTTCTGGGTCCCCTAGGAGGGAATATTTGAGATTTGGGTCTTTACTCACAAAATTTCATCCAACAGTGAAGAGGACATTAAAAAGATGTATGTTGAATATGGCAACAGCTAACATTTCTAACTAAACTTTATATAATCTCTTAGTTCAAACAGTTCCACACATGGAACAGATTTTTAATCATGTGCACACACAGGCCAGAGGGACCTTTCCAGCCTGGGTATCTTTTAGGGTCAATTTTGGTGGTCTTGTTTCATAATTCTCTCTTTTCCCTGCTGCTGCACAGGTTTGCTGTGAGTGTTGGCTACTGGAAAGACCCTTACATCCAGTATTTTGTGAGACAAGCCAAAGAAAGGAAAGCACCTGAGATCAACAGAGGCAAGTTGGAACAGGAATGGGGACACCTCACCTGTCCTGACACAACCTCTGCATGCTGGGAGTTGGGGAGGGGAGGGAATATGGGAAAGAATGAGACAAGGGTTCTTCAGCAGGAATTCCATGCTGTGTGTGATCTTCTAAATATCAATCTGTGACCCCAAACTCTCTTCCTTTGCTTTCTGTGTTTGAATGGGCTGTCTCTCTGTGTCCCAGTGTAGAGATCTCCTCAAAGCAGTCAGAAATGTTGGCATGACCCAGGACAGCTGGATCTCTGCTAATGTGGAATTATTCTGCTCTGCTTGAGCTGAAACTTGACTGCAATTCCTGTGTACTCAAGGAGCTGAGTTTTATCAGTGCGTGAGGTTTTGTTTGTAATTTATAAAGAAGAACAGAAGCCCTTAGGTATCTTAAAAAGAGGGCATTATTCTACCTACAGACTGCCTGCAGATCTTCATGAGTGTTAAACATGGAGCATTATGAGACAGCAATAACTCGCTGGGTGTGTGTGCTGCAGGTTATTATGCTCGTGTGCACGGGGTCAGTCACCTGATCAAGGCTTTCCTAGAGAAGACACAATGCAACTGTCAGATTGTGAACCTGGGGGCTGGCATGGACACCCTCTTCTGGAGGCTGAAGGTAAGGAGTGTCCCCTGGCTGGGGACAGGGGGCTGGGGACACATGGAGGGTGCTCTGGGCTCCTCCAGGCTGGCTCTGGCACACAGGGCACACAGCAGGAGCTCTCACACAATCCCAAAATAGCTGGGGTTGGAAGGGACCTCTGGTGATCATCCAGTGCAAGCCCTTGCTCAGGCAGGGTCACCTGGAGCAGGTGACACAGGAACGTGTCCAGGTGGGTTTGGGATCTCTCCTGAGGGAGATCCACACCCTCCCTGGGCAGCTGTTCCAGGGCTCTGCTCTTCCCTCTGTCATGGAAAGAGGTTCTCCCTCACATGAAGGTGGAACTTGTTGTGTTTTAGTTTCTGGCCATTGCTGCTCGTCCTGTCACTGAGCAGAGTCTGGCACCATCCTGTGACCCCCTTGGGAGGGATTTGTGTGGATTGATGGGATCCCCTCTCAGCCTTCCCTTCTCCAGACTGACCGGGCCCAGCTCCTGCAGTCTCTCCCCATCACAGAGATGCTCCAGACCCCAAATCATCTCTGTGGCCTCTGCTGGACCCTCTCCAGCAGCTCCTGATTGTTCTTGGAGGTCAGGACTGGAGCCTGCAGCTGTGCCTCACCAGGGATGAGTGCAGGGGCAGGATCACTCCCTGATCACTCCCTTAGTGCTGCCACACTTTCCCCATATCCCCTGGGATTCCAGTTGTGAGATTATGTAAATCATGGGATCACAGAGTGCTGTGGATTGGAAGGAATCTGGAAAATCATCCAGTCCCACCATTTGCTGTGGGCAGGGACACTTTCCTGTATCCCAAGCTGCTCCAAGCCCTGTCCAGCCTGGCTGTGGACACTTCCAGGGGTCCAGGGGCAGCCCCAGCTTCTCTGCACACCCTGTTCCATAGATAGCAGTGTTTATGTGTGTGTGCAATTCATGGCAATTCAGTTACTCAGGTGTTGTATGATGGTATCCTGGGTGAACATGCCTCTGAGTGAATTGTCTGCTCATTAGCATTGCATTGGTAAATTGGGTTCTGGAGGGAAGCCTGAGGAACATTTTGCTTGGTCACAATTCATTGTGTTCCATCAGTGGAAGGGAGACAATTTTGATTTTTTTTTTCCTGAGATGTGAAGCTTTCATCTTACCTGCATTCCTACAAAAGCTGTGCCAATATAGTGTTTTGGTAGCAGTGATTTTAAAAGCTGAAGTGGGGGCTGTGATTCCAGTTCTTTGTCCTCACAGAGAGCAGGTGTGGTGTAATGAATGTACAGAAGCTGGGAGCCAGTTACTGGAGTGTGGAGGGCTCTGGGTGCTGGTTCCATCTCAGAAAGCCCCGGGGTGACAGCCAGAACAGGCAGCAACATCCATCACAAAGGGACTGCTGCACAGGGAGAGGCTTGGCACAGCTTCTCCACCAGGCTGGGACATTGTGCCAGCGTGCAATGAAGAGCTTTCCCCTCTTTTGTAGTCTGGGCAGGCTGGTGTGCTGTGCTGTGGCTGGAATGTGGTCACTGTCTGGGTGAACTGTGCAAAACCTTCCTGGTTCTTTCCTTGGAAGGCTGAGCTGACAATCATGGGAAATGCTGTGGCAGTTTGCTGTTGCTGTGCTCTCCCAGATCCCCAGAACAGATGCTGGGAGTGGGTGTTTCAGTGCCCTGGTGGCTGGATTAGAGTCCTTCTCCCTCTCTGGAGCCATCCCCAGCCCCCCTGGACACATTCCTGTGTCACCTGCTCTGGGTGGCCCTGCCTGGGCAGGGCTTGGACTGGATCACCTCCAGAGGGTCCCTTCCAACCCCACCTATCCTGGGATTCTGTGATTACATCAAGTGTTAAATAACTTCTTTAACTCTTAGGGGCCATTCTAATGTCTCTCAGCTGGTTTTTGTTGGATTTTAGGGGGTTTTAAGCCGTGGGACGTTGTTATAGCACTGTTACAAATGCCAGCGAGAGCCAAACCAGAACTGTTCAGGATTTGAGGTTCTGTCTTGTCCTGTGCATGTGAAACTTGAGTGTCCCTAATTCTAGTGTCTTCCTGCAATTCCCAGGATGAAAATCTTCTCCCTAGAAAATATTTTGAAGTGGATTTTCCCATGATCGTTGCAAGAAAAATCCATAATATCAAGTAAGTGTGAGGCCTGTGTTGAGCTGTGGGGACTGACTGTCAGTCTGTGTCGTTATTTCATCTCTGCTGAGAAACTCTTCATCTTCTGGGATGGGAGGGAGGTGAGGCCCTGGCACAATGCCCAGAGAAGCTGGGGCTGCCCCTGCATCCCTGGAAATGTCCAAGGTCAGGTTGGACAGGGCTTGGAGCAGCCTGGGACAGTGGAAGGTGTCCCTGCCATGGCAGGGGTGGCACTGGGTGGATTTTGAGGTCCTTTCCCAAACCATTCCATGGCTGTGTGTAGGATAAAGGTTCATTATTGCAGGCAGGCTCTGTCCCAGGCTGCAGGAGCTGTGAGAGCCTTGGGGAGCCAAGCAGAGCCTGCTCTGGGCCAGGGACAGTCTCCTGCCAATTAGAGGTGATTAAATCTTCTCTCACTGTTGAAGGCAGTGCTGAATTCCCAGTTCCCTGTTCAGGAGGCAGGACAGCTGCTGCTGCATGGGAATGTCCTGTTGGGATGAATCCATTAAGGGTTATTGGGGACACATTACAGAGGACCTGCATTTCTCATGGAAGATCCTCTCAAAACTTAAAGAAATCGTGTATAAAAGTCAGCTCCAACTTCACCAGACTTGCAAAGGTTTTCCTTTCCAGCAGAGGGCAGAGATATTCCCTTGGCTGCTTTTGACACACACTCACACACACACACACACACATATATATATGTTAAGAAAAAAGCTGTAAGCACACTGTTCAACAGGCTTAACTGCTCTGAGATGCTTCTTCCTTCTTCCCACAGATCAAAACCTCCCCTGTCAAAACCAATTATGGAATCCCATTCAGGGGACTCTCTTCTAATAGGTGAGTCATCTTCAAACTCAGTCAGTGATGTACTGCAGCACTTTTAAAACTTTTCTGATCATTTTGTTCTGCTATGTGGGCAGGCTTTTAATGTTTGAAATGCTGTTTGGACAGAGAATTGGGAGGGAAAAGAGGCTTTTTTCTTCTCTTACAGACTCCTGCCCATTTGTTCCATGTCATGTTAGAAATGTCTTCTCTCTAAGTGGTTTTATTCTGGCAGAAAGTTACTGGGTTTTTTTCTTTTTCTTTCATATGTAGCTCCTTTTCTGTCACAGGAAAGGAAAAAGTGCTACAGAGAGGCATGGATACTGGATTAAAATATCTGTTGAGTGTTTATCTGCTTTCTGTCTCATTAAGAGCACAAATCTTTACATTTAGCAGAGTTTTTACAGCAGAAACACAGCCTGCTCAGTCCAGGTTTGTGAGCCAGTGCTGTTTGTTACATTTTAGTATTAAAAGGACAATAATTTCAGGTGGTGTGGTGTACACTCGTGGTTTCTAACCTCACTATGGAACAGAAAGTTGTGAACTCCCCAGCCCTGGCAGTGTCCAAGGCCAGGCTGGACAGGGCTTGGAGCAGCCTGGGACAGTGGGAGGTGTCCCTGCCCATGGCAGGGGTGACCCTGGATGGTCTCTAAGGTCCCTCCCAGCCTAAGTCATTCTGTAATTGTAGGTTTGTGTCAGGACTGCACTTGAAAACCTTTTCACCTGTGGAAAATTCCCTGGGTTCCATTGAGTTTGTGTTCTCTGTGCAGATGCTGAGCTGTAGCAGCTGCTTTGGACAATTAAGAGGGGCAGTAATTCCCTGCACCCAGCTCAGCACCTGCTCTGTGTGAGCCTGGCAGAGCCTGCTGTGACCACCTGTGGCTCCTTCCCTGGGCACAGGTCTAGCCCAGGCTCTGGGCACATTCTGCAGATTTTACTGCTGCTCATTCTTGTGTCTTCACCTCCCAGCCCTGCAGGTGTCCTTGGAAGGGCAGAGTCCTCCCTTGTACCCTCAGGGCCTCCAAAGATGAAAGGCCAGAACCCCAGCTCAGCAGAAGGGCTGCTGGGGTCCCCTGGTTTGCAGGCAGCCCCCTTGGGGCACAGCTGACCCCAGGGAGGTGAGCAGCACCAGCACTGTGCCAGAGACACCCCTGAGGAGCCTTTGTGTTCCTGAGGAGCTGCAGGTACACCTGGAACACACCTGCAGACCTGTCAGCCTGCACTGCTGTAATGCAGGGCTGTCAGCAGCCAGTTCCCACAGCACTGGGCTCTACTGGTGAGACTGGTTTCTCTGGAGCTTCCCTGGCTCCTTCTCAGTGCTGGGTGGGAAAACTTGAGAGTCACAACCTTGCTGTTGCCAGGCTGGTGGGGGCTCTGCTGCACTGAGATCTTGGGGATGCAGCAGCATGTCCAGGACATGTGGAAGTGTTGTGGAACTCCAGCTTGGACTGAGCCCCAGCCCCAGGTCAGGTCCAGTGAGATCTCTGGGAACTCTGGTTTAAGGATCAATTAATGGAACTGCTTTGTGGGGAAGTGCCAGCAGAAGAGTGCTGGAATAAGTAGATAAATCAAACAGATGAGCAGAGAGTTCTTATGGGTCTAAAAGGGCTTGAGAAGGAATTTACTCAGCTCCTGTTGGTCTGTGCCCCTCATTTCAAACTGTCTCCAGCTGGAAGGT
Organism: Pycnonotus jocosus; assembly: GCA_013400435.1. NCBI lineage: Eukaryota > Metazoa > Chordata > Aves > Passeriformes > Pycnonotidae > Pycnonotus > Pycnonotus jocosus. The sequence goes on from VWYP01019121.1 coordinate 167,665, forward strand.
TGTGGCTGTGGCTCAGATGGGCTCCAGGGGAAATCCAGGGAGCCCCAAGGCAGTAGGACTGAGGTCTCTACTGAACAAATCACAGGAGCTCTATCAGACAGGCTCAGTGGCACTCAGGAATCACAGGATGTGTCGAGAAAGAGTCACCATGGCTTTTGGAAAGGTAAGTTTTGCTTCTCAGATCTGATGGAGTTCTCTAAGCCAACATATCTATTGGAAAAGGACATCAGTGAGTGCTTGGATTCCAAGAATGTGTTTTGACTGTGTCCCATGGCAAAGTGTGCCAGAGAAATGGCACAGTGGCTGTGGGGAAGGAATGGTTCTCATATGGATGAGGAGCTGGGATGGAGGGCGAGCATATGTTGTTCATTCTTGTTATGGAGGAGATGGAGATCTGTGCTTGAGGATATGTTGTTGTTCAACACTAAGAAAAAAATTGGGAAAATAGAGTGATTAGTAAGTGGCAGCTTGTTGGCAAATCCAAACTCTGAAGAGTGGTAAAGAACTGTAGAAGTATCTTGTGAAATTAGTGACTTGATGATGATTTCAATGTGGATTAATAGAAAGTGATGCACATGGGGGGAAAAACAGTTTGTGCCTCACATGTAAATGATTATTGCTGCCTTCCTGCAGGATCTGGGTATTAGAATAAATAGATGGATGAAAGTATGAGCTCAGTAATGGTGCAGAAATACAAAGCAATCTGAAGTATTTTTGAGAAAGAGCTAGAAAACTGCTTAGGTGCCAGTGTTGGTAGGGGTTTCCTCTCTTTGACTTTTCCCTCTGGAAGGCTGGGTACCATCCTAGGGATGGTATCACCTTTGGTCTGACCTGGTACAGCTGTTAGACTGTGCAGTATTCTGGGCATGCCACCTGGCACAGGGCAGCAGCATTGCCAGGGAGGGAAATGTTACACCTTTCTGTGGGGATGTGGACTGGCATTTTAGAGTCCTGTCCCTCCCTGTGCCTGCCTCCCCACATCAGCTCACACTCCTGTCTCTGATGGACCAGGAATGATTTGTTTCCATTGTTGGGAATTGTTTCACCTTCCCTTGGTTATTTCAGCTTCCTCCCATCCCCAGACTCTCCTGTGACCCAGTGTAGGTGTCAGGGGACTTGCAGGGGCTGGCCCTGAGCTTCCAGGACCAGCTGAGAGTGTGGCAGTGCCCTGGGTGTAGTGAAGGCTGAGCTGGGGGAGAGCAGCATGGCAGAGCAGGCTGCAGGGGCTGCTGCTTTGTGAGGCTGCCAGGGATACCTTACATGCAAACCCTAATGAAATCCCTTGGAGTCAATAGTATCCTGCATGCTGTCTCTTGGAAAACCTCCAGGAAATTGTTGCACTAATGTGAGAAGAGAGTAAGAGAAGAAAGCTGAGTTCTTGTGGCAAAGACAGAGCTTGGTGTGCCTGGAGGCTGCAGTGCTGCCCCAGCAGCAGGGTCAGGGCAGCAGTTTCTTCTCCTAACATTGCTGGGCAGAAAAGATTCAATGTGGTGAGGTCAAAAAGCAGCTATAAGCAGATCCTGCTACTATTCAGTTACTACAAGCTTGTCTTCTTCTGTGACTGTGGAATTTGAACCACTTGTGTTGTTACCTCTGTGCCAAAGTCATGGAAAATAAACACAGAAGTGTGTGCCCAGGGCAGAGCATTCTCTATTGATTTTCCCTGGAGAGCTGAACCCTGTGCCTGGGCCAGGAGAGCCTGGGTGGGGTGCTGGGGCTCATCTTCCTCCCCTTCTCTCTCCCCTCCCTTGTATTTCTCAAATTGAATCTGAGTTTGGTGTTCCTCAAACCTTCGTTTCAGCCAAGCACAGAGAGAATCTTTACATGGCTGAGTGTGAGCATCACACAAATCCCCAGGACACTCTAGAGGAGAGCACCCAACCAAACAACCTCACTAAAAACAAACACGAGGTGGTGGTGCCTGGGTAGGAATTAGTGCCTGGAATATGGAATTTTCAGTGGTTTCAGCCACCAAATGTCTCTGACTGTGCCAGCATTAGGGCAGCTGGCCTGAGTCCCAGCACTGCAGTAAGAATGAACAGAGGGGTTTGGACATACACAGAAAATCAATTCAGTTAAAACAAACTCTTGTTCCTCAGAAGAAATCAATGGGAACCACATGACCGTGCTGCCGAGCTGGAGCTTGGTTTTCCTTTCCCAGCTGCCCTATGGATTTATAAAATCCAGGAATTGTAAAATCCATTTGCAGCAAGGCTGCTCAGTGCTGGGCAGCAGATTGCTCACTTTGTTACTTCACAGAACATCCTGGATGGGAAGGAAGCCCCAGGGAACACCCCAGTGCAGCCTTGGCCCTGCACTGCACAGCCCTGAGGAGCTCCAGCCCTGCAGTGAGGTACGAGGTGGTGCCAGACCATGTCCCAGCAGTGCAGCAGGTTTTGGGGTGTTTCTGGATGGATTTCTGCCCTCCAGGCTGGGGACAGGGGCAGTTCCAAACAGTGACTGTTTGCTCCCTAAGGGGGAGGTGATGGAGCAGTTGGAGTTGGCCCAGTTAAGTCTGATCAGACTGAAAAGGGGAAAATTCAGGTGAGATTCTGAGGAGAAATCCTTCCCTGTGATGGTGGGGAGGCCCTGGCACAGGTTCTGTGGAAGTGTCCAAGGCCAGGTTGGAGCAGCCTGGGACAGTGGAAGGTGTCCCTGCCCATGGCAGGGGGTGGCACTGGATGAGTTTTAAGGTCCCTTCCAATCCAAACCCATTCAGGATTTTATGATTAAAATGCTCCAATCAGTTGTGCTGTGTACAAGGCACGTTTACTTCCACCTTGGAGTCTTTGTGCTCCTTCTCTGGTGGATCACTTAAAAAGTTTTGTGGTTTATTTCTGGCTTTTATTTCTATTCTTTATTGATGTATTTGTGTGTCCAAGCCGGACAGGGAGCTGGCATTAATTCCCTACTAATTGTGGTGGCTGACGCTCGCTGTGCCGTATCCATGGACAGAAACCAATCCCTATTTAAGCACTTCCCTGTGTGTGGTGGGGTTTTTGGGTGGCTTTTTTTGATGCCATTATCATGGCCTTGATGTAATCACTTAAATAGAAGGGTGTGGGAAGTAGTAAAGCTATTACAGAACATGCACATGGAAAAAGCCTTGACTCAAAATGTTGAATCATTTGCCGCACAACTTTTTTTTTTTTTTCTTCTTTTTTCTTCACTTGTAACTCTCTTTCTGAACTGTTTCTGATTCCTGGATCTGCTCCCAAGTGTTGCTGGAATGGCAGCTCTTGGCACTTGCTAGTGCCACTTTCAGGGAGCTGGTCCCTGGAACACTGAACAGAGGTGCATCCTCTGGAATGTTTGATCACTGCTTGATGGAATAATTGAGAAAACCCACACTTGTCCTCAATTTTTTTTTGTTCCCCTCTCCTGAAATGGAAACCCCTTTCATCCTCCCCCTTCAGCCACTTGGCTTCTCTTCTCTTCTCTCCTCACTCCAGCTGTGCCAGGGGAGGCTCAGGAGATCAGGAGGAATTTCTCCACGGAAGGGGCTGCCTGGGGAGGTTTGGGTGCCTTCATTCCTGCTGGGTGTCAGAATTATTGATGGCAAGAGGCTCTGGTGGTTCCTCCCAGCTCTGCCAGGATGGCAGGGGCTCCTGGGACTCTGGGATTTGTTCCTTGAAGCATCCACAGGAATCCACAGGCTCCTGTTATATCCCAGGGGAATATCTGTTGCTCAGAATCCCTTCTCTAATTTGACTCTTTCCTTGAAAACCACCCCTAAATCACACCAAAAGGCTAAATGGTAACTTTGTTTTTGGCCCCAAGCCCATGTCTGCTCCCCATATTTATTATATAACTACAGGTACAGTTAATTTAGATAGCTATATCTGTTGTTAGTATTTGAAATATTGTCACTTAGTTCCTATGTACATACATTGGACCATCTAACAAAACAAAACAAAAAAACCCTGCCTTTAATCTTCCCCTTTTTCTTCTCTCTGCATTCCTGGAAACCATGGTAACAGCTGGGATCACCTCAGCTTCAGAGGGAGAGAGGAGGCTCAGTGCAGGGTCTGCTGGTGATGGAGCCCTGGAAACACAGCTAGGAAGGGAATTCATGATTGAAAAGCAGGAGTTTGCTGCTCATAGCTGGGTGTAACACAGACCAAGCTTTGGCTCCCAGTTCATGTGCTCCTGTGCAGTTTCTTTGACTCACAGCTCCAGCATCCCTCTCCTTTGTGACGTTGGTGTCCCCACGTTTTTGCCTTGCAGATTCCCACAGCCTGGACTCCAGTCGATATTCCATAGTGGGAGCAGATCTCCGTTTCTCAGCAGATCTGGAGGAAAAGCTAAAGAAACATGGCTTGGATGTACAGTAAGATCATAGGGGGTTCATTGGTTTTTTGTTTGTGTTTTTTGATTATTTTTTTTTTAACAGGGGCTTGTGGAAGCCCTTGCCCAAGGCCAGGTTGGACAGGGCTTGGAGCTGGGATAGTGGAAGATGTCCCTGCCTATGGCAGAGGGTGGCACTGGGTGATCCCTTCCAACCCAAACCATTCCAGGATTCTGTGATTTCTCAGTTTTATCTCTGTGATTCTTTTCTGTGGCCTCCTCTTAAACCCCTGTTGTTCCCTAAACCTTTTGGTGGGACTGCAATGGAGTCCTTGGGATCTCAATCCCAAAGCTCCTCTGGGGTTTTCTTGTTCAACACGAGGCTTTGGGGGGGCAGGAGTTGAGTGTTTGAGTGGATGATGGACAGACCTTTAAAATCTAAGCAATATAAATAGCAGAGATCTGGCTGGGTGGGAGAGAGCATATGGGGAAGCAGAATGCATCAAATTGCCATTTAATTCTTTACACTTCCATCCTCTGAAATGTTGCCTTGCTTGCCTACATTGCTGCTCCTTGTGGAATTTCTCCTGCTTCTAGTGACTTTTTTCCCCCTTTTATTCCAGCAATTAAAAGCAAACTCAATAATTGTGAAGAAGATCACTTGTGTAGATGTCTATTTTTGTTGTTTTGTGGATGGAGGGGGAAGAGGCAACGTGCAAACTATAGATTACATTTTGTTAGATAATAATATGTGAAGATTGTTTTGCAGATACTGAACAAATTTGTCTAATTTAAATTCTTCTTAGAACTTCTTTTAAAGAGAAAACTTTTTTTTTTTTTCAATTTGTAATTAATGTTCCTGATTTCACTGATCTTTGCAAGAGTGTGAGCTGTGTCCACAGGGCACAATTGTCCTGCAAAGGGAATTTAAACACACCTCAGTTCCTGCTGTCAGAGAGGACTTAGAGAATGCACACTGTTCTGTGCTCAGGGCTGGCTTTGGGGAGATTGAGCCCTAAAATCTCTGGTTCACAGCCACGGGAGTCTCCTGTGGTTCATTAATTCACAGCTGCCAGAAAACCCAGTTTTAGTCAATGTGATGAAGAGATTTCATTCAGTCTTCAGTGTCTAGTTCAGAAAAAATGGAGCTCTTTCAAGAAATTCTGTGGCCATGAAGTGACTTGCTTGCTGACAATCCTCAGTAGCTTTTTCTGGTTCTTTTCATTTTTGAAATCCTGTTCTCCTTTGGTTTTGTTTTGCAGTTTGCCAACGCTGCTGGTGGCCGAGTGTGTGCTGGTTTACATGACCCCCCAGCAGTCTGCAAACCTGCTCAAGTGGGCAGCAAGCACCTTCCCCGTGGCCATGGTTATCAATTATGAGCAGGTAAAACCAAAGGAGCGTTTTTAGACCTGCATTGTTGTCATTAAAATTGCTCTCGTGGGTGGGAGTTGTTGAGGAATGAGAGTGGGCCATGTCCTTTTGTAGAAACAGCAGTTTCTGCTGAATTTCTGTAGTAATGTGTTTTAACTTGGAGCTTGGTTGCTCATTGTGGAGAAAATACAGCTATTCTGAAAGACAATTTCTGAACTATGTTGAAGCAAAATAATTGAGACTTAATCCATATGTGGGAAACAACCACAGAATATTGATTTAGCTAAAGCAGAGGAAAAAGAAATGATTCTGAGTGCTGGCTCTGGGTGTATGACATTACATAATTACCTCTGTGTTCCTTGGCAAAGTGGAGCAAAAATCACATCAGCATGAACTCTGTTTCTCCCTGTGGAAGTACAACACTGCCTCGGGGGAACTAGGTGGCTCCAGGAATTAGTGACAGCATCTTGCAGGCTGGAAATCACTGCTGGGGGAGCTGAAGCAAGCTGCTGAGAGCTGGAAGCAGCAGAGGCTGATGTGCTGGCAGCCCAGTGAGGACACTGGCACTGTCCCATGTGGCACTGTCCTGTGTGGCACTGTCCCCTGGCACTGCCCCGTGGCCCTGTCCCCCTGCCATGGGGCTGCTCCTGGAGGCAGTGGGGAGTGAGAGCTGCCCTGTAAGGATGTGTCTCTCCCTGATACCCTGAGCATTTTGTGGCGTGGGCAATCCAAGGGTTTGATCCCCGTGGATCCATGGTGGTGGGAAGGGGGAACATTTCTGTCTCCTTCTGTCCCCGAGGTGAACATGGGGGACCGCTTTGGGCAGATCATGATCGAGAACCTGCAGCGCCGGCAGTGCAACCTGGCTGGGGTGGAGCTCTGCAGCTCCCTGCAATCCCAGGTGAGGGGGGCACAGCCTGGGGGGCTGAGGCTGACCTTGGGTAACCTGGCTGGGAGTTCTGAGGGTGCCTGTGGGGCTCAGCAGGGAGCAGGGCAGGGTGGGGCAGTCACTGAGCCCTTTGCTGGCCACCTTATCCTGGAATCAGGGCATGGTCTGGATTGGAAGGGACTGCAGAGATCATGGCAGGGACACCTTCCACTGTCCCAGGCTGCTCCAAACCCTGTCCAGCCTGGCCTGGGACACTGCCAGGGAACCAGGGATAGCCACAGCTGCTCTGGGCACCCTGTGCCAGGGCCTGCCCACCCTCCCAAGAAGGAATTCCTGCCCAATATCTCACCTATCCATGCCCTCAGGCAGTGGGAAACCATTCCCTGTGTCCTGTCCCTCCATCCATTATAAGCACTCTCTCTCCAGGTTTCATATTGGCTCCTTCAGGTCCTGGCAGGCCACAGTTAGGTCACCCCAGAGCTTCTCCTTGATAGCTGGGTGTCAGTGGTGGCACAAAACCTCCTGATCAGAGCCCAGCCCTGCCTGGCCCTGCACAGGTTTAGGGAAGAGTTTGGGGGCTCTTCAAAGGACAGGTCAATCATCTGGCCAGGAAATCCTTCATGGGAGAAGCTGTGCTCAGGTGTTCTCCCTGCAATCCTGTGAGAGCTGTGCTGCCCTTTGTTTGCAGAGGGAGCGGCTGCAGGTGAGCGGCTGGGAAAACGCCCGTGCCATCGATATGATGAAGGTGTACAGCTTCCTGCCACAGGCTGATGTCAAAAGGTACCACTTTGGGACACAAAAGTCACCCTCAGGTGCCATTTCCAGGGTCCTTCCCGTCCCTGTGCAGTGTGGGATCCCCTGGTGCAGCAGAGGGGGCTGCAGGCAGGTTCTGCCCAGGGAGACACAACATTCCTGAGGCTGGAGCCCTGCAGAGCCCCCAGGATAACGCCTGGATTGATCATCCAGAGGGTGAGCCCTGCCAGGAGCAGGCTGGGAGCTGTGATGGCTTATTTGGGTGTGACAGAAGGCATCTCCTGACAGAGACTGGCAGATGGAAGATGCCACAGAAATGCTGTGTTGACTTTTTGCAGTCCCCAAGATGTTCCTTGTGAAGGTTTTGGCTGGGGTTAAACCACGACACGTTGAAATCACGAGGGGGAGACTGCAGGGTCTGCAGAACTCAGAGCAGGGACTAAAGGCTGTTGAACAGTCACTAATCTGCCTGGATTTTGTTAGTATTTCTGCATTAAATGCTAAACAGTGGGAAATTTTAAGGGGTAACTTCTTAGGGATATAATGTGAGATGTGAATCGCTGTGAGTCGTTCATAGCTGGAATTAGCTGAGCAAGTTACCTTGGTCAAAATATTCATGGATGGGGGTTTCTCAGAGCCTGGAACTGAACAGGTGAGAGTGGAAATCAGAGGTGGTTTAAATAGGAACAGGGATGTGTGGTGGGACCATATGGCACTGGTGGAGACACAGAGCTCGTGCTTTCTCTGCAGCATTTTTGGCTACCTTGGATCTGTTCAGCTCCTTGCACTTGTTCCACATGCCAGGAAATAGGGTTATGTAAACTCTGTCCTCCAGGATCACTCAGGAAAATGCTTTTTCTTCAGAAAAGTCCTTCCCAGAGTGTTCCTCTGCAGCCCTTCACACCTGGGGGTGCATTTAGGAACTTTTGCCCCTTTAGAGCCTCAGTAGCATCCCTGGTATTTGTGAGGAGTTAAACAGGTGAGTCCTGAACAGGGAATTCCAGGGATGAGGAGCTGAAAGCACCCTGTGGGTCACTTGTTCCATACTTTGACAGGGGTGGGAGCATCATGGACAAATACCTGTAATTACTCCCTGGGGAGGTAACTGCCTTTCTGGCCATAGTTTTCACCCCCATTTAATGAACAATTCAGTAAAAATCCTGCTGAGAGTCCATCTCAAATCCCGAATTTTATTTTATTCCTGCAGAATAGAAGCCCTTGAATTCCTGGACGAAAAGGAGCTGTTTGAACAACTGATGCAGCACTACTGCATCTGCTGGGCTTCCAAGGACAGCAGCAACCTGGGTAACGTTCTCCAGCCCCTGGGGGTGATCCTGCCATGGAGATGTCCTGTGGGAGGGCTGGGGGTGGGATGTCACACCTGGGACACCTCAGAGCCCCCCTGCTCCAGGGCTGGGCTCTGCTGCTCCTCCCAGCTGGGCATTGTTCCTCCCCAGCCTTTGGAGGGTTTGTGGGCATCCAAGTGGGGAGCCTGTCCAGTACAGGGGAGTTGGAATTTTTCCACCAGAAGATGCCGTATGGGTTACTTTAAATAACTGCCTGCTTTATCCCATCAGTGCTAATTGAAAGGTTTACAAATCCCATGCATGGGAAGTGCCATATGGGCACATGGTATATGAAGGCACAGTGTCCTGACAACACAAAGATAAATTTGTATTACTTATCCCAGCCTTCTCTGCACTGTCCCCATTTGCAGCCATCTGACACTGAAGTTTTCCAGTTCTCTCCCTGGGGAAGAATATGAAATGAACTCTTCTACGTGTTCCTTTTGTTTTTCAAATTCTGTCTCCCCTGGACTGGAATTTCTGTGAGAGTAGGACTTGATTTAGGCTTTCTGTAGCATTTGGATGTTGCTGCTGCTCAAGACATGACAAAATGAGGGGAATTGTTTGGCTGAAGGATGGGTGGCCACAGCCTGTATTTGTCCAGATTAGAAAGACAGCTCTGCTGCAGTCACAGTTTGTCTGTACCTCTGGCTGCAATTTCAGGGACTTCAGTCTTTCCAGAAAACCTCTGCCTGCTGCTTCTGTCATTTCCTCCCCTTCTCCTCTCTGCCCTTTCCCTGCTCCTGACAGAGTATCCAAGAGCAGATTTTATTGACTGCTCCTCAGCAAGTGAGAATAGATTTGGTCTCTGCAGCCTGGCTGGGCAGCAAAGCCTCTGACAGAGCTGGTAAAAGGAGATCTTCAAATAAAAACTGGTAAAAGGAGCTCTTCAACACCCTGTTACTGCTGCTGTGACAGAGCTGCTGCCTTGTGCTGGTGCTCTCCTGAATCCTTCAGAGTTCTGAGCCCAAAAACTCGTGTTCTGCATGGGATTTCTTCAGGCTGAAAAGTGGTGACTGTAACACACAATTTATTGTTAGAGGAGCTGAGCCCAAAATTTCACCTGTTCAGAGCAGCCCTGTTTGGGGATCTCAGCATTGTTCTTTGCTGTGATCACAGAAAGGCTGAGGGCAGTTTGGGGTGCTGGGGCTGAGGGGTGCAGGGCATCTTAGAAGTTACAAAAGGCAGTGATCTCAAAGGTGATGAACAAGTGTGCAATGGATGTGGCATGGATGTGCCTTAATCTAAAGCAGGGCTTTGTTATCCAGTGGGAATTTACTGCCCTCATGAATGGTATGGGCAGACCCTGAGGTTCCTGAACATTTGTGGGGTTCCTTCTACTTTGCATAACTTCTGCAAATTAACTTCATCAAATTAATTGCTGCATCACAATCAAGAAAGGGTTAAAGAGTACAGCCCAACCTGTTTCCTGCTTTCCTCACACCAAATCCTTTATGTTTAAGTTTTAAAAACCAAAATAACTTGCACACAGCAAGAAAGGTGCTTTGAATCTGCCCTTGGTGCAGTGAAGGGGTGAGAATAAACCCTCCTTTCTTCCCCAAATCCTTCTTTGTCTTCACACAGGTCTGGCAAACATCGACTTCTGAGGGAGGGGAGCCCTGGGAGCCCCGTGCCTGCCTTGGCACTGGCCAGGGCATGGAGAGGATGGCATTTGCACGTGCCAGCCCCGGGCTGTGGCTGGGACAGCTGCTGGTGCTGCTGCTGGGGACAGGCCTGGTGCCTTTGGGTGGTTCCAAGGCAGATTTTCTGTGAGCAGGACTTGCCTCCCGTTCCCAGCTGTGTAACTCACAGCTGGATTTGCACAAGGTGTCAGTAACTCCTGTTTCAAGCTTGCCTTCCTTCGTTTCAAACTGCAAGTGAGGTGTTCCTGGGTTCTTTGATTTCCCTCTTGTGTGTTTTTGTGGATGTGTAACACGTGTTTGTGACAGGACCCTGGAACCTCTGGGGAGCTGCAGCAGAGGGTCCCTGCCCTGTGCATGGCTGAGCAGGGAGGGAATTCTGTGCATTTTTGTCCTGTTCAGGTCTCCTTTTGGTGAAGTGTCACCGTGTTGGCTTCTCCAGGCTTCACTGCCGTGCAAGGCTGTCACTGCTGGCTGTCCTTGGGGAAGGGGGAAGGAGAAGGAGGGCCCTGACTGTGCTCAGTGAGGTACAAGAAACTGGAAAATAGACTTGGTTTAACTGGGAAGGCCTTAGCTTGTGGTTTCAGCACTGGGATGCTGAAGAAAGAAATTAATCTCAATTTGCACTGCTTCTGGTAGTACCTTTACACCAGTTCCTCCTTCTCTCTTTCCCCTTAAAAGAAGCAAAACAAAATCCCAACAGCAATGAAAGCCCTCGTCCTGTTGTTTGAAATTGAATCTTGCCACCTTCCTATGAGAAGAATAATAAATGTTTAGTATTTATAATTTGTCTCCTGTCTTGCTTGCTAGAAATGACCGATTTCTATCTGGTTTAATGACATTTTTCCTCTCACCCAATGCCTCACCAGGAGTATTCTTTTAAAGCAGTTGCTGGCAGGCCCAGGGAAGCTGTGGCTGCCCCTGCATCCCTGAAGTGTCCCAGGCCAGGCTGGAAAGGGCCTGGAGCAGCCTGGGATGGTGGAAGGTGTCCCTGCCCATGGCCCTGGATGAGCTTTGAGGTCCCTTCAACCCAACCCATCCTGTGAAAGTACCTTTCCTTCAGGGGTTAAAAATGAGCCCCAGCACAGCCCTACAGCCCCTGGACACTGCAGGAGCCTTCCTGAGCACTCACTCCTGCCCAGAGACACCAACTGGGGATTTTCCTGGAGGATTTTCCTGCTCATTCCTTGGGAATTAAATGAGGAATTCAGAGTTGTGTGAAAGCCCATCTCTACCATCAATTTAATTTTGGCCAGGCCTCCTTTGGGCCCGTATTCCCTGAGTCTCCTGGAGCATCTTTGTGGCTGGGAGCCAAGCTGGAGCTGTACCTGCCCTGGAACATCCAAATCAGTTCCTTTGGAGCTGGTCCCACCTGGGAAACCTCCCCTGAGCTGCTGCTGCGTTTCTCATCTCAGCGAGTTTGAGCACGGCTCATTGCGGGGATGTCCTGGGCTCCATCAGTCCTTTGTGTCTTTTTTTGTCATGATTCCATCCCTTTGTGTTTGGGAATAATGTCTCTGCAGCTTGAGGCAGCTCCTGGTGCTCAGCAGTTCTATTTTGGGTGTCTGTGTGATTTGTTCCCCAAGGGGAGAGCGCGGCCCCGGAGCGGAGCTGCTGCCGTGGGATGAGGCAGCACAGAGCCCCCCTGCCCTCAGCAGCCTGGGAGAGGGGAAATCACTCCTGCAAAAGCTCCTGCAGAGCCTCTCCTGGGTGCTGCAGCAGTGGTGAGGGAATTGGGTCACCCTGTGCTCCAGGGTTCCAGCAGGATCAGAGGAACCGGGATCCCTGACAGCTCAGGGGGGAGGACAGGGTGGGCAGGGTGCTCAGGGTGCTCAGGGTTGTGCTGGCTGAAAGAGAGAGACAGAAATCCTTCAGCTGTCTCCAGGGAATGTGGAGGGTGCTGCTGGAGCAGCTGCTCTGCTGGGAAGCCTCTGGCTCAGGAAGCTTTTCCAGGCAGGAGAGGTGGCTGCTGCCTTCTGCTGCTGGGATGTGATCTGGAGCTGCTCTGGATCTCTGCTGATCCCTCCTGCTCCAGCCTGGCCTTTCCTGGGGGTTGGTACTGATGGGGCAACAGAATTCATCTCTGGGAGCCAGAGAATGGTTTGGATTGGAAGGAGCCTTTAAAGCTCATCCAGTTCCACCCCTGCCATCCCCAGGGACACCTCCCACTGTCCCAGGCTGCTCCAAGCACTGTCCAGCCTGGCCTTGGGCACTGCCAGGGATCCAGGGGCAGCCACAGCTTCTCTGGGCACCCTGTGCCAGGGCCTCACCTCCCTCCCAGGGAAGGGTTGTGTCCAGAGGAGCCCTGCTCAGGATGGGTTCCCCAGAATGGAGCATGGAATGGGAAGCTTTGCCCAGGCAGAGGTTGGGTACTGTGGATCTCCTCCTGTGAGCTGCCAGTCACTGATTGTCCCACCAGGAGCTCGTATGAACTCATGAGAATCCACACTCGGTCCTGGCTGCTGAGCCTTGCTTTGGGTGATGGCCCTGCCCTGCTCCTGTGTTCCATCCACGTTACCCATCCCTGAGCACTGCCTGCTCACTCTCCAAAGATGGATAAAAGAAGTTGCCTTCCAGGAAGTTCAATTATTTAGTTCCTGGCAGGGCTTGCCCAGCTTTAGGAGCTGAATGAAAAGCAGTGGTTGGCTCAGTGCGTGGTGTTTCAGCCCCTCTGCAGAGTTACCAGCTCCCCATTCTGAGTTTACACAATTTTTTCAGGTCTCTGGGCTGCTGGGGCACAGGAGAGTGTGATTATTGAGGATGGAAATGTGGGTGACATTGGTAAATGACAAAGGACAGCCAGGGAGCCGGGGCCAGGGCATTGCAGGGAAGATGTGCAGGGACCAGGAGCATCCATCCCTTCTGTGGGAGCTTGCAGGATTTCAGTGCTAAGTATCAGAATTAAGAATTCCAGAATTAAAGTCTGAACAGCCTCATCCTGCTTGGATGGTTATTTTCCCCTCTCAAACACCACTCTGTGCCTGCAGAACCGACACAAACCCATCCCTGCTCTCCAGCAGGCAACGCTCAGTCCCCATTAAGGGTCGCTGGAAATTTCCATCTGCACTGAGGCAGCGGCTGGAAGGAGAACTCTTACACAACGTGGGCTCTGTCAGGGGCAGAGGTCACCTCACCTGTGCCACCAGCTGCAAATCGTTCTGCAAGTTCTCTTTCAGCCGTGGTTGTGTAATGCAGGGACTCTCAGGCTCCGAGATAAAAACGGGCAGATAAGGCAGTGCCAGAGGAGCTGCTTTGATTCTTTATGGCCCTTTAACAGAGCTGACCCCCAGGCTGGGTTTGCCGGGGTCTTTCCTTGCAGCACCACGTTGTGCAGCACCAGAATGCTTTGTAATAACGTTTGTAGAGATGCCAGCTGGGATTCTGGTCTTTAAAATGTTCCAGCACCCATTCACAGGGAGTGCTTGGAGGATTTCAATAGCATGGAGTGACAGGAGAAAGGGAAATGGGTTCAAACTGACAGAGAGGAGGTTTAGATTAGATTTTAGGATGAGATTCTTCCCTGGGAGGGTGGGAAGGCCCTGGCACAGGTGGGTTTCACTATCCCTTCCAACCCAAACCATTCTGGGATTCTGTGACTGGGTGTTAACAGCACTTGATGATGTTCTTTAGCACCTGCTTAAGCTTTTTTTTTTTTTTTTTGGAGTTTGGGTGGTTTGGGTTTAGAATCCCAGAATGGTTTGGGTTGGAAGGGACATTAAAGATCAGCCAACCCTCAATCCGGTTTCCTCTACAGAGCCTCTTTTGGGGGGCTTTGGTTTGTATGGAAAAGCAAAGGAAAGGTGGCAGATCTGCACAGGGAAAGGAGGAGAGGAGTGAAACACAGGGGGTGGATAAAATAGGGGTAATTCTGCCTTTCCTGCCCAGGTAGATGGATGAAGGAAACGTTCTCTGTGGTTCCTAAACACTATTTTTGGACGCCTTGGCTTGTTTGGTGCCACCACTTCCTGTACTAATTGACACAGTTGCTATTGTCACTTATCTAACAAATCGGTGCAAGCCCAAACAAGGACAAAAATAAGTGTCTGCTGATATGAACAGATTGATCCGTTCTCATCCCCACGCCTTTTCCCACGGGCAGAGTTTCCTGTTGAGCAAACCTTGGGGATTTCATCTCTGTGAGGGGCAAAGGCTGCTCAGAGTGGGGCTCTTGCCTTGGCATCTCCCTGGCCCCCCTGAACCCGAGGCAGGAGCTGAGGCTGAAGCTCCCACCAAAGGGAAACCCTTCCCTGCAGGTTCTGCTTTTGTTCTGTCCTGTTCCAGGCCCGTGCTGGAAATTAAATTATTTATTTAACAATTAATGCTTTTGTCACCTGAACGTGGAGCATTTCCTCCGTGAGGCTCAGGCAAACATCTCCCGCTCCCTCGAGAGTGGTAAATGTTTAAAAGCCAAGGACAGGGGGTTAATCCTCGCCTTTGGGCTGTGACCTTGCCGTGCTCTGAAGCCACCACTGTTGGGAGACAGAGCCTGGACACGGTGGCACTGCCCTGGGCAGCGTTCCCTGGGCACAAACCTGGCAGCAGCACCTGACTCAGCCACTTTGCTGCCTCCTCCCCAGCCAGGGACGTGTCCTGATGCTTCTGGTGGCACTGGGGATTTGGGACAGCTCAGCTCCTGGCAGCGCCTGTGTGGCACCGTGGGAGCTGCTGCAAGGAAGGACCAGCTGAAATCTGGACCTGTGTTACATTAATCTCTCATAACAAGTACCCCAAAAATAAAGGAGGTCTGGATTCCTTCTGCCCGAGTTAAAATTCTTCCCAAAGGAGCACTTGGGTGGCCACACTGGGAGCTGTGGGGACAGATGGAGTCCGTGGGGCTGGTGGGAGATGGGGCCCTGGGAGCTGACAGGATTGAATCAGGTATTTCACAGGTCCCAGGGTTCATGGGGGCCCCAAAGAGCAGGCAAACCCAGCTCTCAGACATCCTACAGATATCCTGCAGACATCCCAGGGATGGCTGTAAGCTGATGCCAAGACCTCTTGGCTGTAGGAAGGCAGCTCTTGGGAGGGGAAATGGCTCGATGGAGGCTCTTTCAGAGGTGCCTTCACTGGGATTCTCCTGCCTGACCCCTGTCTGTGGTGTGGCCACAGAGACAGGCAAGTGGAAATTTCCTTCCCATCCCCAGTGCCTTGTGACAACATCATAAAGCAGCTCTTTACCCTGCTCACGAGGGAGAAGAGTTCCTATAAACCCCAGAGCTCAATCAGCCACCACAAACACGGCGCTGCAGGAGGTTGCTCAAGGCTGCAGGGCCCATCCCTGGAGGGCTGGGCTGATCCCTGGGCTCTGGGCACATTCCTGGGCTCTGGGGAGCTGCCCTGGGATCACCTGGGGGCCGTGCCCATGGCTGGCTCTGGGTGGCATTAATCCTCAGGATCAATACTCCAAAGATCAGCTACACCTGCGTTCCTTCAGGCTCTTAAACCCCTCCCAGTGCAGCCCTTGCTGGTCCTGCTGGGAGCTGTGGCTTGTGAGATGCTGGGGCCTGGGGGTCCCCCCTTATTCCATCTGGTGTTCCAGGCAGTGATCCCTGCCGGGATGAGGAGGATTCAGGGAGGGTTTGATCAATGTTTGATCAGTGCCAGCTTTTGGAACAGCTGGTGGATCCCTTGGCACCCTCACCCACGTCTTTATTTGAGAGAAGAGCACGAGGGACATGAACCCCCAGCCTTGGAATGTCTGGGCAGGATGTGGGCTGAGCTTTGGGGGGATTCTGACTGATGGTCTTCACTCACAGGGTGGGCAGGCCCTGGCACAGGGTGCCCAGAGAAGCTGTGGCTGCCCCTGGATCCCTGGCAGTGCCCAGGGTTGGATGGAGATAGGGGAAGGTGTCCCTGCCCAGGGTGGGGGTGGCACTGGGTGCTCCAGTTCCTTCCCACATGAACCAGTCTGGGATGCTGGGATGGCAGCATCAGCTGCTCCCCAGGGTGCTGCCCCTTGGCAGCTCCAGCAGCACAGAGGCCCCAGGGCTGAGCACAGGTGCCACACTCCAGGTGTCCATGGCAGGAACCCCGCTAAAACCGCACCACCAACAGCAGAAAAAAACCGAGGAAAAAAATCCCCAAGCCTTGCAGCACGGCTTGGCAGTGATAACGAGCTTTGATACCCCTGGGGGCCGGCCCTACAGCTTTTATGACCCCTTTTTTTTCCCTTAGCAATGCAAATCCAATCTGTATTTAGAGCCTCCCGTGCAGAGCTGCCTCTCCAGACAGTCAGGGGGAGCCTCCCGGGGTCCTTGTCCCTGCTGGGAGCCCCTGGTCCTGCACCCCCAGGCTCTGCTGGAGGCTGCCCATGGCTGGTCCCTGCCTGGTTCAGGAGGTTTTGGCCATGGAGGTGAAGTCCAGCCCGTCACAGCCTCACTGGTACCAGCGCCACGTGCAGCCCTGCCTGGCCGAGCTGCTGGGCACTGCCCTCTTCATCTTCATCGGCTGCCTGGCCGTGCTGGAGGACTCAGCGGGCACGGGGAGGCTGCAGCCCGCCCTGGCACACGGGCTGGCCCTGGGGGTCACTGTCACCGTGCTGGGGAACATCAGGTAAGGGACACCAGGCACGCCTGGGGCTGCAGGTGGGCAGGGGAGGCTCCCAGCCGCTGCCTCCGGGCTCCTCCCTGCCCAAATCCCTGTGCCTGCAGCACCCCTGCCTTGCCATGGAGCCCCCTGGTTGGCAGCCTGGCCCGTTGGGGGGTGGTGGCATTGATGGTGGCATCTTTGGTGGCACCGTGGGTTTGGGGTTTGCCTGGCTTTGGACTGCAGAGTTTTGATTTTTAGCCCCTTCTAATAAGAATTGGCTGAAACAGGAACATTCTCTTCTGGGAGTTGGAACTAGGAGAGATTTGAGGGCCCTTGCAGCCCAAAGCATTCTATGATTTTATGATTCTCTGTGAAGCTGAGATGATTCTTTTTACAAGGATGTCAGAGCAAAACATTTTGACCCAACTGTGCTTCTCCTCTGGGTATTTTCAGGTAAAAAAAAAAAAAAAAAAAAAAAAAAAAAAAAAAAAAAAAAAAAAAAAAAAAAAGAAGGGTTTCAATTACTCAAAAGCAACATTTAGACAAATCTGCTCATTGAAAATGATGTTGTGTGGTGCTGAGATATAGATTTTTCCCCAGGGAAGGGGTTCCTCAGCCTGGCTGCTCCCCCAGGTGGGGTTTGTGCAGCCAGGTCCTCCCTGTGCCCCCAGGCTCCCCCCAGCCCGGGGTGTTGGCAGTGGAGCCGTGCCCAGCCAGGGCAGCATCCCTGAGGAGCAGCACAGCTCCCTGCTCTGGGCTTTGATCCCAGCCCAGCACTCAGACGTGGTGATCCTTCCCAGACTCTCTGACTCAGCAGCAGCAATTATCGGGCTGATCACTTATGAAACCTGTTCATTAACCTGTGTCTCATGGTAATCACTTTTAATTAGAGGGTCTCTGTGTCTGCCTTGCTGGTGCTTTCGGAGGTGAGGGATTTCGGTCTGGTACTGAGGGCCCAGCCCAGCAGCCAGGTCAGGCTGCAGCCCCCCCAGGGCATTCCTGCAGCTCTGTGGGACCCTTCTGCCAGTGCTGCAGCAGCTCCTGGGAGCCCCTCAGTGCCACCTCCCCAAACCCTGTCCCTCACACTGCCCCTGCACAGGGTGTCCAGCTCTGCAGGGACAGGGAACAGCTGGATCCTGCCCTTCTGCAGCCTGCAAGGACTGGGAAAACATCTGTGGATCCATGGAGAGCCCAGGGAGGGACCCCGTGCTGGGGTGAGCCCTCTGCTGATGCTCCTCTCTCTGTCCCCTCAGCGGAGGCCACCTCAACCCCGCCGTGTCCCTGGGCGTGTGGCTGCTCGGGGGGCTCCACAGCACCATGCTCATCCCCTACTGGCTGTGCCAGCTCTGCGGAGGGGTGATCGGGGCTGGCCTGGCAAAGGTACGGACCCGGGGCTGTCCCCTCAGTCTGTGACACCGAGGGCTGTCCCCTCAGTCTGTGACACCGAGGGCTGTCCCCTCAGTCTGTGACACCGAGGGCTGTCCCCTCAGTCTGTGACACCGAGGGCTGTCCCCTCAGTCTGTGACACCGAGGGCTGTCCCCTCAGTCTGTGACACCGAGGGCTGTCCCCTCAGTCTGTGACACCGAGGGCTGTCCCCTCAGTCTGTGACACCGAGGGCTGTCCCCTCAGCCTGTGTGACACTCACGGCTGTCCCCGCAGCCTGTGTGACACTCACGGCTGTCCCCGCAGCCTGTGTGACACTCACGGCTGTCCCCGCAGCCTGTGTGACACTCACGGCTGTCCCCGCAGCCTGTGTGACACTCACGGCTGTCCCCGCAGCCTGTGTGACACTCACGGCTGTCCCCGCAGCCTGTGTGACACTCACGGCTGTCCCCGCAGCCTGTGTGACACTCACGGCTGTCCCCGCAGCCTGTGTGACACTCACGGCTGTCCCCGCAGCCTGTGTGACACTCACGGCTGTCCCCGCAGCCTGTGTGACACTCACGGCTGTCCCCGCAGCCTGTGTGACACTCACGGCTGTCCCCGCAGCCTGTGTGACACTCACGGCTGTCCCCGCAGCCTGTGTGACACTCACGGCTGTCCCCGCAGCCTGTGTGACACTCACGGCTGTCCCCGCAGCCTGTGTGACACTCACGGCTGTCCCCGCAGCCTGTGTGACACTCACGGCTGTCCCCGCAGCCTGTGTGACACTCACGGCTGTCCCCGCAGCCTGTGTGACACTCACGGCTGTCCCCTCAGCCTGTGTGACACCGAGGGCTGTCCCCGCAGTCTGTGACACTCACGGCTGTCCCCACAGGCTGTGACACCGAGCGAGCGCTTCGGGAACGCCAGCGGAGCAGCCTTGGGTGACATCACGGCAGACGAGCAGGTCCCCTCTGCCCTGGTGGCCGAGATCGTGCTGAGCTCCTTCCTGCTCCTCGTGGTGTCCATGGGAGCCGTCAATGGCAGCACCAGGAGCCCGCTGGCCCCGCTCTGCATCGGCCTCACCGTCACCGCCGGCATCCTGGCGGGGTGAGCTCAGTGTCCCCTCGGTGTCCCCTCGGTGTCCCCTCGGTGTCCCCCCGAGGGATGGACAGAGCCACACGGGGCCAGCGCTGCGGGGGCTGCTGTCACCAGGCTCGGGAGGGGACTCTGGGCTGTGGGGTGGGGCTGGGCTGCGAGCTGGGGGCAGCTCTGAGCACCCTGCAGTGGGTTAGAAAGGATGGAAAGGGTTAAAAGGATTGGAAAACCAAATCCCACCCCGAGCAGCTGCACCAGGGAGGAGACAGCGCCCAGGTTCTGGGTGGGATGGGGTGGGATGGGATGGGACTGGATCCATGGGATGGGATGGGATGGGATGGGATGGGATGGGATGGGATGGGATGGGATGGGATGGGACCTGCCCCCCTGCATCCCAGCACAGGCCCTGCTGCCCAGGGAAACTGAGGCAGGCTGAGCCCAGCAGGAAGGCAGGGAAATGAGCCCAGTGGGTGCTCTGGCAGTCTTGGGAGAGCTGCTGGGCTGTGTCAGGAGCAGCCTGGGCTCATCCCTGCACGTGGCACCGGGGCCGGCTCAGCCCCCCGAGCACCCGCCCTGGGTGATAACCCCCGGGCTTGCCCGGGCTGTGTTTGCCCTGGGAAGCCCTGAGCAAACAGGAGGGCTTTGTGTCCCTGGTGTCCCCAATGTCCCTGCGGCTGCTGAAGCACTGCCAGGCTCAGCCCGGTGCCACCGGGACAGGATAACGAGCACAGGCAATTAATGCAGAATTAATGTTAATGGGGTGCGGGGTTAAGGCAGCTCTGGCAGGACCCCGGGCCGTGTTTACACACGGCACAAACCCCTGGGCAAATATTTACCCCTCTAAGCTGTAATTGCTGTGATCGCTCCCGCCCTGCTCCCGTGTGTGGAGCCCTGCCCGTGCAGAGCCTGGCCCGGGGTGCCCCACAGAAATCAGCTCTGCTCTTCCCCCGCAGCCTGGGCTGTGCCCCAGGAGCTCACCGGGCTGGGGGTGAAGCTGCTGGGCTGCTGCTCTGGGGGCTGGGCTGGTCCCTGTGCGGCCCCAGAGCCCCCGGGGGGCTGGGCTGTCCTGGGAACCCACCCCAATGAAAATCCATCCCCAGCATCGTGCCGGGATGGGGCTGGGGTGGGCCAAGGCCACTGCCCTGGGAAGGAGCCCCGGGAGGGGGATGTTCCTGTCCCACCCCTCTCATTGCTGTGTCCCCTCGGGACAGGAGCTGTCCCCGTGTCCCCCTGGGGTGACACAGCCACTCTGTTCCCTGCCAGGGGCGGCGTGTCCGGAGCCTGCATGAACCCAGCCCGAGCCTTCGGGCCAGCTCTGGTGGCGAACTACTGGGATTACCACTGGGTGTACTGGGTGGGGCCCATGGTGGCTGCCCTCCTGGTCGGGGCCCTGGTGAGGTAGGTGACACTGCGGTGACACCGCCACCCTGCGGGCTGCCCCTCCCTTTGCCCCTCCATCGGGCAGGGCTCCCAGGAGCTGCTTTTCCAGAGGGGGTCCAGGGCTGGAGGCTCCTTTCCCTTTTCCTTCCCGTGAGCACGGGATGACAGCAAAGCTCCAGCCCGTGCCCTCACCTGGTCACCTTTGTCTCGTGTGGTGAATCAGCCTCGGGCTGGTGCTGTTCCCGTGTCCCTGTGTCCCCCTGCCACGGCAGAAACGCTGACCCCCAATTTCTGTCTCTTTTGCCTCCCCAAAGGCTCCTGCTGGGTGACCAGGCCACCCGCCTGCTCCTGAAGTGACAGCGGGCACAGGGCCCTGCCCAGCACAGCCACTGTGGAACCTCCTGCCCCTGCTCCTGCCCCCTGCATCCCGCCCCCCTCGGCATCTCCCGTGGGGCAGCCGCGGTTCCTCTGCTGCTGCAGGGAGGATGGGAAGCTCCCAGCCAGGGCACGGCCCCCAGGGCTCTGCCAGCCCTGCCACGGCTCACCGGGAGCATCCCCTGACAGCCCCGGTGCCCCCAGGCTCCCCTGGCACTGCCCCTGCACAGCATCTGAGCCCCCAGAGCTGTGCCCAGGCTCCCACAGAGCCAGGGAGCCCTGTGCCCTCTGGGTGGGCACTGCTGCCCCCCTCTCACACTGCTGGGATGACCCCAAGCAGCTCCTGCCCCACGGATGCTGCCCCAGAGGGTGACAGGAGAGGGGAGCCTTGGGGACAGCCCTGTCACTGGCCCTTCGGAGCACCAGGAGGACAGAGGGTGAGGCACTGTCCCAGATGTCCCAGGGGCCTCCCAGAGGAGGAGCGCTGGGGCCGGGGGTGGAGGGGGGGCTGCCAGAGGCGGGAGAATCAGCGGAAGGGGAGGCTGGAGCTGTGTGGGCAGGGGGAGAGCAGCCAGCGCAGCAGCTTTGCGTCAGCCGGGCATCCATCCCCTCCGGCAGCGCTGCCCTGACTCATCCCGCGGCCT
Source organism: Pycnonotus jocosus (assembly GCA_013400435.1). Lineage (NCBI taxonomy): Eukaryota > Metazoa > Chordata > Aves > Passeriformes > Pycnonotidae > Pycnonotus > Pycnonotus jocosus. Next base: position 189,339 of record VWYP01019121.1, read on the forward strand.
CCAGCCTCCCCCGGGGGGGTCCGTGGGGATGGGGGGCTGCCCTGGCACACGGGGGTCACTGCCAGCCCTCCCAGCCCCACACAGGAGCCCCTCGCGTTCCCCGGGTTAAATCATTCCGAATTTTGTGATGTTTTCACTGCGGAAATGCCTGTTGCTCTCCCAGCTCGCCCCCAGCGAGGCTCAGAGGTGCCCTGGG
>VWYP01019121.1:208546-227952 GCA_013400435.1 Pycnonotus jocosus
AAAAAAAATCCAACCCCACCTGACCCTGCCATCAGTGAGTTTGGGGTGGGTATCCTGGACCCTGGCATCAGGGAGTGTTTGGGGTGGGTGTCCTGGCATCAGGGAGTGTTTGGGGTGGGTATCCTGGTATCAGTGAGTTTGGGGTGGGTGTCCTCGTTAGCCTCTTGCTTTCAGAGTTTAACTCCTGTGGCTCCCCTGCCCCAGCTGATGGGCACTGGCTGCCAGTGCTTGGTTGCTTGTGAGCTACATCTTGTCAATTTAAATAATTTGCTTCCATATTTGGTCTTGCTTTTGTGCCAGATTTATACATCTTGTTTAAATCTGACAAGCAGAATATACTTGCTGCTAATCCGAGCTGGACAAGGCAGCGCCTGCCAAAGAATCCAATATTAATAAGCTCCAGTACATGGAAGTTACTGGATTTGCAAACTTGAGGCTTGTTATGGCACAGCTCCCTGAAAACTGGCTTTTTTGCATCTACTTAGATCTGGGTTTTTCCAAAGAGCCAGCCTGTGAGCTTCCCTCTTCGGGTGGGAGCTCCCTCCCCAGCTCAGTCTTTGCACCAAGGGAAGCGTTCCAGCTCCAGCAGGAGAGGAGTTGCTTTTTCTTGGGGTGTGGTTGGGCAAGGGGGGATAACGGGATCGTGAGCAGGGAGATCCTGGGGGCAGCTGGCCTGGAGCAGCAGCACTGTGCTCACTCAGGGCTCGTGTTTGATGATGTGGAGCTGCTGCAGAGAGCCCAGAGCTGCTCCCAGGGCTGGAGTCCCTCTGGAGCCAGGCTGGGAGAGCTGGGGGTGCTCACCTGGAGAGGAGAAGGCTCCAGGGAGAGCTCAAAGCCCCTTCCAGGACCTAAAGGGGCTCCAGGAGAGCTGGAGAGGGACTGGGGACAAGGGAGGGAGGGACAGGACACAGGGAATGGCTTCCACTGCAGGGCTGGGTGGGATTTTGGGAAGGAATTCCTGGCTGGGAGGTTGGCAAGGCCCTGGCACAGGGTGCCCAGAGCAGCTGTGGCTGCCCCTGGATCCCTGGCAGTGTCCAAGGCCAGGTCTTGGAGCAGCCTGGGATGGTGGAAGGTGTCCCTGCCCATGGCAAGGGTTGGAACAAGACGAGCTTTGAGTCCCTTCCAACCCAAACCATTCCAGGATTCTCTGATTCTATGTTTAAAAATCTTCAGTCTCTTGTGGTTCTGCTCTCGTCTTCCTACATTTGATATTTAGTCAGCAGCAGGGAAGCTAAAAAAGATTCAGATGTCTAAATCTCAGCCTTCAGCTGTTCTTCCTCTTCCTCACGCTGTGCTGCCAGCGTGTTCCAGCTGATCCTGCTGGTGGATCCCTCCCCATCTTTTGTTGCCGCGTGAAAGGATGCAACAGGAATAGCTTCACCTTTTGGGGGAGAACAGCTAAATACCTCCATTCTGCTGGTCTGAACAGGGAGCACAGGCACATTGAATAGCTGACACTGGGAGCACATGAACCAATGCATTTTCATGATTTCCAATTATAGCAGAAGAATGAGAGAGAGTGAGGTGGTGAAGAGGAGGGAAAGTCGTCCTGGCTCCCCTGAACGGCTTCCTGCAGCCGCGGTGACATCACATGGCGATGGAGTCAGGATTGTTTTATAATCTCACCCAGGAGCCGAGTGAGGGGGAAGTGGCCCATGAATTTCATTTGCATCACTGAGTGGATTAGCTCCTGACGCAGTGCAAAGTCATTATTTACAGTGTCTCCAGCTCCGGAGCCCTTCCCGCACGGCGCTGCTGTGGAGAGGCTGATTCAGAGCTGGCTGCAGCTCCGGCATCACCAGCGCGGCTCTCAGGGCTCAGGGATGGAGCTCGGAGCCTCCCCGAGAGCCCGAGCCCTGCGCCTTTGGGGCTGCTCCTCCTCTGCCTTCAGCGCACTGAAATCCTGGGGCTTGGCTTGGGAGAGATCCCTGCTCCAGAGCCTGCCCTGAACCGAGAGCAGCCAGCAGGGAGAGGCTGCCCGAGGGACAGGACAGGTGTCTGTGTCCCTGTGCCTGGGCCAGGTGCACTGTCCCCACCGCAGGAGCCGTGCCAGGCCGTGCCAGGCTGTGCCATGCCATGCCAGGGACAGCCCTGCAGCCCCTCTGTCCCCCGCTGTGGCTCAGGATCGGTCACTGTCACCCAGAAGGTTTCTGCACAGCTGGGATTAATCCCCCCATTTTTTTTTTTTTTTTTTGTGCTAATTTTCCATGCCTCGGTGCCGTTTTGGCTGTGGAGGTGCCTTTGCTGGGTGATGATGATGATGATGGGGATGTGGGATGGGGTGATGATGATGATGGGGATGTGGGATGGGGTGTGGTGGTTTTTGGTGTCTGCCCCAGGTTCTGTACGGGCTCCTTGGGCAGCCAGCCTCGATGGGGGAGGGATCAACATCTCCACGTTCACCTGGTTTCTGAAATTTGGAATAACTTGGGTTTTTGGGGGTCTGATGGCAGCCAAGTGCCCTTTCATGCAACATCTGCAATTGCCAGGGGCGTTCTGAGGATGGCAGAGCTGCCAAGAGCCCGTCCCTGTGTGCAGGGGGCAGAAAGGCTGAGGAGCACCTGTGTGCCCCCTCCCCAGCCTGTCAGGGGAGATTCCTGCCCCGGGAATGGCTCCAAACTGGATTAATTCACATTTGTGTGCTCACATGTCTGAGGATGGTCCCCAACAGCTCAGTCCATTCATTCCCAAATTTCTCTTGCCCGCTTTGATGGAGAGGAACCTCAGGGCCAGAGTCCCGTGCAAGGGAGGGCTGGGGGTGTGTAACTGCGTGGGTTAACTCTGAATCCATCCCCTGCCAGGAGCAGCAGGGACAGGAGCAGGGAGCAGCCCCTGGTGCCTCCGCCTGGGGCAGGGAGGGCACAGCCACGACAGTGACAAGGGCACAGCTGCCAGCCTGGTGTCTCCCAGGGCTTCTGAGGTGGAAAAAGTCTCACTTACTGGGTCATTTAGAGACTGAATCTGGGCTTTTGGCAGGAGGAAAGGCTTTAATTAGCTGCTGCTCAGTAGGGCTGCTGTTAGATCTTCAGAGCAAGATGCTGCCGGACTGGAAAAAATGCAGCAAGAGCTCATTTGCTCAGGAAGCCATGATGGTGATTTGCATTTTGGTCAGGTGCTGAACCCTTGGAGAGAGTTCTTCTAAAATAACTTCAAACCGTAGCTCAGCCCGCTTCCCCCTCTGCAGCTGGGTGAATGTCTGTGCTGGTCCCGGAGCCTTTGGGTGTGAATTCCTTTGTTTGCAGCACTCAGCCCTGCGGGAGGGGGGCCAGGGCTGGGCTCTGGACATGTCCTGTCAGCAAATGCTGCCTGACAAATGGCTTTTGTCTCTCCACCTTGGAGCAGAATTCGATTGTCCCTTATTGTGCACGTTCAAGGATTTCTCTGCTCCAGCAGCAGCCCCTGTGCTGCCCTGAATACCCAGGGGATGCCTTGGTGGGGTGGGAAGCTTTGCAGAGCATCTCCTGAACCCCAGCTGTGCTGCTGCTGGGGGATGAGGTGCTCTGAAACGCGTTCTGAGCACTCAGAGATGTGTTTTGGACACTCCTCTTGTTTCTCCTGTGTTTTCAGCTTGCCCAAGTGCACAGTGAGCCCCAATCCCTCATTCCCTTGTCCTGGCTCCTCTCCAGTGCCTCAGTGCTGCCCATGGGTGTCACAGGCTGGGGTTTGGGTGCCTGTGTCACCAGGGTTTGTGTTGGGTCCCATCTCAGTGCTGTGCCTTGGCAGGGCCCTCCCAGGCTGTGCTGCTCCCCTGGGACCCTGGGCTGCCTCTCCTGCTGGCCCTGCCTGGGTGCTGCTCCTCACCGAGGGAGGATTGCTTTGCTTTCATCTTTGGCTTTGCTGCCAGCGGTTGCTGTTCCTTTCCCAAATGAGAGCTGGGAATTCCCAGCTCCTTTGGCCTCTGTTCCAAAAGGCAAAGTCCCTCTGCTTTCAGCTGGCTGCAGTTTGGCCCCACAGGTTACCAGGCACGAGGCTGCTTTATCTTTTGGGTCCTTTCAGCTGTGTCCCCGGGGTGGTTTGGGGGGGAAAAGCGGGATAAGGTGGGTGACAGAATGCACTGGGGCAGCTCCTGCTGTGGGGACAGGCCCCATGGAGCAGGGGGGATCCCTGGATCCGGTGGTGCCTGCTGGGATGGGCACAGGAGCCACAGCACAGCATCCCTGGCCAGCAGCAAATCCCAACCATCCCCAGGGCTGTGGAGTTCCCTCCAAAACCACCTCCCCTCTTCTGGGCTTTGTAAATTTGGGATAAACTTAATTTCTCTGCTGTTACTATTAACTGAGTCCGAGAGGATGAAAATAAATGCCTGCTGGGAAGGGCAGGCTGACTCACTTTCTCATTCTCCTGTAAATTTCCATTTAAGTTTCAGTTTAAGCTCAGGTATGAGAGGAGTGAAAGCCGGTAATTTGTGACAAAAACTTCTATTTTAACTCGCAGCAGAAGAACTCCCTTTTTAATTGCAGAAATTATAAGGCTGGGACTCTTCTTGTGAAGGAATGCTGGCTGCAGTGGGGACCTGGCTGGGTACCTTCACTGTAGGGCCACCCAAGGGAGCATCCCCTGGGACTGCACACCCACCCAGGGGTGGGGGCACTGCCCCAGGGAGGGTCCCCATGCTCTGGTGTGGCTCAGTGGGGTTGGGAACAGCTCTGTTGTGTGATGGTCCTGGAAGAGACACAACAGCCAGGGCTCTGTGGCTTTGTGGTGTCCCCCATCATCTGTCCCACCCCCAGGCTGGGCTTTGCAGCCTTCTCCATCCTTCTCCATAATTTGGAGTCATCCTGCCCCTCGCTGGACCTCCGTGGGGTTTGGAGGCAGCAAAGCTTTCCTGGAGGGGCTGGAGGGGCTGCCCTGCACCCCCAGCACAGGGGCCCCTTCCCTGCTGCAGGCTCTGGTCACTTTATCTCATCCCTGGATCAGGTGCCTCGGGCTCTGCAGCAAGCTCTTCCCTTCCCACTCCTGCCTGGGCTGTAAATTTACTTCCACTGTGTCAGAGCGAAAGAAGAAAAGTTCTTTAAAAAGCAGGAGGAAAGTCATGTGAGGGAGCGGTGTTGTGTCAGCATTTAGAGGGGTCACAGCAGCGTGGGCCCATCTGGTGCCTCCTGAAAGGGGAAGCAGAGGGCTCCCAGGCACTGCTGCCCTCCTTGCTGGGGCACTCAGGGGAGCTCTGGGGGATGGTGGTGCTGCCTGGGGTGGAAAGGACCTTCAAACCCATCCAGTGCCACCCCTGCCATGGCAGGGACACCTTGCACTGTCCCAGGCTGCTCCAAGCCCTGTCCAGCCTGGCCTTGGGCACTGCCAGGGATGCAGGGGCTGCCCCAGCTCTCTTGGAAGCCCTTCAGGGCCTGGAGGGTGCTCCAAGTCCAACATCCCCCGGGGGTGGGAGCAGCATCCCCTCCCTGGCAGGCTGTGCCCTAAATTAGAGCAGCGAGATGCTGCACTGGGTCCATATGGAGACTCCTAAAATAATAGCTGTCAGCTCCCTGGTGACTGCACGGGGTGCTAAAGCTCTTGGCTTTGGGATGATGGTTTAGGAAGCAGGAATGCTGCTGGGCTGCAGGAGGTGCCTTGGCCCCACCTGTGCTGGGATGGGCACTCTCAGGACCATCATCTCCTGCTGTTGGGGCATCCCACAGCTTTGGGGGAGCTGCCAGCACCCATCCATTCATCACAAGGCTAAACCAGGACTAAACCAGGAACTGGAGGAGAGCTGGGCTGGAGCACTCTGTGCCAGGCACAGAATTCCTGGGGCAGGTGTGTGCCCGTGGTGTGGAAGCGCTGCCAGGGATGGGATCCAGGTGCTGGCAGTGCTGGAGCCGTGGGTTCCCCTGGTGTTCCAGTGCCAGAGGGGCTCTGTGGCTGCTGCTGCTCACGGTCCAGCCCCTCTTTAGCATCCTTTGGTTTTGCTGTCCTTTCCCTGGAAGGAGCCAGGGCTGATGGATGGCTGATAACGAGCTCCTTTCTCATCTCTTGGGCTCCTCTAATTGCTCTGCAGTGGCCGTGGGAGGTGCTGCCTGTCAGGACAGCTGTTCCTTTCATCGGCCCATTGCACATTCAGCTCCTGTCCTGCCCAGGTTTTGTTGTGCTGCCCGGGCCCTGCCGAGCCATTACGCTGAAAGGAGCGCTTTAATTGCGGGGGCTCGCGGCTCAGCATCACCTTGTGCTCAGCATCGTCTCCTGTGCTGGCAGTGCCAGCTGTGCTGCTGCCCTGGCACAGCTCTGCCCAGCTCTGAGCTCTGCTGCTGCTCCAGGAGCGATGCTGGCACCCAGGGAGGCTGAACAAACCGGGAAAAGGGGCGCTTTGTCATGTCCTGATAAAAACCCTCCTTTTCCTCTGCTGCTGGAGCTGTTGGGGTGGGCAGTGAGCAGCCCCTTCCCTCCACGGCAGAGCTGCAGGGGCAGTGCCCAGGGCAGCCCGTGGGCACAGCTGGATCTGCTGGAGTTAGGCACAAAAATCCACATTTATACTCAGTGCTGGCGAGCTGTGGCAGAACCTTTGGCTCTGCACGGCCCAGCCGGAGCTCCTGGGTGATGCCAGGGGCTGTCCCCTGCCGTGTCCCCTCCCGAGGAGCAGAGCTGGGCTGTGCTCTCAGGTGACAGCTCTCCAGTGCCTGGGAGGGGGAGGATGGCCGGGATAATTCATTCCCCTGTTCCCTGGGGAGGATGCTGCTCATCTCCTGCACAGCCCCCGGCTCTGTGCTGCTGCCCTGGGGAGCTGGGCAGGAGCGGGCACATCCTGGCAGGACGGGTCTGGTGGCCTCGGTGCCTTCCTGGGCACGTCTGGAGCTTTCTGTGCGACACTGGGGTTTGTCAGCAGGGCTGCAGCACGGAAACTGTGCAGTGACTTCCTGTGACTTTCACTGGCGGAGGAATGAAAATGATACAGCCCCCAAAAAGGCTTCAGTGGAGAATCAAAGGGTGCATTTCAGGTCTCTGTGTAAGGTGTGAGAAAGGGTCCGGTTTTTTAGAGTTTATTTGCATCTACATGCCCGGGGGGGAAGCCTGTTCTGCCAGGGCATGGGGGAGGTGACACCCAGCCTCCCTGGTGTCACCATACCCAGATAGGAACTTCCCCTGCCTGGTTCAGCTCACTGGTGTGGGGTGCCCTGTGCTCCCCCAGGAATGCTGCTCACAGCAGCCGGGTGAGAGCCTGTGCTGCCTTCACAGGGCACTGCAGGGACCCTCCTGGGGCAGGGAAGGGGAGTGTCCAGGGCCAGGCTGGACGGAGCTCTGGGCAGCCTGGCATGGTGGAAGGTGTCCCTGCCCATGGCAGGGGGTGGCCCTGGATGGTCTCCCAGGTCCTCTCCAAGCCCTGGTGTGATGCTGGAGCCAGGAGCAGTGCGATTCCTGGGGCTCAGCCTGCTCCTCTTGCCAGGGGGGCTGGAAAGCAGCTGTGGGGGGGCTCCTGCAGGCTTTGGGGTGAGCCCAGCCACTGTGGGGTCACCTGAGCCAGGAGAGCCCAGGCACAGGACCCTCCTCATCCTCAGGGTGCAGCTCCTGGCTGTGGGCTCTGTGAAGGGGCTGGGAACCAGCAGAGCCCGGGGGGATGTGGAGGAGGCACAGGGGGGTTCTGGAAGCCCCACGGGGTGCACAGGCAGCCTGTCCGTGCTGCACGGCATTCCCTGGCACCGCACGGCATTCCCGGGCACCGCACGGCATTCCCGGGCACTGCACAGCATGGACAGCACCAGCCAGGCACCTTTGAAGGGTCAGACTGTGGGTTTCTCTGCAGACATCCCTGTGAGCAGGGGGAGCTCCCCGGTGTGGTGTCCCCATGCCTGCTCCGTGTCACCTCCCTGTCACCTCCCTGTCACCTCTGTGTCACCTCCCTGTCACCGTGCCACCCCAGCTGGCTGCACCCCGGCTTGCACAGCCTCCCCCCGCTGCTGCCGTGTTTGCCAGCAGGATCTGCCTCTGCTCTGCCTGACACCCGGTGATTTCTGTCTCTGTGAAGGTTTCTGAGCAGTCTAAATTGAGGAAGGGGAGGATTGCTTACAGACTTGGCTGTGTTTTGGGGGAGTGTTTTGAGGTTTGACTCGACTGGAGCAGCCTCTCTGCGGGGAGGGCTGGATTGATAGTCAGGAGTGGTAGCAGGTCAGGTGGGCTATTTTTGGAAGGGCTGTTTAATTGTCTGGTGTGATTCTTGCAGGGCTGGTGGCTGGATGGTTGCTTATCTCCTGTCAGAGTTGGTTAGCGTGAGGCAGCTCTGCTTGCACGCTGATATTAAACAATGAACCCACGAGAGGGGCTCAGATCTGCTTTGTCTGACTGGGCTGGGAGGGTGGCAAGGGATAAAAGCACTCAGCACCTCTGTGCTTGAATGCCACAAAGTGCTCCAGAATTGCTGTAAGCCTCTCTTCTCCCCCACTGCAGTGGGTCTGGCACGGGGCTCGGGGGCACTGTGCCCACCCAGGACCTGCCCAGGGCTCTGCTGCCCTCCCTGCCCAGGCTGGGTTTGGTTTCAGGCTCATTTTCCATCTCATCTGCACGAAGGACACGCTCTCAGCAGCAGGGAGGGTTTAACTAAATGCCTTTTAGCCATGTGAGCCAGTGGTTAAAATGCCTTTGCTCCAGAGCAGCTGGGTTTGGGGTCTGGGGTGGGCTCTGAGGGCTTTTCCAGCCCCAGGGGCTCTGGGTTTGTGCTGAGGGTCCAGCCCCAGGGGCTCTGTGTTTGTGTTTGTGCTGAGGGTCCAGCCCCAGGGGCTCTGTGTTTGTGGTCAGGGCTCTCCCCGTTGTTTGTCTGCTGGAGAAGGGCCAAGGCAGCTGTGTTCCAGCTGTGCCCATGGGATGCCCACAAACCCTGGCACCAACACCTCTCCTCTTGCAGCTTTCCAGGCCTGTCCCTGTCGGTGTCACCCTGCAAATGATGGCCCAGAATCTCTTGGCACAGCATTTCCAGCACTCCAGCAGCAGCAGGCAGTGCCAGGGAAGTGTTCAGCTCCTGCCCAGTCCCTGGGAGTTGCCCAGACCTGCTTAAGGCATTGCTTTTGGATCTGTGGAACACTGAGGGCTCCAACCCTGTTGGACCTTGGGGGTTTTTTTAGTCTTGGTCAGGGAATTCCACTCTTACCCTTGAAAAAGAGAAAGGGAGGATAAGTCCAGGATGAGGGCAGGGAAGGATTTGCCTGACCTGCTCCTCCTGCCTGGCCTGGAGCTGAGAGCCAGCTCGTGTCCCAGCTGGTTTCACTCCCTGCCTGCAGTCCCCACCGTGTCCCACCACCCTTGGTGGGCTGGGGATGCCCCAGGTCCTCCCCAGCTGCAGCATGACCTCTGCAGCCTGAACAAAAACTCCTCAGAGCCCACCTGTGTGTGGTGAGTGAGCTGTGTGTGATCAGGGACTCATTCCCTGTGCCATGGGCTGCAGGAGGTGGCAGCCAAAGCCCCGGGCTGGTGCCCTGCAGTGGCATCACTGCCTGGGGTCTGGTGTTTGGAGGAACAGGCTGCCTTCAATGAGCAGTTTTAATTAGTTTCATTCTTAGGCTGTCTTTGCTGTGCTGACTCACTTCCAGCTCTCTGAGAACTTCAACACATGACTTCATGTCGAGGCAGAGGAGCAGGGATCCAAGGGAGGGAAGGTGGCAGTGCCTGGGCGTGGGGCAGGCTGTGCTGGGGGCTCGCTGTGGGGAGAAGCCAAAGGAAGCCTGAGGCCAGGCTGCACTCACAGCTCCAACGAGGGGGCTGGCTGGGAGGTGCAGGAGATGCAGCAGGTGCAGTTTTTCCCAGGTTTTGCTGCAGCAGCGCTGCTCAGCGGGGGCTGTGGGAGCGCAGGAAGGGGCAGCAGCGGGGCAGGGCCAGCGCTGTGCCCCCAGAAGTCCCCGTGTGTGCCCCAGAGCCCCGTGTGTGGTATCACTTCCCCAAAGCTATTTCTGACACGGGGAGGTTCTCACTGCTCAGCCTGAGCTCGTTTGGTGTCTGGTGGGGCCTGAGCTGCAGTTCCGTGCTGTGACAGCCAGCCCTGTGCTCCTCCCTGCCCCACGGAGGATTTGGGGCAGGGGCAGTGCCTGCACGGGGCTCACACACACTGGGCACCCTCAGGAACCCTTTGGCCGTGCTCTGCTGGTGCCCAAAGGAGCCAGCTGGGGTTGGCTGGAGGCTCTGGCTGTGCTGGTGTTTTTGGGGGGCTGTCCCCAGCTCTGCAGCACCATAGAGGGAGGCTGTGAGTGGGAAGGCTGCAGGGGGGAGCAGCTCCTCGCTGTTCCTCCCTAATTGCTCTCCCACTTGTGTACCCGAGTGAGCGAGGAGCTGCCTTGAGCTGTGTCCCTGGGGACTCTGCCTGCTCCTGTCACCGCGGCAGCTGCACCCTCCCCACAGCGGGGCCCTTTCAAAGGAATCCTGCTCTGTTTTGACTCGGTCCGTCTTCCCCTTGACGTGAGGATGATCCAGCTGCCTCCTGATGTGCTGGGGGCTGCAAGGGCTGTGCTGAAACCTCCTGAGCGGGGGCGAGAGCTCCCGGGACGGTTCCCATGGGTGCTGCAGAGCTGTGGGAGCTGTGGGAGCAGGGCTCCATCCCCAGCCTTTCCTGAAGAGTTCCTTGCTCCAGACTTGTTACTAGAAGCTGATAATAAAATTAGTGGGAGGGGTTTTTTTTTCTGCTGGGAAGCAGCGTGGGGGAGTGCAGGAGGAGCTCCCCTGCTCTGCTCAGCGTGCTCGGGGATTGTGTGGAGCAGCAGCCCCGAGGCCGGGCTGGTGAGGCTGTGAGGCTGGTGGGGCTGTGAGGCTGGTGAGGCTGGTGAGGCTGTGAGGCTGTGTGAGGCTGTTGATGCTGTTGGAGCTGATGAGGCTGTGTGAGGCTGGTGAGGCTGGTGAGGCTGTGTGAGGCTGGTGATGCTGTGCGAGGTTGTGAGGCTGTTGATGCTGGTGAAGCTGTGTGATGCTGTTGAGGCTGGTGAGGCTGTGAGACTGTCGAGGCTCTGAGGCTGGTGAGGCTGTAAGGCTGGTGAGGCTGGTGAGGCTGTGAGGCTCCAGCCCGTATCTGCTGGAGATGGAGCTCCAGGGATTGCAGGGATGGAGCTGTCTGGCAGGAGAGCTGGAGGGAGGAAAGCTTCAAACTCATGGAATGGGTTGGGATGGGAGGGACCTTAAAGAACATCCAGTTCCATCTCTTACCACGGTCGGGGACACCTTCCACCATCCCAGGCTGCTCCAAGCCCTGTCCAGCCTGGCCTTGCACACTGCCAGGGATCCAGGGGCAGCCACAGCTGCTCTGGGCACCCTGTGCCAGGGCCTGCCCCCCCTCACAGGGAATAATTGAAAAGGAGCTTTTTCTGCTCCAGAATTACTCAGCACATTTCTCCTGGGAGTTGACTACAGGCTGATTCTGCTGAAGATTGATTGTTGGGGTTTTTTATTTTGTTGGTTTTTTTCTGGTTGTTGTATTTGTAGAAATGATGATGTCTAAGCAGTGTCTTACCAGCTGGTCAGGAATTCACTGCAGGGTTGATATTTTCCAAAGGAACTATTCCTCCAGCAGTAACTCCCAGTTGGTGTGTGCCCACCTGGATGCTTTTTCCCTGGAGGCCGTTTGTGTTTCAGTGCTGGTTAAACACCTCCTCCTCCCTGCAGCTGCCACTGGCCCTTCTGTTCTGAGCCATCAGAGCACATCCTTACAATCCAGCTGCTTTGGGCACTGGGATCCCTGCAAGGCTGGGATGTGCTTGGTGTTGGAAACTCCCACATGGACAGGCAGCGATGGAAAGAGGGGGAACAGACTGAGAGGGGAGACTTAGGTTGGGTATTGGGAAGAAATCCTTCCCTGTGAGGGTGGGCAGGCCCTGGCACAGGGAGCCCAGAGAAGCTGTGGCTGCCCCTGCATCCCTGGCAGTGTCCAAAGCCAGGCTGGACAGGTCTTGGAGCAGCCTGGGATGATGGAAGGTGTCCCTGTCCATGGTAGAGGGTGGCATGGATGGGCTTTGAGCTCCCTCCCAACCCAACCATTGTGGGATTTGGTGATTTCTGCTGCCACCCCCCATGCCCCAGGCTGGCTGTGCTGGTGCCACCCTGGGGTTCCCCCCGTGCTCCTGGGGCCGGGCTGTGCTCAGCATCCCCATCCCACGGCCTTCCCCTCCCTCCCTGCACCCAGCGCGGGGCTGCTGTTGCTACGGGAACGGGAGCGCTGGAGCTGGAAACCTCCTCTGATTCCTTCTCCCTGCTGGTTCAGGCATTTAGATGGATTTGAAGGCACAAACACAATAGTTTTTGGGGTGGTGCGGGGAGTTCAAGGATCTTTCCCTAATGAAGGAGCTGCCTGAACTCTCAAGGGGTTGAGTGAGATTTTCCCCTCGGTGCCCACTCAAAAGCCCACTCTGCCAGCTCGGGGTGTGTGGGGCTGCTCCTTCTGCCACCTGCAGGGATAATTAAGACCTTTCAGGTTGCCATAGAGAGTATTTCGCCTTCTAATATTGCATCAATTTATATTTGGGATATTTTTCTGTGAAATTGCCAGTGCAGAGGCTGCTGTCTTTGTCAGGTGCACCAGTGGCAGGTGCATTAACCAGCCTGTAATTTGCAGGATGCAGGAGATGCTCAGCGCTCTTGGTATTTCTCTCCATTTGGTTTTTCTAACAAATCCCATCCAGAATGTTCCTTCCTCACTTGGAGGGATGTCAGCAGCCTGCTGGAGGAGTGCTGGGATCTTATGTAGGCCAGATCCTGGACGTGGAGCGAGCAGCTCCAGAGGAATTGCTCTGCAGTCACGTTCAGCCCAGCTGAGATTTGTCCTGGCCCCTCTTGAACGGGCCCTGCAGAACCAGAACAGCACCACGAGGAGCTGTGTCTGCTCCTGGGAGCCTGCTCACCCTCTCTTGCTCCTGGGAACCCTTTGCTGCTTTCTGAACCCCCACGGCAGTGGTTTGTTTAGGTGGGGGTGGGAGCCAGGGGTGTGTTGGAACCACAGCTCCAGCCCTTCCTGCATTCCCCAGGGCCCCAGCACTCCCTCCTGCTCCTCTGGGGAGCTGCAACGCTGAAAGGAGCAGCAAAAAGCGTTTGTGTTGAGTTAGAACTTCACAGCAAGGAGCTGCTCTGCAGTGAGATGTGGGTGATTCCCAGGATGGGAGCTGGGACAGCAGCTGGAGCTGGGGCTGGCAGGGAGGAGAGGCTGTGGGGCTGCAAACACTCACCCTGCAGAGAAAACCCTGCCTCGGTCATGCCCTGCTCACTCTGGGCATTTCTGGGTGTGGGCTGAGCCTGCAGCCCTGCAGAGGTGCAGCCCACATTCCCTGTGTGCTGGGGAATGGGAAACCCTGGGAAAAGGCAGGGATGCTCCCGGGGGGATCACGGCACGGGAGGGCTCTGCAGGTTGGTGTGAGAGCCCAGAGGGAGCTGCTGAGGGTGGCAAGAGCTGCTCCCTGAGCAGGGCAAAGCCCTGGAGAGGTGTCCTTGTCCCTGCAGCTCATGGACAGGGGACAGGGCAGCTCCCAGAGAGGGACAGGGCTGATCCAGGAGCTCCCAGAGAGGGACAGGGCTGATCCAGGAGCTCACAGAGAGGGACAGGGCTGATCCAGGAGCTCCCAGAGAGGGACAGGGCTGATCCAGGAGCTCCCAGAGAGGGACAGGGCTGATCCAGGAGCTCCCAGAGAGGGACAGGGCAGCTCCAGGGGCTCCCAGAGAGGGACAGGGCTGATCCAGCATCGGGGCCTGCAGCTCTCCTCCCTGCCCAGGGCTGCAGAAGGAGCTGTAATTCCATTAACGAGCTGAAAATGCTGGGGTCAGCCTTTGCCATCCCAAATAACACGATAATGAAAGAGAATTAGGAGGTAATTGTTATTAATGGCCCCCAGGCTGCAGGAGAGCTGACGCAGGTGGGTGTCACACTGGGCTGTGCCTGGCCAGGGTGGGAGGGGAGGGGAGGAAGGTCCTGGAGCTGTGAAGGATGAAGGATGAAGGATGATGGAAGGCAGGAGAACAGTCCAGGAGGAGGTTCAGCCGTGTAAATAAATTGTAGTTTGTTTGAGAAGCAGTTTGCTGTGAATTAGCATCCTGGCAGGGTGCAAACCGTGAGTTTGAGGTTTTGGTGGGTGTTTGATGTTCCAGAGTCCAAAGGGCAGAGAAGAGCTTCCCTCGGGGTGGCTGGTGAGTGAGTTTGAGTCCTGGGCTGAACCTGCTCCCTCTGCTGCAGCTCCAGTCTCCAGCACTCTGGGATGAGCTGCCCGTGGTGCAGGCAGGGGTTTACAGAAGGACCAAACTCTGGTTGCAGCTCGGAGCTGCGTGGGGGCTCTTTGGCAGATTTGCCAGGCTGGTGGCGCTGGGGATGGCAGCAGCCGGGAGAGGCAGCGGGAAGGGAGGATGAGCCTGAGGTTTTCCGTGTTCCAGTCCCAGGGCAAGGGGAGGGCTGGAGCAGCCCCAGGCAGGGCGTGGGGTCTCTCTCCCTTCTTGGACCTTGTTTGTCCCAGAGATGCTCAAAAGCCAGCTGGGCACGGCCCTGGGCAGGTGGGTGAGCAGAGGGGTGGGACAAGGGGACCTCAGAAACCCCTGCCAGCCTCAGCTGTTCTGAGCTTTTATGGAGCTGGCGGGGACAGAGGGACCCGGGGCTGGCAGGGACAGAGGGGACAGAAGGGACCCGGGGCTGGCAGGGACAGAGGGGACAGAAGGGACCCGGGGCTGGCAGGGACAGAGGGGACAGAGAGGGGACCCGGGGCTGGCAGGGACAGAGGGGACAGAGGGGACAGAGGGGACAGAGGGACCCGGGGCTGGCGGGGTCGCAGCCGCGCTCGGCAGCGAGGAGCCGGCTCCTTCCCCAGCCTCGGCAATGTGTTGTGACTGTTTATGTAAAAATAACAGATCTTTCCAAATATTTATTACTGGATCATGTGCTGAGGAGCGGGTGCCGTGCGCTCAGCGATGGCAAACCGCCCCCGAGCAGCTGCCAATCCGGGCTGAGCCTGGGGCTGCCGTGTGCCTGCCAGGGAAGGGCAGGAGCAGCACCTGGGCACCCTGGGGACGGGCACTGCTGCCCGGGTGTGAGGGATGGGCACCCTGAGCAGGGCTGAAATGAGATCTGGTGGAACGGGCACCTCTTTTAGGGGTTTTCTCAGCCCACTGTTCCGACAGACCCCAGTTTGTGTTGGGCAGAGCTCCAGAGTGGCTTTGCAGGAGCTTTGGGGGCAGCGTGCAGGGGGAGCAGCCCCTCTCTCTGTTGGCTACGTGCCTCTTTGCTCAACCCCTTGCTCAATCCCGGCAGTTCCAGGCGATCAAACTCCTCCAATCTCCCAGGAACTCGTTCCTGCTGCAGGGATGTGCAGGAGGCTGCAGGGCAGGGCAGGGCTGGGGGCACCTCTGCAGCATCCCCTGCCCTCTGCAGGGCACTGGAGGGTGCCTCAGCCCTGCGGGGGATGCTGCACCTTCCAAAAGGGAGGGGAAATCCCAGCTGGGGCCGTTGCTGGGATTTTTGATGCAGTTGCTGCAGCTGATTTTCCTGCCCTGGTGAGGCTGCCCTGGCCCTGCAGTGTGTCACGGGCAAAGGGGGAGCATCTCTTGTGCTGAGGATCAGGTTTGTGTTCCAAAAATCAGACTGGTGGCGTGGAAAAGCTGGGCGCAGAGCTGAGGGGTGGGAGCTGGAGCTGGAGCTTCTGAGGAGTTACCAGGAGCTTCTGTTCCTTCTGGTGCTGGCTCTGCTGACAGCTCCTCAGAGCTCAGCACAGAGGTTCCTCTCTCCTCATCTGCTCAGCAAAGGGGGCACAGGAAGAGGCTGGTGAGAGCTGCAGGCATGGCTGGGGACACACAGCTCAGCACAGCTCAGGATTTCTGAAATCTGCCCTATTTTGTTCCTCCAAAATGCTGCAGAACAGCTGGGAGACATTTCGGGCAAGCTCACAGATTTTTATTGTCCCACTTAGTCTCTTCTGTGTGGAGCTTTCCCCTTTACTGCTTTATTAAAACAGACTGGATGTGAAGCTGCCTGTGGGCGATGGCTGGGGCACGGCAGGGGCTGTGCCAGCGCAGAATTGGGGTGAAATGTCCCCTCTTGGCTCTGGGTGACACCAGGAGCTCTGGGGGTGGCAGTCCCTGGGCTTTGGGTGAGGGTTCTGCAGCCTGGCAAGCTGAGGAGCTGCTAAATTGCTTATCCAAATGTCGTTAAAAATGCAAATGGGCTCTTTCAGCGGGACAGAGCTGCACTGAAAGTAGGGCACACCGCAAACATTAATAAAGTCATTCTGGCCAGCAGGGACGTGGAGGGGCACAGCGAGCCAGGAAAGCTCTGTGCAGAGCTCCATGGAAATAAAAGGGCTCCTCTCTTTCCTCCTGTCCTCCTCCTCCTGCTCGAGCTGCCAGCCCAGATGAGGTTCTCAGTGGAGCCAGCGGTGTGTGATGGCACAAGACTGCTCCCCACAAACAGCAAACCCAGTCCCTGCCTTGATGGGGATTTAGGGACAGCAGAAGGCAAATGCTTCAGGTACTTTGTTAAAAGAAAATTCACCTAAATGATGATTTCTTTTAAAATAAGGTTTGATTTCCTCCTCCCCAGCAATGTGTTTTAAAACCCTTCCCTTAAGGTGATGCTGCAGGTGGTGTCTGATTTCACCTTGTGTGCTGCCCTTGGCCGAGGGCTGCTGCTGCTCTGTCCCAGCTCCCCATGGCCATCACCTTGAGCAGTTCCTGGGCTCATCCCACACTCTGCTGCCTCCCAGAGCTGCCCTGGGGACAGGGACAGACAGATCCTCGGGACAGAGCTGCCCACTCCTCCCCCAGCAAGGTGACTCCTCCAGCTCTGCTCTGCCTGTCTGGCAGCATCAATGAAACCCTGCTCTGAACAGCTCTGACTGGAGCGAGGAGGGAGCAGACACGGGAAATCTGCATGTTGGAAATGTTCTTTTAATATCTTATCCGTGCAGCATCAAACGCGGTGCCAAGCACACGAGCATCCCTTGCCAGCTGCAGCCCTTTGGATGTCTCCAAGGCAGGGATGTTGCTGTGCAGTAACAGCCTGGCAGGGGATGATGGCCCGTGTTCGGGGCAGGAAAAGCAACCGGAGCCGTGCCCTGCCCTGCCCTGCCCTGCCCTGCCCTGCCCGCGGGGGATGGAGCAGCGCCCGCCCGTCCTGTGGGCTCAGAGCCCCGCGGTTCTGCTGCTCTGGTGCTGCTGGTGAACCTCTGCCGGCAAGAGAGCATTGCTGTGCTGGCTGGGGCCCAGGAGAGCAGCCAGCATCCCCTCCCTCCCTCCTGCCCTCCCTCCTGCCCTCCTGCCCTCCTTCTCCGTGCCCAGCAAGGTGCCAAAGCCCCAAAGGTCCAGCCAGGCTGGGCTGGTGGTCAGGGCTGCTCAGGGGTTGGATCCTGGGATGCAGGAAATGCACAGGGGATGCTGCTCAGGGGCTGGATCCTGGGATTCAGGGAATGCACTGGAGATGTTCCTCAAGGGCTGGATCCTGGGATGCTGCTCAGGGGTTGGATCCTGGGATGCAGGAAATGCTCAGGGGATGCTGATCAGGGGCTGGATCCTGGGATGCAGGAAATGCACAGGGGATTCTGCTCAGGGGCTGGATCCTTTGCCAGACCTCTGCCTTGGCCAGGGTCTGTCTCCCCACTAGGATGAGCATCAGCCAAGCCAAGGAAAGCCCAGCCCTCATCAGGAGTGGGGAATGAACACCCTGTGGGTGGCCCAGGGCTTTCTTGTGGCCCAGCACCGAGTGCTGCTGCTGGGGCTGCCCTGCTGCAGCCCCCCCTTGGCTGGAGCTGCTCTTTCCTGCACAGGGAGTGGCAGCGTTTCTGATCTTGGCACCTCCCTCCCTCCCTGCTGAGAGTTTAGGGTTGGGAGCAGGTTATGGATGCTGCAGCCATGGCTGGATTGTTCAGTGATTGTTCCTGTGCAGGGCTGTGTTTTGGGGAGGTCTGGCAGCGTGGAGGGGCCGGGTTGTTGTTGGAACAGAGCTGGGGGTGTTGCAGCTCTGTGCCCAGCTCTGCCCATGCCTGATTTATGCCAGAGCAGGGTCTGGGGTGGGTGAGACTCGTCTGAGTGTGCTCCCCTGAGAGCTGCTGCCACCCTGAGCTCAGCCTGGCTGTCTCCAGGGTCCCTGTGGGCATCCTTCCACCTTTTCCTTGGACTTTGGCTCTGCCCAGGCTGCCCTTGCTCCTCAGCGCTGCTGTTTGTTCCCGTGCAGAAAAGGCCTGTGCTTGAGAAATGGTTTTTTTTCCCTGGGCTGGAATCTTTCCAAATCATTGAGATTTTTTTCTGTGATGTGTTTTTGCCTGCTCTCCTCAGCAGCCTTCTCCTTGTCTCGTGGTGGGAGGCAGCGCTCCGAGGCTTTCCGAGGGATCGGCTGTCCCAGGACAAATCCCGTGGGAGTTTCCTCACAACACAAACTGGGACTGGAGCACTGCGGGGGGAGGGAGAGGAAGGAGCGGTGGGGAGAGGCTGCGACTCCAGCAGGGGCTGGGATGGTCTCATTTCCCGTTTTTATCGGGAATTAGGCGAGCCTGTGAGATGTTTTCCAGTGTGGTGCTGCCGGGAGGATCCCGAGGGATGCAGAGCTGCTTGGAGGCTGCCTGGGAGGGGGGGCTGGAGGGTGCCTGGTCACACCCGGGGTCCCTCCCCTCGCTCCTTTTCCCTGACACTTGGCACAAGCGCTGGAGGGTCAGCCCTGGGTGCTGGGGTTAACAGAGCACCTGGCACAGGCAAAGTGTTTCCAAAATAGCCAATTGTTCCTGCAAAACCGTGCCAGGGCTGCTGGGCTGTCCCCTGGCGTGTCCTGGGTCGGGGCAGAGCCGTTCCTGGGAGCCTCAGCCACGGCATCTCCCACCCTGCGTGTCCTTCCCTCTTAACATCCCCTTTGTTGTGTAAAGCTGCAGCTCCTCCACCTCTGCCCCACACCCTGCCCTCCTGCCTGGGGGCTCTGGGAGGGACCCTGGGCTGCCTGAGGGACCCTGGGCTGGCTGAGGGACACCGGGGTGCAGGAAATGCACAGGGGATGATGCTGAGGGGCTGGATCCTGGGATGCAGGAAATGCACAGGGGGATGATGCTCAGGGACTCGATCCTGGGATGCAGGAAATGCACAGGGGGATGATGCTCAGGGACTCGATCCTGGGTTGCAAGAAATGCACTGGAGATGCTGCTCAGGGGCTGGATGCTGGGATGCTGCTCAGGGGCTGGATCCTGGGTTGCAGGAAATGCACAGGGGATGCTGCTCACAGACTGGATCCTGGGTTGCAGGAAATGCACAGGGGATGCTGCTCACAGTCTGGATCCTGGGTTGCAGGAAATGCACAGGGGATGCTGCTCTGGAGCTGGATCCCACCCGGTGCATCACCAGGACAAACCTGTGACCAGCTGGCTCCTGGCTGAGTCTGTGGCTCCCGGGGCGGCTGCCGGGGGCTGTGGGAGGGTGCAGAGCGTGGGGGGCCGGGGTGGAGCGTGGGGACCGTGAGTCAGCCCTGCCCGAGCAGATGGAGCTGCTGTGATAACACTGCCGGGGCTGGGCCG
>VWYP01019121.1:228141-257301 GCA_013400435.1 Pycnonotus jocosus
ACTGGGGGGGCTGGGAGACACTGGGGGGGGGCTAGGAGATACTGTGGGGGTGATGGGAGATACTGGGGGGGTGCTGAGGGTGCTCTGGGTGCAGTCTCCAGCCCCTGTGGCCCCTCGGAACCCCCCCAATTGCAGAGTTCTGGGGACACTGGGAGGATGCAAAGCCAAGGGAACCCCAAGGGAAGCCCTGGGCTGTGGCAGAGCTGTGGGGCTGAGCCCGTGCAGTGCAGGAGGAGGAGGAAGGGGCTGAAATAATCAGACAAGTCCAAGAGCAATGAGAGAGAGGCCAGAGATGGGCAGAGGAGTGTCCTGAGGGTGTCTGAGCTCTCACTTTGCTCAGTGCTTGGACAGGGAGGGTTTCAAACACCTGGTCCCAGTTTGTGCCATCCCTGGGCACAGGGCAGGGCTGTGCTGGTGGCGTGGCTGACAGGGGACACGCTCAGGGCAACCCAGGGCTGTGCCCAGCAGCACAACTGCAGCACCAAACCAAACCTGTGCAGGCAGCTCCACCTTCCCAGGGCCCTGGGGCTTTCACTCGTGGTTAAATGGAGCTGTTCACCTTCCTGGGTGTTCGAGGAACCCTTCAAACATTGCTCAATGTGTGGAGAACAAACCCTCCCAAGATGCTGCCAGCTCAAAATAGGCCTGAGGCAGCAGCAGGGAAGTCATTACTCTTCATATCGGACACACAAAAAAAAAGTTTCTGTTGTATTCATGATTATTTTTATTTTCTGCACTTCCTGGAAAGCAGAGGGACCGTGCAGTGTTGTGGGGTTTTTATAGAACTGCAGAGGGGAGTGGGATTACAGCTCTTTGGCAGTGTGTAAATGCCTCCCAGCCCTTGCTGGGCACTAACTCTGAGCTCAGGGTTTGCTTTTGATGGTGCTTTGCTCAAAGAGCCTAAATTGTTCATTTTGGGGCTGAGACTCCAGCTCCTGGCTCACTGCCCACACTCCTGGAGGGAGCTGAGGGCTCTGGAAGAAGAAAGAACCCTTTGGAAGGGCTCCCCAGTCCCTCAGCTTGCAGGGTGCCCCT
Source organism: Pycnonotus jocosus (assembly GCA_013400435.1). NCBI lineage: Eukaryota > Metazoa > Chordata > Aves > Passeriformes > Pycnonotidae > Pycnonotus > Pycnonotus jocosus. The sequence goes on from VWYP01019121.1 coordinate 229,177, forward strand.
GTCCCCAGGCTGTCCCCACCTCTGTGCTGGGTCACTCTGGCCCTGGCCACCCCCGGGGTGTTTGGGACACAGCTGGGTGGGCACCAGCTGCAGGCAGGGCTGGAATTGGGACCCTCTGAGTGCTGGAGGGCTCCTCAGCAGCCTGATGTCCCTCCTGGCCTGTCTGGAGGTGCAGGCACTGCCTCTTGGGCTCTGCTTTTGGGAATAACACAGCGCTCAGAATATTCAAATTTAAGGGGGAAGGGAGGGGCTGCAAGGAAGAAAACGGGAGTGAAGTTCCCCTCTCTGTCTCGGAGATAAGCTCCAAAATCCAGCCTGAACTGAGTTACATTATTGGCACTTTGGGGCCTGGGTTTTTATCTGCCTCGAGCAGGATTAGTGCACTGTGACAAAAAGGGATGGCTTCAAAGCTGGCATCTTCTGGGGCTGGGAGCTGCCAGGGGCAGAGCTGGGCTGTGCTGGGTTATCTGTGCTGGGACTGCCCTCTCCTAAAGCCTGCCCTCTCCTCTGGGCTGCACTCATCCTGCCGGGATACTTTTCCATATCTCTCCCTCCTCTCCAGAGCCTGACCCGAAGTTTCAATTACAATATTAAATTACCAGGTCAACCGGAGTCAAAGTAGGCTGCCAAGTTTTTAATGATCTTCTCTTTCTTCTGGTGTGGAGTTTGTTGTGAGTTTGGTTTTGTTTTTTTTTTTTTTTTTTTCCGAGCCTCCTTTCCATCTCTGCACTTTTAATTGAGACCATCTGTAATTTAACACATCGCCAGGGCGTTGTGTAACTGGTGCAGGGTTTTAGGAGGGCTCGGTGCTCATCCTCAGGGACTGCAGCAGCTTTCCACTGCCTTCCAGTGCCTTCCTAAGGAATCCAGAACTAATTGCCAGGAACCGTTTAATCTGCTCCCTCGGGGCTTTGATTAATCACTCGGTGCTTATTTTTCATCTCTCGCTGGTGGAGATGCTGAGGGTGGTGTTGGGGGGCTGGGGCTGGTCCCCCAGCTGCTCTGTGGGTGTTTGTGAGTGGAGCTGCCTGCAGGCACCCCGGGATGTCCCCAGGGATGTCCCCAAACTCCCAGCCCCCTGCACAGGGGCTCACAGGGGCTGCAGAGTGTCCTCCATGCCTGGCCCCGTTTGTCCAAGGTGCCAACCCAGTCTGTCCATCCGTTCTGCATCTCAGGAGCTTCTCCTCTGCCTGACCTTGGCCAGCACCTGCCTGTTCCTCCTGCCGTGCCTGTGACCCCCAAACGCTCAGTGTCCCTGCTTGCCTTGGCCATGGTGGCCCCGGGTCTGTCCCCTCCAGCCCAGCCTGTCCTCCTCACCCTGCCGGGCTCACAGCCCCGGCTGCAACAAACAACGGGTTAGAAGGGATTATCAACATGGAAAGAACGGAATTCCAAGCTGGAAGCTCACTGTTGCTGCAGTGCTGTGTGACCTGGCTGTCACTGGGCACTGGGGGAAGCCCCTTCCCCTCCCATTCCTGCGGGGCTGCTCTGAGGTGGCAGCACAGGAGCTGCCCTGCTCCCGCCTGGCTCTGGGCACAGAAACGATGCCCTCATCCTCCTCCTGCTGCCCTGGAGCTTCCCTGGCAGCCCTGGCTGTGTCCTGGAGGGCAGCAGGCTTTGGGGAGTGGGGTCTGCGTGCCCTGGGGTCACACCCACGCTGCAAAGAGCCCCTCTGAGGGTTCTCCAGGAGCCCGTGGTGGTCTCTGCAAGGTTTGTTTTGCGCTGGGACTGGGCCATGCACAGGGCAGGGGAGGAGCTGTTCCCCCAGGCTGTCCTGGGGTGCTGGGGATGCTCTGCCCTCTGCTCCCCAGGGCTGTGCTGGGGGCTCTCCTCCCCAGGGCCCTTCCAGGGCTGGGACTGGAGCATGAGGAGAGTTCAGCCCCCCTGGGGGAGCTCTGGGTGCTGCTGGCACCACGGGGGGCTGTGCTGGGGGATGTGGGGACAGCTGGGTGTGCTTTGAGCTGCCACTCTGCCCCCACACCCTGCCCCTGTGGGGTCCTGGGGGTGTCCCAGTGAGGGTCAGGGCTCAGCCTTGGGCTGGACCCCCCAGCCTGGTTCTGTCCCCTGCCAGCCAGGGCCACACGGGGCTGAATTATTGAATCTCTGTCACAGCCCAGGATGGCAGCGATGCTGATGGAGTATTTAAATTCTGAGCCGATTTTCTGGGAGCCGGGACAGGCTCTTTAATGTGAAATTAATGTCTTTGTGTCTCTGAAAATAGCTCCAGCACGGTGTGGGGGCAGGGGGTGCAGCCTGGGGAGATGGGGCCCTTCTGCAGCATCCTGGGGCTCTTGCTCAAGGATCGGGGTTGCCCTCTCCCCCTCCCAAAGAACAAACAGGCAGAAGGGTGAGGGCTCAGTTTTCCTGGAGAATTGGGAGTTTTCCCTGGACAGTCAAGGGGAGATGTGAGGAAAAAGCCTGGGGCTGGGTTTTTGGGGCAGGTGAGGAGCCCAGGTTAATGAGGATGTCTCAATCTGCCCTTTTCATGGCAGGGATTGGCACAAAGCAGGATTCCTGCTCTTCCCAATTCCCACCGCTGAGCTCCTCAGCTGGAAAGGCCTGGGGAGGCCAGGGGGAGCTGGAACATCCTTCCCTCCCTCCAGAATGGGATGTGGCACTGGCCAAGGGATCCCACAGTGTTTGTGTCCGTGCTCCATCAGTGCCCAGGGGTGGGCAGGGCTGGGGCTGTTGTGGGGTCCCTGCTCCAGGCCCATTGCTGGAACCTCCCAGGGAGCAGAAGGGACAGTGCCAATGGCATCTGTGATGGCTGGATGATTGTACAACTTTAAAAAAAGATGCATCCTGCTGCTTGTGCTTCAGAAACCCCAGGAAATGCAGATTTATCTTCCTGGAATTTGATGGCACCTCTGTGGCACTGCTTTGCCAGGCTGGGCCCCTCGGGGCTGTGACAGGGGTTTGTGTGTCCCCACTGGGCTGGGGAGGAATCAATCACTCCCTGGGGTTGAGATCTTTGCTCTGGCAACCAGAGCCTTGCAGAGGGACGAGCTGGGGACACTGAGAGAGCAGGAGCCTGGTGTGCTCTCCATTGCCCCCTTTCCTTAGGGAGGATGTCTCCTGTAAATAACCCAAAGCAGGCAGAAAGGCCTTTTCACCCTCCTTTACCCCTGCACCCCCTTTTCATCCTTCACATGGAATCAGTGGCTTCCCCTCCTCTCCTGGCTGGTGTCCCCGGTGTCCCTGATGTCCCTGGTGTCCCCAGTGTGTGTCTCTGGTGTCCCTGATGTCCCCTGTGTCCCTGATGTCCCCTGTGTCCCTGGTGTCCCCGGTGTCCCTGGTGTCCCCGGTGTCCCTGGTGTCCCTGGTGGGTGTCCCTGGTGGGTGTCCCCGGTGTCCCTGGTGGGTGACCCTGATGTCCCCGGTGTCCCTTCCTTTGTCCTCCAGCCAGGTGCAGAGCCCGGAGCTGCAGCAGCCCCACGATCCCCATCCCTGGAGCTGTTCCTGGTGCTGGCCACAAATCCCTGGGGATCCCAGCTGTCTTTGCCGTGTCCCTCTGCAGCTGACAGCGGGAAAAACCGCTGAACTCCGAGGAGCTGAAGATTGCTGGGCCGTAAGAACCCCAGAAAGCTTTTAACCAAAGCTGGGGATTAAATCCAAAGAGCGCAAATTTTAGCTCAGCTCCTCTCCCTGCGTGCTCTAAGTGATTAAAAGCTGTAAAGCGCTGTCAGGAATTCAGGGCTTCCCCTCCTGGAGCCCTTCTTTCCCCTTATCTTATGATTACCACGCTTCAGTGCCTCTGTTTGATGTCGTGAGTGGGATTTTTTAGCGTGGAATGGAAACTCGTGGGCAGCTCTGGCTGGGGCACCCTCAGGGGCTGGGCTGGTGCCTCTGACCCCGGGGGTTTGCCCAGCGTAGGTGGAGCAACACAAAGCGCCCTTAAAAAGTCTTTTTCTCTCCTTTTTTTTTGGTGTTATTTTATGTTTCCTTCAGCTTTGCTAATCTGAATTCCAAGCTGTTTCCTAAAGCTGTTGTTGGTTGGGAAGTGGGGACGTTATCCAAACGAGAATATCCACAGGTTGGAAGGGAGCAGCTCCGCACTGAGATATGCTTGAAATAATCTTTGAGCTTCCCTGATATCGGAGCCATCTGCCAAAGCTCAGCTCTGTCAGCTCCCTGGGGATGCTTGAACTCCTCCCTGGCTTTGATTTTCAGATGGATCTTGCTTGAACCTTCTTCTGTCTCTGTTAACTCTCCATCTGTCTCCCCTACTTGACATGCTGCATCCAAGACTGTTCCCGGTGCTTGCAGACCTCTCCCTGGGCTGGTGGAGGGGAACAAAGGCTTCCCTGTGGTGGGAATGTGTGTTCTGGGAAGGGCTGGACTCGGGAGGCATCAGAGGGGACGGCCCTGAATTATTCATTTCGCGAAGGGCTCGGGAAAATTGATTATTCCCTTCTTGAGAACATCGGGACAAGGAGTCCATGCAATGAAATTAGAGCAACAAATGGAGATCAAGTGGAAGGCAGGGCTGCTCTGTGGGCTGCCAGGCAGGGTTCATTCCTGCAGGAAACCATTTCTCACGGCTCTGGGGAGGGCTGGATGCCTTCCTGCAGCTGAGGACGTTCCGTGGGGGACACGGGGCCAATCCCACCTCGTGTGCCAGCCTGGGAGCGAGCAGGGCACGGCAGCATTTGTCACCCTGAGCCACCTCCGTGTGCCAGGGCTGCCAGGGCTCTGTGCTCTTCAGGAGGGGCTCAGACTGGGACTGGGCTGGCCATGCTGCTCCCGGGATCTGCAGCTGCTGCAGCCGCAGCTTCTCCTGCTGCAGGAATTGGCAGCGTGTGCAGGCAGCCCCACGCTGCTGCAGTTGTGCATCCTGTCCCTCTGCACCCTCGGGACACCCTGACCCAGGGGCAGCTGGGGCTGGGGGAGGCTCTGCTGAGCTGCCCTGCAGGTCCCTGTGCCCAGGACAGCCCTTCCCGTGCTGGAGCTGCAGCCAGACGTGTGTTCTGCAGCCTTCAAATGCCTGGGACGCCTTCTGGTGTGGTTTTACTGCTTGGCAGCTTCTGGAATCAGCAGGGAATCAGCAGGGAAACTGCTCTGTGGTTTTTCTGGAGGGGTTTTGAGCAGTGCTTTAAGCCAAGACGCCTTTCTCTGTGTGTGTATGTGTATATATATATATTTAAGCAATACTGTGTTAGCATTTTCTAGCATTTTCTCTCTTTTCATCCTCCACAATAAGACGTTTCCTAGGGTTTGAGAGTGCCCCTCTGCTGTTGTGGTTTCTCAGCTCTCAGACCCAACCTTCCAGGAGATCTTTCCTCTCAGGGCTGTGCCAGGGTCTCGGGGAGCAGAGGTGTGTGATCTCACCCTGATGTTTTGGTGCAAATCTTTCCAGATCTGAGATGCTGTGCTGGGGCTGCTGTGACAGATGTGTGTTCCAGCAGATCTCCCGAGGCTGTGGAGAGCTGCTGGGCTTGGGGCTCTTTGCCTTCCCTGGGGTTTGGATCCTTCCCTTGTGCCAGGGCAGGGATGTCTCCCAGAGCCCTGGGATGGAGCTGGCCCTGGAGCAGAGTTTAGGGCCAGGAAATGCTCCTGCATTAGGCAGTGAGGAATGGCAAAGGTTAATCTCTCATTCTTGTTGGGTACAAATGACTTGGGATGTTTTGTAGCCAACCGGTGGGATTTGATAACTTTATTACCCAAATAATAAGATTTACAAATTAGCTGTCTAATTAGCAACCTGGGAAAGCTGCTGCTCGTGCTGGGGCTTGTAAACTGACAAAGACCTGGGCTTAAAGTGCTGAAGTGTGATGGCAGCAGGAGAGCACAGCAGTGCAAGGATCTCTGCAGCCTCCTCACATCCCTTGGGCAGGCCAGGGCTGGGAGCTGAGCGGGGAGAACTGAGCTGGGATCTGCTCCTGAGGGCTCCCCCTGGCCCTGTTTCCCTTCTCATGGATGGAGCACTCACCTGAGCACACAGGAATTGTTCCAGTGGATCCTTCTGAGGCTTTGGAGCTTCCTGGTGAATGCAGAGCCCCCAGTGGTGCTGGGGCAGAGGGCTCTGCTCTGCCCTGGCTGTGCAGGGAGGTGTTCCCTTTGCCCACTGGATGAGAATCATGGATTGCCATAGATCAGAATCACAGAACCTTGGAATGGTTTGGGTGGGAAGGGACCTTAAATCCATCCAGTGCCACCCCTGCCCTGGGCAGGGACACCCCACATTGTCCCAGGTTGTTCCAGCCTGGCCTTGGGCACTTCCAGGGGTGGCCTTTAACCCACCCAAACCATTCCATGGTAAGTTCAGCCTGGAATGGTCCCAGCTCCTCTGGGAAGCTCCCAGCCCAGCCCAGCCTCTGGCAGCAGCTCCCACCCTGTGCCTGTGTCACGGAGCTTACCCAGTTTGTACACACACTTCGGGAGAAATCCCTGCTAATAGAGCTCTAATTTCTTCCTTCCTGCTTCCCAGATGCTTCTGTCTCCATAGACAAATGACAGAAATGGTGAGCAATGCTTTCAAGAAAATGTTTGTTTGTTTGACTCAGAAAAGCAAGTGAGAGGTCCTGCAAGGAGAGAGCTCTTGGCAGCTGTTCTGCCTCTAAAACCTTCTGGGTTCGTTTTTGTTCACAATGGAAAATGCAAAGAGGAAAATGAATTTACAGCTGCGTGTAGCAGGGCACAAAGAGGGGATTGTGAAGTTCATGGCCAGTGTCACTTTGCCTTTTCCTTGTTCCTTAGGAAAAGTCCCCTCTTGCTGCAAGGGGAACTTGCTCCGTTCTTGCCCAGCTCAGTTTGGTTCCTGTGCTGTCTCCAAACCTCAGTCCCTGCTCCTCATCTTCCAGAGGCTTTTACTCCCTGTAACTGCAGCTCCTGGGGAAGGGATGTGGTGGGTGGGAGAGCCCTGGGGCAGAGCAGAGTGTGGTGCCCAGGCTGCCCTCTGAACCAGGGCTTGTTCCCTTTGCTCCATCCCTGCCTGAGCTCCCTCTGGGCCCCTTGGAGCTGAGGTCTCATTGTGTGGGACAGGGCTGAGCACCCCTGGGTGTGGATGCAGAGTGCCCAGGCCAGAGCTGGCACCCAGGAGGTGACAGAGGGTGACATGGGCTGCGAGGTGGTGCCTGTTCCCCAGAGCTGGGGAGCCCCAGCACTGCTGCCACCTCCAGCTGCAGGGTCAGAGGGGCTGAGACCCTTGGAGGAGGATCTGGGCCCTTAGCTGAAGTTACCCACAGTGACAAATGATTCTTTAAGGTCTGTCACTGAAAGTGAAGGTTATTTGCATATATAATTATGTGCTTATTTGGTTATAATGCATATGTGGCATTTGGGGGGAAAAAAAATCAGCCTTGAAATGCAAAGCTTTGGCTGCACAAACTGCAGAAACGGTGCTGGCAGCTTCAGGCTGGCACGTGCTGAAGGGGTTTGGTGGTTGTGGGGATGGGGTTCAGCTCTGGATATCGTGCAGGGAATTGTGCAGTGGCACACGGGCATCGATCCCCAGAAGGGCAAGGCTGGCATTGACGTGAGTGAGGGGGGAGATGTGCGTGTCTGCTGGTCTGGCAAACGGAGGCTGGGGAGATGCTGAAGAAAAGCAGAGCTGTGGGAGGAGAATTGCCCACCTGTTCCCTCGGGTACAATCTTCCATTTTTGGCCACATGCACTTTTCAGCTCAGATCCCCGCGAGCGCCAGATTCCCCCTCTCTGCGTTCCCGGGGTGACCTCAGAGCGTGTGCCACCAGTGACAATGAGCTCAGAGCAGCAGAAGCCATCCCAGCCCTGCTCTGACGTTCACTCCACACTTTGTTCTGCTGAGTTTTACCAAAACGCCCTCTCTGGCTGGGGGATGTTCCGTAGGGTTTAAAAATCTGCTGCTCGGGTTTGCCTAAACCCCTCCTGGCAGCGCTCGGGAATGTGACACGGCCGTGGGTTGTTCTGTCACCTCTCAGCTCTCCTGGTGCCATTGCTGTGCCCTGACCCCGTCCCTGTGTTCTCTTTGCAGTTTGCTGCTTCGTGGTGCACAAGAGGTGCCATGAGTTCGTCACCTTCTCCTGCCCCGGTGCGGACAAGGGCCCTGCCTCGGATGTGAGTACTGCGGGCTCCTGGGGGGCTCCCCGGGCTTCACAGCCCCTGCACAGGCTGCTCCTCCAGCTTCCTTGGCTCTGGCCACTCCTGGGTTGTTGTTTCACAGGCATCTCTAATTTGTGGGATGGTTTAGGTTGGAAAAACCTCCAATAATCAAGTTCTCAGCACTTCCAAGGCCACCACTACCCCACATCCCCATGTGCCACGTCCACGTGGGTTTTAAATCCCCTCAGGGATTGGGATTCTGTAGTTGTGGGGACTCTTGGAGGTTTCTGGGATACTTAAAGCACTCAAAGCACCCAATAACTTGTGCTCAGCAGAGCAGAAGGAGCACATGGGGAGGCTGAGATTTCCCTTTGGGGCTGAACCTGCAGCCTGGCCCCAGTGTCCTTCCATCCCTCATGTCAGGAAACCACCCAAACCCCCCTGGCTAATTCCCAATCCCCATTTCCTGAGGGTTTTATTTCCCAGCGGGTGCCCTGGCTCAGGGGCAGCGGGGCTGGGCTCCCCAGCCCGGCTCTGCCAGCCCCACTCTGGCCTGTCTGGCAGGTTCTGTGCTTTCCCGTGGAAACTGGCTAATTTGGGGAACTGCTGCGAGAGAGGAGCTCGAATTGGGGAAACGGCAGAGCACCACAGCTCTCACCCTTAAAAATAGAAGTGGTGGGAGCAGGCGGCGTAACAGGCTGCGGGAGGTGGAGGCTCAACACGCGCTGCCCTCCCAAAACGGGCTGTGCCCTGTGCTGGGGGTGAGGGGTTTGGGGAGGATGAGGCTCTCAGTGCTTGGGGAGGTTTGTTCTGGTTTGTTCTGGTTTGTTCTGGTTTGTTCTGGTTTGTTCTGGGCCCTGGTGGTGGCTGCTCCCCATCCTGAGCCGTGGTGGCTGCACAGACACCCCTTCCTCCAGCGGGGCAAGAACCCAGGGGGAGGTGGCAGGGTGGCACTGCTGTCACCCACAGGATCCTGTGCTGGCACCCCTGGGCACAGGAGGACAGCGAGGCTGCAGTGCCAGGGGATGCTGTGCCTGTCCCCACAGAGCTCTGGACAGGACATTCTGCCCTCTGTGCCACCAGCCGTGCCCCAGCGGTGGCACAGGGGACAGCGAGGGGCCCTGGGGCTGGCAGGTCCCAGCTGGGCTCTGCAGCAGCTCCGGGGGGCTCTGGGCAGCCTCTGCCTGGGAAGGGTGGAAATAAAATTGTCACGAGTTGGACAGAGCCCCCACGCCATGGCAGGGCTGGTGTAAAGGGCTGTGGTCACATCCCTGTCACAGCCCTGTCACAGCCCCTGTCACAGCCCTGTCACTCACTGCCATCCCCAGGGGAGCAGCAGCACCATGGCACAGGCACAGACAGGTAACAGCTGCCCAGCACTGCTAATTAATCTTTTAACACGTAACTTCTGAAAATGAAGATGGAGTGCAGTCCTTGGGGCTAACACAGGCAGAAAATGGCCCTTTTATAGCTTTTTTTTTTTGTCCTCTTTTATTTAATCTTTTTTTTTTCTCTCTTCAGCAGAAGCTGCCAGAGCCCCTGGGGTCTGTCCCCTGCCCCTGTGACACGGGGGTGTCACTGGGGGATGCAGGCAGGACAGGCTTCCTTCCTCCTGCTCTGTCAGTCTTGCTCTTCCAGCAGCACAATTACATCTCTAATATATCATATTTATAATTATATAATCAGATCATCCTTAAGGAGCTTTGAATCAGGAGAGGAAGAGCTACTTCAGCACACAGCAATGCCTTGTTGGCTCCAGGAATGAGCCAGGGACAGGGCCTTGCTTTGAACAATGAAAGGTTGGAGTTCCCTCAGCTCCAGGGTGCTGATGAGCAGGGTGTGAGTGCAGAGCCTCCTGTCCTGCTGGCAGAGCTGCTGCCACCAGGCTCTGCTGGGCACAGGGCTGTGCTCCTGCAGCTGCTGCAGCGAGCTGGTAACTCTGCCATGAATGCCAATCTGCAGTGAATGCCACAGAGAGAAGGGGTTAATTCATTGCTGGTGTCAAAGCTCTCAGTGGGTCCATCCCTGCACTGGGGCAGGGGTTCTGCTGTGCTGGACAGGGAAGGGAGCAGGGCAGGGAGCTCAGCAGGGCAGGGATGCTGCAGCCTGGGCTGGGGCTTTGCTGCCAGCTGGGACCCAGAGCTGCTCTTCCCTGTGGCCTCAACCTGGAGCACAGGGGAAAAAAAAAAAAAGTGTTAAAAAAGAAAATTATCTTCTAACTTCACTCCTTGAGCTCTGTGTCTTCATAGTGCTGGAGAACTGAGAAAACCATTTTGTACCTGTGCAGTGCTCATGGTCTGCCTGAATGTTTACATTCTGACAGCTGGGTGATTCTGATTGCTGAACTGGAACTGTGCAGCTGGAGGATCAGGGGTGCTGAAGGGATGGAGTTTAGGGGGTGCTGAAGGGATGGAGGGATGGAGGTTCGGGGGTGCTGCAGGGCTGCAGGTTCAGGGGGTGCTGCAGGGATGCAGGGATGCAGGGCTGCAGGAGTGCAGGTTCAGAGGGTGCTGCAGGGCTGCAGGCTGGTGCATGCAGAGAGCCCAGGGGAGCTGGTGTTGCACGCCTGGGGAGCAGAGCAGAACCCCCGGAGGCTGTGAAGTGTCAGAGTCTGTCAGTGGTGAGCGCTCCCACTTTGGGGTGTTCCTGTTTGATCTGGCTGTGTCTGGAGCTCCTTGAGGAGAGCCAGAGCGTGGCTGTGTGTTTAACCTTGCCAGGGCTGCCGAGCAGGAGCTTCCATCTGGGACACAGGGCTAATTACACATGATAGTGTCTCCAAGCTGGAAAAAAAATGAAAGATTAATTGCTTCTTGCAGCAGGGAATGGAGCTGGAACCTCTGGTGGTGCTGCAGGCACGGCAGGGTTGTGTTCCACACTGGTGTCCTGTCTGCTGGGGTCTGTCCTGAGGGGACAATTGGTGACACGCTCCAGAGGGGCTGACAGCCCCAGGGCTCCTCCCTGCTCTGCTCTGCTGCTCCTCATTCCCAGCCCTGGCACTCCTGGCTCTCCTGTGGGCAGGAGGCAAAGCTGGAGGGACTGAGCAGTGGTTACCTGGGGTTAGGGTTAGGGGTCAGGGTTCTGTCCCCCCAAAAACCAGTGTGGGACTGACCCACAGCCAGGGTATGACTGACCCACAGCCAGGGTGGGACTGACCCACAGCCAGGGTGGGACTGACCCACAGCCAGGGTGGGACTGACCCACAGCCAGTTTGTGACTGGTCTCCAGGCCCCAGAGCCAGCCTGTGGAAATGTATTCCAGCTGGCAAACCTAATTATAGCTGGAGCTATTAGTAGAATGTGTAATTATTTAAATTGTAGACAAAATAATCATTAAAATGACCTTCTTTGCGTGATCCTGTTAAAGGTCATCTCATCAGGATGTGTTAATAAATATCAGAGTTGCTCTGGGAAGGTACAAGGCCAGTGTAGCTACATTTCAATTTTGTGTGTCAATGTCCCCGTTTGTGCCTTGGGGAGAGGATTTCAGGCAGGGTTTCAGGAGGAATTTCTGACATTTCAGGCAGGGTTTCAGGAGGAATTTCTGAAATTTCAGGCAGGGTTTCAGGAGGAATTTCTGAAATTTCAGGCAGGATTTCAGGAGGAATTTCTGAAATTTCAGGCAGGGTTTCAGCAGGAATTTCTGAAATTTCAGGCAGGGTTTCAGCAGGAATTTCTGACATTTCAGGCAGGGTTTCAGGAGGAATTTCTGGAATTTCAGGCAGGGTTTCAGGAGGAATTTCCCCATGGAAAGGGCTCCATGCTCCTGCTCTTCTGGGCTGCCCTGGCAAACCCTGCCAACCTTCCTGCAATTGCTGCTTTCTGTTGTCCTGCTAATTAACTGCTCCAGCCCTCGTGCTGTGCCATCTGCCCCCGGGGCGAGGGCACCTGCCCGCCAGGCACTGCCAATTCCCGTGGGATGAAGATGTCTCTGCCCTGCTCCCTCCCTGCACCTTCTGCTGCTTGCCCAGCCCTGCCAGAGCCTGGCTCTTGCTGCTGCCTCAGCCCTGGGATGGGGCAGCTCTGCCCTCCCTGTGTCAGGATCTGGGACCCCAGAGCAGAGGAAGGAGCTGGCTGGAGGAGGGGATGGTGGGATGGATGGAGGGATGGAGGGGATGGAGGGGATGGATGGAGGGATGGAGTTGATGAAGGGGATGGAGGGGATGGAGGAGATGGAGGGATGGAGGGGATTGAAGAGATGGAGAGGATGGAAGGGGTGATTGTGTCCCTGCCCTTCCTGTGGCTCTGCAGTGCCAGCCTGAGCCAGGTTTGTGCCCCTCTGGGATGGGATGAGGTGGGTGCTGCAGCCTGTGCCCACCCTGGTGGCACCAGTGCAGCTCCTGCAGGAGGGAGGGGTTCTGGGGGTCTCTGTGCTGTGCCAGCCCCTGGGGGCTGCAGGGGAGGTGCTGTGGGAGCCCCATTCTCTGGAGGTGCCATAAAATGACTCCCAGGGCACGTGTGAGTTACCAAAGGTGCCTGGAGGATGTGGAGATGCAAACGCTGCTCTGGGAGAGCAGCTGAGCTCAGCTTTTTCCTGCTGCTGGGGAGGGCAGAGTGTTTTATTTGGTGCTGGCAGCAGCAGCCAGAGGAGAACGCTGTCCCCGTGTCCCTCTGCAGCTGCCTGACGAGAGGATGGGATCTTCTGTCGATAGAAATGGGTTTCCTTGTGGGGAGCTGCCCTGAGGAGTGAGGGTGGCTGCGAGGATGCTCCACAATCCTGGAATCACTGACTGCTGTCAGCTGGCAGGGATTTTAAAGGGCACCGAGTTCCAGCACCCTGCTGGAGCCCCAGCCAGGCCCTGTGTCACCTCCTCTGGGCTCTCTGTGGCATTCACTGGGGCTCTTCTCACTGCCACAAAGACCCAAGGCCCTCTTTCCCCATTCCTGAACTTTCTTGAGTGGTTTTTGCAGGGCCTTGGAGCTGTTTCTCCCAGGCAGGGCAGCTCCCTGGCCCTGGCCCTGTCCCATGCCCTAAGAACAACCCCCCAGTGGCACGGTGCCACCTGGAGCTGTCCCCCTGCCAGCCCTGCCCAGCCTCTGGCAGTGCTGCCTTTCCCTGGAAGGGATGACAGACTGCTCCTGTCTGCTCCCAGCCGTTCCCTGCATTCCAAGGGGATTTTCCACACGGGGAATGTGGGGATCAAACACCAGGTTTGGGTTCCTGTCCCTGCCAGGGTTTGGTGAGTGCAGGCACTGAGCTGTGCCTGTGCTGGATTTGCCATTGTGCCGTTTAAATCGCTGTGAAATTCACTTTAAAATGGGCTCTTCACAGGAACCGGGCTAATTCCTCTTCAGCAGAGATAATTTCAAGCTTTCTCTGCAATGAGACGGGGAAGGCAGCAGCCTCTAATCCTGAAGGCAAAGCTCTGTGTTCTGTCACATGCAGCAGATGTGTGTGCAGAGCTTTCCAGCACCCTTGGCTGTCGATGTGGGTCCAGCTGCCCCTTCCTGAGTCTCTGCTGCAGGAGATTTGGGGTTCCAGTGCTCTGGGAGGTGGCAGGGACACCTTCCACTGTCCCAAACCCTGTCCAGCCTGGCCTTGGGCACTGCCAGGGATCCAGGGGCAGCCACAGCTGCTCTGGGCACCCTGTGCCAGGGCCTGCCCACCCTCACAGGGAGGAATTTATTTCTTATTTAGACAAGGAAAGAGGAGAAACTTCAAATGCAATTAGTCAGGGATGGGAAATCATTGCCATGGCTCATTTCAGACCAGAATCCTGCTGGGGGGCAGAGGCCAGGTGGGTTCTGCCACCTCGGGAAGGGAAGGGAAGGGAAGGGAAGGGAAGGGAAGGGAAGGGAAGGGAAGGGAAGGGCCTTGCTGTGCACTGCCTCTGCTCATGGCATTTTCCAGCTCTGCTCCAAGGAAAGCTGCTCCTGCCCCGTTCTTCAGGCTGGCTCAGCGCTGGTGGGGGAGGAGAGGAGCCTTTTTTTCTTTTCTTGGCAAACTTCTTTTTAACCATCCTCGTTTTAAGGCTCAGCATCTGCACACGCAGTGTTCTCGTCAGCCCCGTCTCCGTGGTACAAAAATAGTCTGTGCACAGCCACTCCAGCCTCGCTCAGAAACCATCCCCACAAGTGCCAGCTCCTGGTCAAGGTGACAGCAGCACCTCCCAGGCACAGCCCAGCAGCTCCTCCTCTGCAGGCCTGGCTGCTCCATCCCCCTGCCAGCCCCTGCCCCTCTGGCTGGGAGCATCTCCAGAGCAGGGGCTCAGCAGAATTGGAGCCTGCCCTGGGCAGGGGGTGCTGCTTTGGGGAGCCCAGGCTGCTTTGGGGAGCCCAGGCTGCTCTGGGGAGCTCAGGCTGCTTTTGGGGAGCCCAGGCTGCTCTGGGGAGCCCAGGCTGTTCTGGGGAGCCCAGACTGCTCTGGGGAGCTCAGGCTGCTTTTGGGGAGCCCAGGCTGCTTTGGGGAGCCCAGGCTGCTTTGGGGAGCTCAGGCTGGTTTGGGGTGCCCAGGCTGGTTTGGGGAGCCCAGGCTGCTTTGGGGAGCCCAGGCTGGTTTGGGGTGCCCAGGCTGGTTTGGGGAGCTCAGGCTGCTCTGGCATTTGTCTTCCCCAGCTCTGGGCTCCAGTGGGAACCCAGCATCCCAAACACACAGTGGGAGTCATCTCCTGCAGAAATCTCATGGTTTTTATGAATGACTGACGCTCTCCTTGCCTGAATGGGAATGGAAGGGAAAGGGAAAGGGAAAGGAAGGGAAAGGGAAGGAAAGGGCAATCCCCACATGTCACCTGCTGGCACGTGGCTTCTCCCAGAGCTGCCCCCGTGTCCCCTGCCCCGTCTCAGTGCCCAGGGTGGCTGATGCAGGGGGTGCAGGTGCTGTGCCTGGGGGCTCTGCAGGATGCAGGGCTGGGCAGCCACAGAGACCTCCTCTCTCCCAGGACTCTGGCAAGGGAATCAGGATCACAGCGTGGTTTGGGTTGGAACTTTCCAGAGCATCCCAAGGCTGAGTCCTGGCTGCCTCCTGGCTGCCTGCCCTGAGTTTCAGGGGGGGAATCTCCCCCCATCTCCTGTTCTAGCCGAAAATCCAGGCCTGATTTCTGTGCTCTCTTGCAAATGTCTGAGGATTGCAGAAGGCTTTCAGGGTCCCTGACAGCACTGACTGCTTGGGGTGTCCAGAGGACAGGTTACCCCCTCAACCTTCCTGTGCCACTCTGCCAGCTGGAGCCCTGCTCGAGCTGTGGCTGGCAGCAGTTTCCTCGGGGTAAAATGTGAGATATTCCCAGTTCCAGTGCCTGATCCCTGGCACGGCACAGACCAAGTTAAAGGAAGCTCTGTTGGTTTTCCCCCTGCCAGGTGCCATTGGGGTTACCTGTGGTGCTGAGCAGCACAGCAGAATGCAGGTGATTAATGCAGCTGGAGGCTCCAATGCAACAGTTCTGGGAAATTCATTGCAGGGGGATGGGATGTGTTGGCGGTGATGTTACAGCTCCCTTCTGATTCCACTCTTTATTTATTTACTCCGCTCACAGTGCCCTGAAAAGGTGTCTTTGCTAAGGCCTGGGCAGCTTTCCAGGCCATTAAAAAGCTGCTCAGCTCCAATGACAGAGCTGGGAGCTGAGCCTCATCCCTAACCCTTGAGCAATTAACCTGAGATGAAATCAAGCTGCTCTGTGCCAGAACCTTCCCCCTGGCCTGTGCTGTGCCCTGGAGCCCCAGCAGGTTCCTCTGCCCAGCCCCACTGCTCCAGGCTCTCCTGAGCCCCCAGAACTGTTCTCTCCTGCATGGAACATGCCAAGAAATGCCAACTTTCCCTTCCAGTGCTTGGTTCTGTCTCCCCATCGAGAAGCTGTTTCTTCTGGAAGTTTCCTCTGACACGGGGTGCCCAGAGCAGCTGTGGCTGCCCCTGGATCCCTGGCAGTGTCCAAGGCCAGGCTGGACAGGGTTTGGAGCAGCCTGGGACAGTGGGAGGTGTCCCTGCCCATGGCAGGGGTGGCACTGGGTGGGCTTGGAGGTCTCTTCCAACCCAAACCACTGTGGGATTCCACGATTTGGGTTTGTTTGGCTCTAACTCCTGCTGACCCTTGCTGGAGCCCAGGAGATTGCCTGGTGCCTGCACAAGGGATAAAAGGATAAACTGGGCTCTGCACCCTCTGCTGCTGGGCAAAGATCTGCCCTTGCTTTTAAGAAAGCTCAAAATATTGAAGCATCCCTTGAGCAGCCTGAGTGCCTGGGAGTGTGAGGGGAGGGCTGGCACCAGAGCACGGGAGATGTTTCCCAGGCAGGTTCAATACAGATGGAATCAGGGGTGGCTGTTCCTGCTCTGAGTGGAGGCTGGGCACTGTCCAGCCCTTCTGTTGGCTCCTACCCACCAATTTCACCTGGTGTTTTCCATGCTAAAACCGAGTGACTGAAAACCACTGAATCCCCAGCCAAGGCAGTGCATTGCTTTTCCATTGTTATGGCAACACAGATGGAGAGGAATGAAGCTGGATCCTGGTGGCTGCTGGAAAAGGTCCCCACGAGCTGGTGGCACTCGATGCAGTCCATTAGCAGCACCTCCAGAGCCAGCTGGCCCCTGGAACGGGCAGAGCAGGGCTGCCCTGCCAGCATTCCATGCCAGTTCATGACCCTTGTCCTTTGTTTTCCCCGCAGGATCCCCGGAGCAAACACAAATTTAAAATCCACACGTACTCCAGCCCCACCTTCTGCGACCACTGCGGCTCCCTGCTCTACGGCCTCATCCACCAGGGCATGAAATGTGACAGTGAGTGACTGATGGCAGGGGGGCTCAGCACCCCAGGGGGGGCTCAGCACCCCAGGGAGGGCTCAGCACCCCAGGGAGGGCTCAGCACCCTAGGGAGGGTTCAGCACCCCAGGGAGGGCTCAGGCACCCTAGGGTGGGCTCAGCATCCCAGGGAGGGCTCAGCACCCCAGGGAGGGCTCAGCACCCCAGGGAGGGCTCAGCACCCCAAGGTGGGCTCAGGCACCCCAGGGAGGGCTCAGCACCCCAGAGTGGGCTCAGCATCCCAGGGAGGGCTCAGCACCCCAGGGAGGGCTCAGGCACCCCAGGGAGGGCTCAGCACCCCAGGGCCCTGGGCTGCAGCCAAGAGCCCATGCCCTGTGCCAGCCGTGTGCAGCTGCAGGGCTCTGGGTGCCCCAGGGGTTCATCCTCACCCGCTGTGGGGAGCCCCCGGGGCTGCTGCAGGGAGAGAGGAGGGAAGGCCTTGGTTTGGGGGGAACCCCCCCGCACCCCTCTGCAGCAGCAGCATCCCCCCGCATCCCTCTGTAGAGCATCCCCCAGTGCACAGCAGCCCCCGAATCCCTCTCCAGGAGCTCCCCCACAGCAGCAGCAGCCCCTGCAGTGTCCGCCCTGCTCGTCCTCCCCTGCATCCCCCCGCAGCATCCTCGCAGCCCGTTCTGCAGCGCTGCCTCCCAGTGACACCCTGTGGCCTCTCCCGGAGCTGCCGGCGGAGCAGAAAAACAGGGGGAGGTGGGAGCGGAGGGAAAGGATGGAATCCGTGATTTTCCGAGTTAATCCTGGATGTTCCTATTTAAGGGGACTGGGACATGCAGCGTGTGCCGGCGCTGGCGGAGGGAGCAGCGAGCTTGGCTGCTCCTGCTCGGGGATGGGGATGTTTGGCTGTCTGGGAACAGCAAATTCCTCCAGAACCTCGGGAACCCTGCCAAGGGGAAGCGAACTGCTTTCAAATGGAAATGCAGATATATGTATCTTTAGATACAGATGGATCTTTTCGCCTCCCTGTGTGTTTACAGACACGCAGGTAATTTTTAATGCCCCTTTTCGGCTGCTGGTGGGCCCAGCTGAGCACCCTGGGGGCGATGGAAGAGAATTTTAATGAGGCAGCAGAAGTGATGAAGTTTAGCAGGGTCCCAAAGCCCTGGGGTCCCTCAGGCAGGACCCAGAGGTGCTGGCAGTGGGTTCTGTGCCCAGGTTCTGTGCCCAGGTTCTGTGCCCAGGGTCTCCAGTCGCCCTTGAAGATCCATGAGCTGTGTGTTCATCCCATTGCCCCTCCCCACATCCCGGTTCCAGAGGCGGCCGGGGTGTCCCTGTCCCCTCCCCAGGGCCCTGGCAGCCGTGCCAGGGTGCTGAGTGTCCCCTCCTGTGGCACAGCCTGCATGATGAACGTGCACAAGCGCTGCGTGATGAACGTGCCCAGCCTGTGCGGGACCGACCACACGGAGCGCCGCGGCCGCATCTACATCCGGGCTGACATCGACAAGGACGTGCTCACCGTCGTAGGTATGGACCTGAAAAACTGAGAAAATCACGGGCAAAGACCCTCGAGCTAGTTAAAACTAAAAGCAGTACGTTTATTTTCAATAATATATTTTTTTAAATATATATTTTTCAATAATATATTTATTTTTGGGCGGCACAGGAGGCGTCTCCCAATTCGTGCCCGGTTATTCCCGATGAGTCAGAGGCAGGGGTGTGAGAGTGTGAAGTGCCCCCTTAGTGCCCCTGCGTGGGGGGGCACCCCGGGCTGGGATTGTATTCCCAAAATCGCCCTCGGCTTTCCCAGTGGTTAAACGATGTGTCAGTGTCTGAGAATTGGCTTCTGGTAGGTTCTTGTCTTTTCCAAAACCTCTCCACGGTGCTGACAGGGAGCTGTTCTCACTTTAATGAAGAACCGAGCTGTGTTAACCCTGACAGACACCCAGGGCAGCCCCGGCTCCTTCCCCAGCACCCCACCGCCCTCGGCTGGCTGCCCCAGTCTGTTTGCACATCCTGTCACAGGCAGTGCCATCCCCAGGGGCTGTTCCCGTGGGATGGGCTTGGCTCTGGGGGATCCTGTGGTGCTTTTCCCCCGGGGAGAGCCATCGGGGGTGTTCTCAGAAAAAAAAAAAAAACAACCATCAAGTTGTTGGAAATGTTGATGAAAAGTTGAAAAAAGTTGCGGAGGACTTTATAATTCATTTTTTTTGTTGGATTTGTCCTTAAAGGAGAACCTCAGTGAAGCAGGCAGAACCATGTTTGCACAAGTCCTGCTTCCCAGGCACCTTCCTGAAGGTTGGATTTGGTGATCTTGGGGGTCTTTCCCAGGCCAAAGATGCTGTGATTCCCTGCAGCCTCCATCAGAGGCCAGTGGGGTGCAGCTCTCCCCTCCTGCTGGCACCAGGGGCTCCCTGTGCCCTGTTCCCCCCTCTCCGCAGGCAGCAGAGCTCCCCAGCCCTCTGTGCAGCTGGATTTTCACTCCTTCAGCTGGCTTTCAGAGCCTGTGTTATTTCTGGCCGCTTCTGGAGGTGTTGGTGAAAACGTGGCAGCTGCTGGTTTTTGCAGGAAGGAAGGAAGGGAAGCGTGCTGAGCTCTCCAGCTCTGCCGTGGGGCTGGAGCAGCAGTGGGAGCGNTGTGCCCAGGGTCTCCAGTCGCCCTTGAAGATCCATGAGCTGTGTGTTCATCCCATTGCCCCTCCCCACATCCCGGTTCCAGAGGCGGCCGGGGTGTCCCTGTCCCCTCCCCAGGGCCCTGGCAGCCGTGCCAGGGTGCTGAGTGTCCCCTCCTGTGGCACAGCCTGCATGATGAACGTGCACAAGCGCTGCGTGATGAACGTGCCCAGCCTGTGCGGGACCGACCACACGGAGCGCCGCGGCCGCATCTACATCCGGGCTGACATCGACAAGGACGTGCTCACCGTCGTAGGTATGGACCTGAAAAACTGAGAAAATCACGGGCAAAGACCCTCGAGCTAGTTAAAACTAAAAGCAGTACGTTTATTTTCAATAATATATTTTTTTAAATATATATTTTTCAATAATATATTTATTTTTGGGCGGCACAGGAGGCGTCTCCCAATTCGNAGTTGTTGGAAATGTTGATGAAAAGTTGAAAAAAGTTGCGGAGGACTTTATAATTCATTTTTTTTGTTGGATTTGTCCTTAAAGGAGAACCTCAGTGAAGCAGGCAGAACCATGTTTGCACAAGTCCTGCTTCCCAGGCACCTTCCTGAAGGTTGGATTTGGTGATCTTGGGGGTCTTTCCCAGGCCAAAGATGCTGTGATTCCCTGCAGCCTCCATCAGAGGCCAGTGGGGTGCAGCTCTCCCCTCCTGCTGGCACCAGGGGCTCCCTGTGCCCTGTTCCCCCCTCTCCGCAGGCAGCAGAGCTCCCCAGCCCTCTGTGCAGCTGGATTTTCACTCCTTCAGCTGGCTTTCAGAGCCTGTGTTATTTCTGGCCGCTTCTGGAGGTGTTGGTGAAAACGTGGCAGCTGCTGGTTTTTGCAGGAAGGAAGGAAGGGAAGCGTGCTGAGCTCTCCAGCTCTGCCGTGGGGCTGGAGCAGCAGTGGGAGCGCTCTGCCAGAGGAGAGCCGGGCACGGCGGAGCCCAGATGGCCCCAGGGCACGGCCGGGCACCCAGCCCTCGCCGGGGGAGGCACCCAAAGCTGTGCTGGCCCTGCTGAGGGAGCAGCTGCCTCCCAGCAGATTGCCGGTGGGAAATGTCCTTTCCAGGCTTTCTGCAGGAATTCCAGCGCGGGGCGGGCAGGGGGCGGATTTCTGCCCGGGGAGGGGGATGGAGCAGCCCCCGAGCCTGGCAGGGGTGGGAGGGAGGATGAGCCCACCTTCGGTCCTGATGCTGGGGAGGGGGAGATCCTCTCGTGTCGCTGTTTTACACCACAACGACACAGATTCCGAACTTTGAAAAAGGCTGACAATTGCCTCCTTTATTTCTGGGGTGTGTCTCCCTTTTATACTGTTTTACACTGACCGGTTTGATTGGTGAAACAAAGGCAAAGCTCTTCAATCACATTGGTCAAACCAGAGGGACATCAAGGAGAAGTCAGTCCCTCCTTGGAAAAAGGATGCACAACACGGCGCAGTTGGAAAAACATTTATCCTGTTTACAGAGAATTCTCTGGGAAAGGAATTTCAGCACACAAAACATCTCAGGCAAGAAAGCAGGGCTGCACCCTCGCTGTCTCAGCAGCTGGGGGATGCTTGCCCAGGATTTTGGGAGCTTTCCCGTGGCCGGAGCATCCCGGCGGTGCCGCGGGGAGCGGGCAGGGCAGGGCCGGTGCCTGCAGGCGGCAGCACGGGCACGGCCAACTCCGCTTTGATTTTCCTCTCGAGCTGACAAATGGAGCAGGGATTTGCCGGGTGCTCTTCAGCTCTGCGCTTTTCTCTTCTCTTACTCTGATTTTGGGTTTTTTTGGGTTTTTTTTCCTTCTCGTTGAAAAGCCAGCCTTTCCCTCCCGATGGAAAACACGGATTTTCACAGAATCGTTGAGTCCTGGGATGGTTTGAGTTGGAAAGGACCTTAAAATTCATCTCTGAAGCTCATGGGCAGGGAGACCTTCGACTAGACCAGGGTGCTCCAAGCCCCAATGTCCAATCTGGCCTTGGGCACTGCCAGGGATCCAGGGGCACCCACAGCTGCTCTGGGCACCCTGTGCCAGGGCCTCACCACCCTCCCAGGGAGGAATTCCTCCCCAGTATTTAGGATGTGTCTCTGGGGCTCTGGTGCAGGAGACAGGCACGCAGTGGGCAGGGCAGTGCTGTGGGACAGCAGCAAATGCACCCTCACAGCCCCTGTCCTGCTCTGGGCTTTGATCAAGTGTCGTATTAACGGGAAAAGGCAGCGGGATAAAGCAGGAAATCCCAACAAATTAACGTGGCACCGAGGCACTGCACGGTTCTGCTGCTGTAAGAGCAAAGCTCGCAGTGCAGATTATGCTGAGCCTGTCGTATTAAGGGCTGTGAATATCTGAGCCTGGGAAATGGAGAGCAGGGAGGATGGCAGGGCAGTAGAGGCACGGCTGCTCCAGGCTGGGGGCTGTGCAGGGGGCTCTGGGCATGGCTGTGCCCACCAGGGTCCAGTGGCAGCTGTGTCTGTCCTGTCACAGCATCCCCTGCCCAGCATTCCCCTCAGGGGGTGAAGGGAGGAGGTCTGGGGGGTACAGAGGGGTCAAAGGCAGAGCTGCAGGGTTGATGCTGTGGGATTGGGGAGTGTGTGGGCACTGGGGAATCTCCAGTGTGACCTTTTCCTCTGTCTGAGGGGGGCAGAGGGTGCCCTGAGCTCCTGCCTGAACCAGCTCGGGTTCCCTGCTGGCCCTGGGGAATGTCCTTTGTGTCCCCTGATGGTTCCTGCCCAGCCAAGCCCCCCTGGCAGCCCCTGCCAGCACTGGAGCTTCCCCGTTCACCGGCCTGATGAGGGAAAACAGTGACCAAAACTGAAACCAATTATGCTGATTAGATAAACGAGCTGGAAGCGCGTTAATTAATAATCACCGGCCCGGGCAGATGGAGCCCTGATGAGTCCTGTGCCTCTTCCATTGCACCAGCACGTGCAGATATATTCCTGTCAGAGCATTAATTCAATGTTTAACTCAGGAGGGTGTTACTGTGGGTGCTGCCTGCGATGGGGCTGCTGCAGGAGGGAGATGGGTGCTGCAGGTCAGCCTGGGAGCCCCCCCCTCTCCAAAATCCCAAAATCCCCTCTGAGAGCTGTGGAATCGAGGCCAGGAGAGGTGATGGGCTGGGATGAGGGGCTGGAGCTCTGACCTTGCAGGGAGCCGGGCTTTGGAAGGGTTTTTCACAGATCCATAGAATCCTGGGATGGTTTGTTTTAGAGATCATCCAGCTCCAAGCCCTTGCCATGGGCCGGGACACTTTCCATGAGACCAGGCTGCTCCAAGCCCCTGAACCCTTCCAGGGCTGTGAGAGCCACAGTTTCCATCCTGTGCCAGTGCCTTTTCCTTTGGAGGGCAGTGAGAAGCAGAACTCGCTGCTCTGAGCAGGCTCTGTGGTCCCAGGTGCTCAGAGAGGAGGGGACAGGATGTGACAGATCCTCCTGGAGAGCGGGGCAGGAGTGGGGTTTTCAATTTCCCATCCAAGGGAGCCCCGTGTGGCACATTCAGGAGATCACTTGCTGGGGTTTGTTTATCCAGCACATCAATTTGCCTTTCCTTGGCACCCTGGAGCTGGGGAAAGGGCCTTGCCCTGCTCTCAGAGCCCAGGGAGCTCCTGGCCATGATTTCCATGCTGGCTCCTGCTTTGGGTGTGTGGCAGCCTGGGGCTGCTCCCCACCTTTTCCATGGGGGATGTGGGTGTCTCTTCCCAGCCACGGCTGCCACAGTAATTCAGAGATGTTGTCTGAACCCTTGTTGAGAAGCCATTGCAAAGTTTGCAGGATAAATTATTCAAATATCACTCACCCAGCTCTGCCTGGCCCTGCAAGGCACAGTGGGTGACATCTCCTCCCCATGGCAATGTCCCCACCGCCACAGGAATTGTGTGGAGGGCACTGCCAGCGCTGCCCCCCTGAACCCCCCACCCCAGGGATGTCCAACATCCCCTCCTGACCACGGCCTGAGCCCACAGTGGCATCTCCTTGGCCACACTCGGCACCCAGAGTGATTTAGGGCTTTCTTTAAATGGGATCATAATATCCTCACTCATCCCTGTTAATAATGATGTTACTGCTTCTTAACGATGCACAAAACTGTCAGGATATGAGAGATGTAAAACTATTGTACATCAAATTTAACTGTCAAATAAATGCCAGAAATGTTGGCGAGCAGCACATCTCCCCTGCCGTGAGGGATCGCTGCCGTGCCGCTCCAGGATTTTGTTTTTTCCTTCACTTAATTGTTGATTTCTGCTTGAAAAGTCAGGAAGTTTCTTAAGGTCACAGGCAGAAGCATTTCGAGTTTTTTTAAATGAATAGATAAAATTATTCCCATTAATGAAATTTTGAGGTCTGCACGCTGAGATAATAACACGAGGTAATCAAATCTCATGCTTCAGGGCGTAAACTGATTAACTGCCAGGGCCAGGAACGACTCCTCCTGTTCCTTAAAGAGGCGCAGGGCGGCCTGAGGAACAGCAGAGGGTTGTTCATGAGTGTCCAGAGATGCTGTGCTGGCTGCTGGGGCAGTGAAACACCGAGCAGAGCTGGTCCTGTGTCCTCATCCCATGTCATCATCCCGTGTGTCCTCCCAGCGAGGGGACACCGGCCGTGTGCCAGCCCGGAGCCTCTGGCAGCCCTGGGCTCCTTCTGCTGCTCACATGGGGGATCCTCAGGGGGTTCTCTGGCCATGGGGCAGGAGCAGGGTGAGGTCAGAGTGAGAGCCATCCCCTGCCCTGCCCTGGTGCTGCCATCACTGCCCGCTCCTGGCACTGCCCCCTTCCCTGGGCTCCCACAGGTGCTGCAGGGGCACTGGAAACACATTTTCATGATCATTGTGAAGGTGACAAAAGGCAGGGAGAGCTCAGGGGTGGGGTGTGTGGAGAGGTTCAGCAGGGATTGGCAGCATCATTCCCCATGGCAGCACCGGGGGCACACAGAGTGGGGGCACTGGGTGGGCTTTGGGGTCCCTTCCAACCCAAACTGCTGGAGGAGTCGATGGTTCTGTGACAGCATCCCCAGAGAGGTCACCTGTGCCACTGTCAGGGGTGAAGGCAGAGGGGCAGGAGGGGCTGTGGCATTTCCCAGGGAGCCGGGGAGGGATGGATGGATGGACGGGGCAGCTGGCACAGGGCTGGGCATGGACGGGGCAGGCAGTGTTTCCCGGCAGGCTCACACCCCTCCCTGTCTCACAGGCTGCTGTCAGAGCTGTCACATTTGATAAACGAGCTCGTTTATACACACAGAGTTGAATTTTGGCCACTGGTTCGATTCCCTGGAGCTGGAGGACAGCGATAGATGGCAGGGTTTGGGGCGTTAATTCGCTTTTCAAACTCTCCAGTTCCCATCCTGATCAGGAATTCCTTACTGGGGAGCTGGAGCTGGGCGATTGGTTTTACTCTTCTGACCCTGGGAGTACTTTCTGATCTCCTGTGGTGCTGCACACGCAGCTGGAGCTCTCTCCTCCTCCTCCTCCTCCTCCTCCTTGTGGGATGAGGGGCTGGAGCTGAGCCCCCCCATGAGCCTCAGAGCAGAGCTGCTGGTGGGACCTGCTGGGGTTCCAGGCTGTTCCTGACAGGGCAGAACCCCAGTGCCTGATCTGTGTGCACACCTGGGGAGGGGGCTCTGCTCTGCCCTTCCCTGCACACAGCTTTTCCAGGTCATGGCTCAGCTCCATCCTGACCCATCAGCCTTCCCATCTCTGCTATCTCTGCTCAGCCTGGGGGGAAGATAAGATCCTTCCCCTGGCAGACAGACCCTTCTGGACTTAATCTGGCCAAAGAGACTCAGCTCAGCCCGGCTGTATTTAATTTGTGCAAGCTGCAATCCAATTAGAAGCAGCTGAGTCACCTCAGGTTTGCTCTTCCCGCTCTGCTCCTGCTTCCCGGAGGAGATGCTGGCCCCAGAGCCGGGGTGACGCTGCCCAGAGGGTGAGAGGTGGTGCCCGTGGGCATCCCCAGCCCCCAGGGGCTCCAGGGGGGAGCTGGGTGCTGGATGTGGCCGCTGCTGTGGTGCCTTTGGGTGCCCCAGGGGTGCCTTTGGGTGCCTGCTCCCACCCCAGCACCCTCAGGTCGCTGTTCCCACTCCTTCCTCCCCAGGCCCCCACCAGTCAGTGCAATTCTGCATCCCAAGGGGGCAAGAGGAAACAAATCAGCTTTAAACTGCTTAAAACCCAGAGCAAACAACAAATCAGCCAGTCAGAAAGTAAAAATAATCTCCTGAGCCGACCCTGCAGCCTCCCCCATCCACGAGAGCTGCGTGTGCTCGGCGTTAATTATGTCGTTCCTCATGTAATGCCCATGTCTGCACAGATCCAGTTTAATTCTGCTTTTAATCACTATTTTCACACTTACTCTTGGCACACAGGGAAGTTGTCAGTTGTTGGGTATTTTTATAGCTGGAATACTGAATTTAATCCTTTTTTCTCTTCCCCAGTAAGAGATGCTAAAAACCTAGTTCCTATGGACCCTAATGGCTTGTCAGATCCCTACGTGAAGCTTAAACTAATCCCTGACCCCAAAAACGAAAGCAAACAGAAGACCAAAACTATCAAGTGCTCCCTGAATCCTGAGTGGAATGAGACATTTAAATTGTAAGTACCAGGAAAAACGTTTAAATTTGTAAAGCGAATTTTCTGGCCACCAAGAATTGATGTGACATTATTTGCTCTGATTTAATTGTTCCGAGGCATTGGGCTGATTCAGCTCAGAAATGATCCTTTTTGGTCTGTAAGGGACACAGAGGCACCCAAAGCTCTGCCCTGACCCTGCTCAGTGCAGAATGTGTCAGGGCAGGAACTCTGTGCTCTCTGTGTGAGTTGGGTGTGCCTTGGAAATTAAATATTGGGGACCTCAGCAGGCCCCGAGGGCCATCCCCTCCCTTGGCATCCTGTCCTTGTGACCAGGGGGGACACAGGGGGTGGCAGCTGCCAGGGTACAGCCAGCCCCTGTCCCTTCTCTCTTGCAGCCAGCTGAAGGAGGCAGACAAGGACAGGAGGTTGTCAGTGGAGATCTGGGACTGGGATCTGACCAGCAGGAACGATTTCATGGGCTCCCTGTCCTTCGGCATCTCGGAGCTGCAGAAGTCTGGAGTGGATGGATGGTGAGCTGTGCTGCTTTTGTGAGTGCTGTGGACACGGAGCAGCCCAGGGTGTTTGTCCATGGCACTGTGACAGCCCCTCAGACCCTGCCAGCATCACCTCTTCCAGCTCCATGGAAGGTTCTGCTCCATCTCTGGGGCTGCTGAGGGTCACTGGTGCCATGCAGGGTGTCTGTGGCGCCCAGGGGTGCCTGTCTGTGTGCTCGGGGTGGGCACACGTGCCACGAGGGGCAGCTGATGGAGGGGATTTGCCCACGCCTGTGCCCATGGCTGTCACCAAAACCACACATTTTTCTGTGGGTTTGGGGTCAGGATTGGGGTGGGAGTGATGCCAGGGCTCTGTGTGCCCACCACAGCAGGCAGGGGATGCATTCCCTGGGCTCTGGGGGTCCCCAGGACAGCGAGGGACCCAGAAACATCCCTGCAGCCACTGAGGGGGGTTTGGGGGTTCTCCTGACCTGGGGAAGGGTCCCCTGGGTGCTGTGCTCAGCCCCTGAGCTCTGTGTCCCTGCAGGTTCAAGCTGCTCAGCCAGGAGGAGGGCGAGTATTTCAACGTGCCGGTGCCTCCCGAGGGAGAGGAAGGAAACGAGGAGCTGAGGCAGAAGTTTGAGGTGAATGGATTTTTCTTGCACTCGGGGGTTTTCCTCTCTGCCTGCCTGCTGTGCCCTCGAACAAGGGGATTTTCCCTGGCAGCTCTGCCCCGGTCCAACTCCCCAAAGAGGGAGAAATGTCTATTTACCACTTAATAAGCCATGGAAGCTCTTGCTGAATGATTGATGCAGACGTTGCTGAATTAGCAGAAATCTGCCATTTCTCAGTGTAGCTGAAGTCCCCACAGAACCCTGGCAGTGAGTGTGGTGCATCTGGAGACTCACATGCAATGAGCCATGCAGAAATCAGAGCTGCCCTTCTGGTTCTCAGCATGAACTCTGGAATTGTGGCAGAGACTGGAGAGTCAGCTCCTGCTCTCCTTTGGTTTTTATCTTATTTCTACACAACCTTCCTCAATATGCAAGGAAAGACTGTTCTAATACAGGGATTGGCTACACCCAGTGGGTTTTGGCTGTGCAAAGAGCTCAGAGTGGCTTTTCTTGTGTTCCATGTTGCAGTGGTGTTGAGATGGTCTGGGCAGTCAGGTGATGGGTTTGTCCAGAGCACACCTGGCCCCTCACCTTGCTCTGTGCTCCTCACTCCTCCCATGGAGGGGGGTTGGTGTCTCAGGCAGGGAATCCCCTTCCAGCTGCCTCTGGCAGTGAGGAGGGGGCTGTGCTGGAGCTGGGGCTCACACCAGTGCTGTGTGAAAACCCCAGACACCTTTCCTTAGCTCTGCAGTGCAGGGGCTGTTCCGAGGCTCAGAGGTGCTGCAGGTGACCTTGAGGGGGGAATTCTGCAGCCTGGAGAAGCTCGTGAGAAGCAATTAGCAGCAGCAGGGGCTGGAGGGTCCCGAGGTGCTCTCTGGAGGGGCTGCCAGCAGCAGATTGAACTGCTGGGATCGGGTTAATGGAATTTCATGCTCGGCTGAGCTGGGCACAGGCCTCACACTGCCACACACTCCTGCAAATTAAAAGGGAATAAATGGTGAGAGAGCTTTTATGGGAGGAGGAGCAGCACATCACAGCCCCTGGCCTGGGGAGGAGGCACCAGGCTGCTGCTGGAGTCTGGGGTTTAAAAATGGGGGGGTTTAAAATGAGGGTCCTCAGTGAGCAGCTGTGG
>VWYP01019121.1:257620-282658 GCA_013400435.1 Pycnonotus jocosus
GGGTATCCATGGGCAGAGGGGCACCCATGGGCAGAGGGGCACCCACGGGCAGAGGGGTATCCATGGGCAGAGGGGCACCCACGGGCAGAGGGGTACCCACAGGCAGAGGGGTATCCATGGGCAGAGGGGCACCCACGGGCAGAGGGGTACCCACAGGCAGAGGGGTATCCATGGGCAGAGGTGATTCCCAGTTGCTCTGGCAGAGGTGAACTGGGAAGCAGCTGGGCAGTGCCACGTGCCAGGGCTGGTGACCTCTCCAGTGCCTTTCTTGGTGCTGTCCCCACCACTCCCATGGTGGAAAAGGCTCCCAAAGCTCCGGGTGGTTTTTGAGCTGGGAAGGAGCTGCTGAGGTGGGATTTTGGGGGCACCCACTGGGGTTGTGATGCCCATTCTCCTGCCCCATCAGCCGTGTGTTCTCCTCCTCCCTGCCCCATCCCCACCCTCGCAGAGAGCCAAGATCGGGACCGGCTCCAAGGCTGCGGATGAGAAGACAAGAAATGCCATTTCCAAACTGGACAACAACGGCAGCAGGGACAGGATGAAGCTCTCGGATTTCAACTTCCTGATGGTGCTGGGGAAAGGAAGCTTTGGGAAGGTGAGGTTCCCCCTGGGCTCTGTCTGTGGGGACTGGGAGCCCCCTGTGTCGCTGCAGGCACCACCAGAGCTGTCTGATGGCACCACCACAAAATCCATCCTTTTGGGAAGCAGGGGATGAGCCGTGTCTTTAAAGCTCTTTTTTTATTTGGTTGGGGTTTTCTTCTCTACAAATATATGGGAACATTTTAATTAACTTCCCAGGCCGGTTGTGAGCGGTAACAGAATTTCATTCTCCTGATAATTCTGTGACTTGGAGCCTTCATTTTTTTCCTGGGGTCTTGCCAAGTCTCTTGATTTCCATTCGGGATCCCAGTGCTCTGCAGGAGGTGGGTGCGCTGTTTGCTGCTGGGATGGCTGGCCCAGCC
The DNA here is from genome assembly GCA_013400435.1 of Pycnonotus jocosus. NCBI lineage: Eukaryota > Metazoa > Chordata > Aves > Passeriformes > Pycnonotidae > Pycnonotus > Pycnonotus jocosus. Next base: position 258,583 of record VWYP01019121.1, read on the forward strand.
CCGCCCTCATTAGCGAATTGCCTTAATTGCAGGGAATCTTGCTGTGCCTGCGGGCTCATTGCTGGGGCAGGTAGTGGAGATGAGGAGGGTGTGCGGGGATGCTCCCCTGAGCACAGGGATGCAGCGGGATCATCCCTTCTTTCCGCAGCCTCCTGCTGGCATTGGAGCTTTGGGAGGTGCAGCTGTGAGCATCTCCTGAGGTGTGGAGAGCTCAGAGATCCATTTGTGACAGACAGGGAAAGGGGAGGTCCCGACTGTCCCCAGCCCCCAGAGCATCAGCCCTGGGCTCGGCGTGGTTCCCCTTTGCTGTGGGTTGGCATCCCGGGCAGCAGGAGAGCCCCGTGCCTCGTGCCCGTGCTGCTGTCACACAGAAATGTCCCCTGTCCCCTCCCTCCCGGCTCCTCATCCCTTTCAAACGCAGATCCTGGCATCTGGAGGCTCCGTGTCCCCCGCCGCCTTCTCCCCTTAAATTTGAGAAACATTAGCAAACTCCTCAGCCGGCTCTGGCTTATATAAGGGAATGTGTGACAGAAACTGTTCCCTGGAACAGAATGTTATAAATATGCTAATCAGCGCTAATTAAAACAGCACGTTGGTTCCTCCGGGTGGATGCAGCGTCGCCCTCACGTGTGCCTGCCCTTCCCCAGGCATCCCTGCTGCCCTGGCATCCCGGTACGGGGACACCCAGCGCTGCCAGAGGTGCCAGATGTTCGGGAGGAGCCCTCCAGAGGTGCCCGGAGCAGGGAGAACAGCCCAGCTCCCCGCAGCTGCCCAGCCCCTGGCGTGCCCAGCTGGCTGTGCCCATGGCAGTGCCATCCTTCCCCAAGGTTGGCACGGTGTCCTTCCCTCCCCTGGGCTGGCACCTGCTCCTGTGCCTGGCTGCCTGCTGCCAGCCTCCCTCCTGCCGCTCCCTGCTGGCTGGGACAGCTCTGGGACCGCAGTTCCTGTGTTTTAGTCAGCCTCTGTCTGTCTCTTTTAACCCTTTGGCACCTCAGCTTTTCCTGCTCGGTGTTTTGCTCTCCCCACACTGTCCAGGGTCAGCAGTGCAGACACCCCAGCCTCGGTGGAGTTTTGACAACCTTGCTTTCTCTGTGTTCAGAATATCTCCAGTTCTCATGCTGGAGCATTCCCAAACAAACACTCTATATTACAGGAATAAATCAAGTTAAATATCAGCTTTTTTTTTACCCTGCACCAATAAAAAAGTTAAAAAAGAATGCAATCTGCTTCCCAGCGAGCCGTGCTGGCAGATGGAGATCCCCCGAGCCAGGCAGCCTCAGGGGGTGGGAAATGGCTTGGAAAAGAGGGGCTTGGGGCTGTGTGGTCCTGGCTTGGTGTGTTCAGCCAAGGACAGATGTCCCTGCTGCTCTGGGGTCCCTGGGGCTGTCCTGGTGGCAGCTCCACGGGGCTGGCACGGGCAGGGGGACGCTCCCAGGGAGGGAGGCAGCGCCTGGCACAGCCCACCCTGGCTTTGCCGTGCTGTATTATAAATAAAGGAAAGGGAAATTAGGTGGCTTGCTGATATTTTTGCAGCTAATCAATCTGTGGTGCTCTCGAGCTGTCAGGCTTTTGGGGGTTGGTGCTGTTTTGCTGAGCAGGGCGGAGCCTTTGGCCGCTGCAGTTCTGGGTTCCAGTGTAGTGGGGTTTGGTTTGTTTTGGGTTTGGGGTTTTTTGGTTTTTTGGAGTTGTTTGTTTGTTTGTTTGTGTTTGGTTTTGGTTTTGGTTTTTGGTTTGTTTTTTTTTTTTTGCTAGAGTTGGGATCAAATGAGTGAGGCAGTATTTTTTGTTTGGACCTGGCTGTTCAGATCTTTGGTATTTGAACACCTCATCAGGACATCAGGAAGACATCAGTAGGAATTTCTTCCTGGAAAGGCTGGTCAGGCACTGGCAGGGGCTGCCCGGGGAGGTTTGGAGTGCCCATCCCTGGAGGTGCCCAAGGATGTGACAGGGCTGGGGACAAGGTGGGCACAGGTGGGACTCAGTCATCCTGGAGGCTTTTCCAGCGTGAAGGATTCTGTAATCCAGGAGAGGAGGGTCCAGCCCCTCTCAGGAGTGCAGCACGGGGTGGTTTCCATCCTAAAGGATTCTGTAATCCAGGAGAGGAGGGTCCAGCCCCTCTCAGGAGTGCAGCACGGGGTGGTTTCCATCCTAAAGGATTCTGTAATCCAGGAGAGGAGGGTCCAGCCCCTCTCAGGAGTGCAGCACGGGGTGGTTTCCATCCTAAAGGATTCTGTAATCCAGGAGAGGAGGGTCCAGCCCCTCTCAGGAGTGCAGCACAGGGTGGTTTCCAGCCTGCCCTCCTGGGCACACCCTGCACACCGTTCTCTGCTGCTCCTTTTTCCTTTCCCTGGCAGGGAGCAGGGCTGGCTCAGCTGTGCCCAGGGCTGCTCTCTCACTGGGGAGCTGCTCCCTGAACCCTTCACAGCCATGGATGGCCTCGAGCACTTCTTGCACTCATAGGGGTCCCCCAGCCAAGCTCTGCTGTCACTGCAGAGTGGGGTGGGAGCCACGTCCTCAGCAAGGTCCCTGCAGGGCAGAGGCAGGTGCCAGGCTCAGAGGCTCCCTGCTTTAGTTAACGTTCCTCTGGCAGGGTTGTGGGTGGCAAGGCAGGTCTGTATGTAGCTGATATTGGATATAATGCTCTTACACTCAGCTAACAGGTTTAATTTTCCATCAAAATATGTTCCTGGAGTGGTTACTGCTTCTTTTCCACCTAGTTGGAGCAGCCAAAGCACTTCTGCTTTTATCACCTCTGAGTGTGCTCTGGTTTTAGCACCTGGGTGTGGTGCCTTGTGAAGCTGAGCCTGTGTAAAGTGGTGATAAATGGGGGCAGTGAACCAAACCAGCTCCCTTTGGGCAGAAGCACCAGGGAGGGCAGAGGTGCAGACACTGTGGGACAGAAACAGGGAATGCCTTGGCTTGGAAGGGACCTTAAATATCACCCTGCCATGGCAGAGACACCTTCCACTGTCCCAGGTTACTCCAAACCCCATCCAGCCTGGCCTTGGGCACTGCCAGGGATGCAGGGACAGCCACAGCTGCTCCTTGGGCTGCCAGCGAGCAAACCACCCCTGAAACCTCCCTTTGGTTCCTGTTTTCCCTCTCACACTCTCTCATTGCCTCAGATTGGAGCTCTGGGTGGAAATGAATTGCTTTTCATTCGAAGCAGCCGGCAGAAATCCCCCAGCCACATCAGGAACAGCAGCTCAGGGGTTTGGGGAAGGAATTCTGTGAAGTCAACATGGACAGGGTGGAACTGAAATGTGCCTCAGGCTGGGGCAGATGGGCAGAGGACACATGAACAGGTCTCAGGGTGACCTCAGAGGCACCAAGCACGGCAGAATCACCCCTCTTGTGTGGGTGTGGGTGTGTCAGGGACTTTGGGGTGGGATTTATTCCCCTGCTGATCCTTGAGGAACCCTGGGAGCCAGAGCAGCTCGTTGTGGTGCTGGGGTGGAACCCGGGCAGGCCCTGCAGATCCGTGTTCCCCGTGGCTCCACACGTGTCCTGTCCCTCGTGCAGGTGATGCTGGCAGAGAGGAAGGGCACAGACGAGCTCTACGCCGTGAAGATCCTCAAGAAGGACGTGGTTATCCAGGACGATGACGTGGAGTGCACCATGGTGGAAAAGCGCGTCCTGGCGCTCTCGGGGAAGCCTCCCTTCCTCACCCAGCTCCACTCCTGCTTCCAGACCATGGTAAGGCCTGGGGCCACGGCTGCTGCCCACCAAGGGGCGGGGGGGACCGGGCACCCTGAGCACTGGGAGCCTGGCACTTTGGGAAATGGATTGGGGTGGTGTCCAAGGCCAGCCTGGGACAGTGCAAGGTGTCCCTGCCATGGCAGGGGTGGCACTGGATGGGCTTTAAGGCCCCTCCCAACCCAAACCATTCCAAGATTTCGTGTTCTCTGCACATCACTGCACTTGCCAAAGCAATTGTGTGTTCTGTGCCTTGGCAGCCTCACACCTTCCCCAGCTCACTGGCAAAAGGGCTGCAGGGCCCAGGTGTGGCTGTGTGACATGGAAGGGTGATGTGCAATAGCTGCAGCCTGGGCTGTGCTCCCCAGGGAGCTGCTGCTGCCAGCAGAGCTGATTTCCCAGCCCCTCAGCTGCCCCCAGCCCGCAGTGTCCTTGATGGTTCAACAGCAGCATGCTGCACTTGTTCCCAGCACTCATTCCTGTGAGCAAAGCCCTGAGCAAAGGGAGAAACCCAATCCAAACTGCAGGAAATCCACTTTTCCATGGGTGTGTGGTTGGGTTTGTGTGAGTCAGGAGTGGAGAGGGGGACGGGGCACCTTTGATGCAATCCCTGCCCGGCCCTGGAGCAGCCTGTGAATGACAATGTGCAGGTACAGTCGGTGGGAGCGGGCAGAGGGAATCAGCAGAGTCCTTTAGAACGGTGACAATGCTTTCCAGGAGGATTACATTTTAATATTAGCCCAGAAATTTCATTTACCAAACACATTGAGTGTATTTCAAGCCTGCGGCCGCGGCTTTGCAGCACAGCAATCAGGATGTGGCAGGAGCAGCTCTTTCACACAGCATCTCCCTGGCATCTGAAGTGAGTCAGCTCGGGATTATTCCTGGCAGACCTATAGTAGCTTCATAGTAATCGTATTTGTAATGTAATCAAAATGTATAGCAGGCTGTATTATCAAAGGCTGGCACAAAGCACTTTGATTTCTGCGAGCACAGTCCAGAGCACAATTCTCTGCCGGGGCTGTTGGCTCAGCTGCTTCTCCGGGAGACAGAAAAGCCCTAAATCTGCATTTTAAAGGAAAGGGGAAGATGGGCAAGGAGAGAGCTCAAGGAGGGGCTGGAGGGTGAGAGGTGCCCGTGTTGGGGGGTCTGGGGTGCTCTGAAAGGTCCCAGGTCAGAGCCTGGGCGTGGGGATGGGGGGTGAGCTGGGGGTCCCTGGGTGTCCCCAGCTGAGCTGTGCCTTTGGTCTGTCACCTCTGGGGCACAGCAGCCAGAGCCACACTGAGATGATAAATCACAGAATCCTGGAATGGTTTGGGTTAGAAGAGACCTTGAAAATCATCCATGGGCAGGGACACCTTGCACTGTCCCAGGGTGCTCCAAGCCCTGTCCAAGCTGGCCTTGGGCACTGCCAGGGATCCAGGGGCAGCCACAGCTGCTCTGGGCACCCTGTGCCAGGGCCTCACCTCCCTCCCAGGGAAGGATTTCTCCCCAATATCCACCAAGGTGTGGATGGGGAGTGTGGCTGTTTGTCCTGGCCCTGCCTCTTGTTCCCAGCGTGCAGCCAGGCTGGGGATGGAGCAGTTAATGAGAAGGGCACTGAGAGGAGCCCTGGGAGCCTCATTTTGGCTGCCCAGGGCCAGGGGAGTGTCACCAGCTCCCTGCCAGGCTCTGCAGTGGATTTACATCTCCGTGCTGTGCTGCTGGGTTTGGATGCTCCAGACTTGGCCAGCCGCCGTCCTCCATGGCACAGGCAGGAGCCAGGACAGCTCTCGGTGCCCATCCCTGCCTGCCTGCAGCCCGTGGGCAGCGCTGCCATCTGCCTGCTTTAGTCACGGCACTGCCTCCCCTGGAGCACCACCAGCATTCCCTTCCCTTCCCTTCCTTCCCCACCCAGAGCAGGAACGCTCAGCTCCTGCTTTTAGCGCTCAGCTGGCTGTTTCAAGAGCCCGTCTTTTTAATATTCTTCCTCCTTGAAGCAGCCCGATATATTTAGGAGGCAGCTGCAGCCCAGCCCGGCGCTGCTCGGCTCTGTCACGGGCTGCCTGCCCTGGCGGTGGCTGCTCAAGGTGACATTGCCACACTCGGGGCTGGCCGGGCCCTCCAGGGCTGTCCTTCACACGGGGGGAGCTCCCGAATGCCCCGGCAGCAGAAAAGCCGAATTCCCCGCTCCAGCCCATCGGTGCCACGTGTTCTGCACAGCCCCATTGCCCCTGTGCTGCTGCTGGGATCCCCTGGGGCTGCCCCACAGCTGGGGGGGCTGTGCTGGGGGTGACAGAGGCTGATCCCAGCTCCTCTGGATGGCACTGCCAGGCTGGAAATGCCCCCTGGGTGCTGATCCCAGTTCCTGTGGCTGGAAATGTCCCCTGGGTGCTGACCCCAGTTCCTGTGGCTGGAAATGCCCCCTGGGTGCTGACCCCAGTTCCTGTGGCTGGAAATGCCCCCTGGGTGCTGACCCCAGTTCCTTTAGCTGGAAATGTCCCCTGGGTGCTGACCCCAGTCCCCTCACAGCCCTCCCTGGCAGTGGCAGTGCTCCAGCTGCATCTCTTGTGGGCTCCGTGTCCTTCCTGTCTGAAAAGCAGGGCAAGGCTTATTTCAGGAGGAAATGAGCAATGGGAAGTGGTTTATTATGTAATTCTGCCGACCTGCAGCTCCTGCAGTGCTCCAGCCTCTGTGTCCTTCCTTCCTTCTCTGGGTGGGATGGGGCAGCCCAGGGTTGTCACTGGACACCCACATCACTGTGGGTCCTTGTCCCCAGCCCCTCTCCAGCTCTCCTGGAGCTCCTTTAGACCCTGAGAGGGGCTCTGAGCTCTCCCTGGAGCCTTCTCCTGTGCAGGTGAACATTCCCAGCTCTCCCAGGCTGGCTCATGAGCAGAGGGGCTCCAGCCCTGGAGCAGCTCCATGGCCTCCTCTGGACTCCCTTAACCCCACATGAACATGCCCAGAGTGACCCCTCAGCCCCGGCTGGAAGGAGTGAGGAGAGGGGTGCAGCCCCCTCCTGCCTCCCCAGGCTGACCAGGGGTGCCTGCAGCCCTGTGCACCCCCAGACTGCCATCCTGGGGGGGGCTGGAGTGTCACAGGTCCCTCCTGGTGCTTGGCTGATCCTGCTGAGGATGGAGTTTGGATCCCATGGGAACTGCTCATGTCTCCTGTGCTCCCCTGACTGAAGCCATGGAGTGCCTGGGGAAACACCAGCAAGGACCTGCACAGCAGCACTGTGCACATGGCTTCTGTCAAAAAGAGCAAATGAATTCCTGGGAATGGAAAAGCTCTCCTTTAGGGTGCCTCCCCTTGCCTTCCCCAGTGGATCTGTGTGCAGAGGGGCAGAGCTGCACTCCTGAGCATTCCCAAGGGATTAATCCTTGTGGGCTCTGTGTGGACAGGAGCCCCTGCAGCCCACGGGCAGGGCAGGGATGGTGACTGCATTTCCCTGGAATTACAGACTGCAGCTGCCACTCACCTGGGGTCCTGCTGCTGAGCCCTGCAGATTCCCTGCTCTGATAATCCCGGTGCTAATTGCCTGCTTCTCTTCCCTCAGGATCGCTTGTATTTTGTGATGGAATATGTGAATGGTGGGGACTTGATGTACCAGATCCAGCAGGTTGGGAGGTTCAAGGAGCCCCACGCCGTGTAAGTGCAGTGGTTTGGCACCTTTGGGGTAGGTGTGGGCTGTACCTGTGTCACGGGGCTGGGAACAGAGTCCAGGGCACAGACCTGGCTGGGCAGAAATCAGGAATGGGAAGATGCAGAACTCTTTGCCTGATGCTGGTGCCTCCACCTCACCCTTGGGGAATATTGTACTTTTAAGTAATTGAGCTAAGTAGATAAAATTGGGCAAATAAAGGCACAAGGCAGGGAGGTTTGGAGGCTTCCTGGGAGACACCAGGCCTCTGCTCTGCCTGCTCCTTTCCCAGGGGATGAGAGGGATGTTGGGGTTTGGCTCCAGGGGATGAGAGGGATGTTGGGGTTTGGCTCTTCTGCCGGCATGGCCAACCCAAGTGTTCACTGGGGGCTTTTTCCTCCTGTTCTTGAGAGCTGGACAGAGCAGGGTGCGTTCTGAAAGCCTCCAGACGTTCACATAAACCCCACAAACACCGAGCAGAGCCTGGTGTGCTGAGCCCCAGTGGCAGAGTGCTCTGAGGGCAGGGATATTCCCAAAAGGCAGCGGTGGCAGCCCCTGCTGGCCCCGGGGACAGGGATGGCTTTCACCCTGCCAGAGGGTGCTGAGGAGCAGCCCTGGATCCGGCTCTGCCTTCATTTGTGTAAGCAGAAGTGACAGCCCCCAGCAGCCCGCTGGCATCAGTGCCCCGTGTGAGCTCAGGCTGCCTGGGATCCTCCTGCTGGGATCCCCCTGCTGGGATCCTCCTGCTGGGATCCTCCTCTGGAATTTCTCTGCCCTGCCTGCCTCGTCCTTCTCTCAGCTCTGCCTGACGCCTTTCCTCCGCCGCCATCCCATCGGGAAGGTTTTCATTTGTCTCCTTTAATTATCGGTCTCCCTTTTAACCCTCCTCTTCCAGGTTCTACGCAGCAGAAATAGCCATCGGCCTCTTCTTCCTGCAGAGCAAAGGCATCATTTATCGGTAGGTGAGCGGGCTCCTCCTCCCTCCCTTCCCCTCAGCTCCGGGGGTCCTGCCCTGCCCGTGCCATGGATGGGGCTGGCAGCTGCCCGTGGGCAGATTGGCAGGATCCTTAGGGCTGGAGAACACCTGTGGGGTCACTGAGTGCAACCATCAATCCCTGATGTGTCTGAAAGGGAGCTGGGAGCCGCAGGGCGCCCCTGCTTTGGGGGAGTTCCTGCTTTACCCCGGTTTGTGGGAAGGCAGCTGTGCTTCTCTCGTGCCCCTGTTCCATGTGCTCCTCTCCACACAGCACAGATGCTCCCTGGCAGCCTGGACCGGCTCCAAGGCCCGAATTTGGCTGCAGGGCGCTGCTCTCTTACCATTGCCACTGGAGTCAGCTGGTTCTGAGCTCTGCAGGGCCTCTCTGTCACCTCTGCTTCAGCCCCCGAGGCTGCTTTGCCACTCCCGATACAATCCCAGCACCCAGAGGTGGCTGGGTCACTGCCAGCTCTGGGACCAGGCTCACAGGCTGCTGGTTCAGCTCTGGAACCAGCCTTCCCTGCTGTTCCCTGCCTGGGAGAATTCCCAGCGCCCAGGGTGGAGCAGAGCATCCTAATGAGTGTCAGATACCATTAAGTGCCCTGTGAAAGGAGGTGCCAACAGTGCTGCTGGAGTCGGGAGATGCTAAAGATGAAAGAAGTGGAGCAAACTTGACGTGAGGGCTGGTTTTCTGCCATCAGCTGCTGCAGAGAGATTCTGGGTCTGTTGGTCCCCAGTGGCTCTGCTTCCTCCCTTCCTCCAAATCTGAATCACAGCTCGTGTCCGTCTGCCTGTGGACTGTCAGGGTTCTGAGCACTGATGTGATAATTGGAAAATACAGCCTCAAACACAGCAAGGATGGATGAACTGCACCAAAATACCCAGGGTTTGTTACAGGAGTGTTCTTGAGGCTGGAGCATCCTCCCCTGGAGTGGTGGCCCAAGGCTGGGGTTCAGATCCAGGGATCAGCACTTGTGCAAAGGAGCAGAGCTCCTGGGGGCTGGGTACCACAAACAGATATTCTGGGGCTGAGGATCAGAGGGAAACACAGCTGGTTTGTGTTTTGGGGAAGCAGGTGAGGCAGGACTTGTGCTGAGTAGGTGCTTCTCCATCGCTCTAAGTGCACTTTGATTTTCACGGGAGCGAAAGGAATAAAAAAAATCAATCCAACCCATCTCCTGCCAGATGAGTGTTTGCCATCACACACTTCAAAGCACCGTGCCCAGCACGGCATTCCTGTGCCTTAAAAGTAAAATCAAGCCTCCATCCTGACAGATCTCTGCCTTGGTTTAACTCATTTCCCCAAGCATTACCCTACCAAGGGCCCGGGTGTGAGATGCAGGCAGAGCTCCCTGTGTTGTGTCACGGCTTTGCTGTCGCCCTGCAGGGACCTGAAGCTGGACAATGTGATGCTGGACAGCGAGGGGCACATCAAGATCGCCGACTTTGGCATGTGCAAGGAGAACATCTGGGACGGGGTGACCACCAAGACCTTCTGTGGCACTCCGGATTACATCGCCCCCGAGGTACAGACGGGAGTGGCAGCCCAGGATCCGTGTGCAGCTCCCTGCTGCCACCTCCCCTGGGCTCACCTGGCTTTGGGCAGCTTTCCAGCTGGAGCAGGGACCTTCAGGAGTTCACCATCAGCCTGCAGAGTTCGTGCCCTGGGCACTGCCTGTCCCCACATCCTCCTCAGGGAACGGGGATGCTCTGGATCTGCCTCGCTGTTGTGCTGTGTCCTGCTTCCACCTCAAAGAGCAGCACATCCTCATGCTGCTCTGCCTGCGGTGTTTTCCCTCTCTGGGGGTTTTTCCCGTGTCCATCCTGCTGGCAGCTCTGTCCTTGGCATGCTCAGACCCACTGCAGGTTGCTCCTCGCTTGTTCCCTTGCTCCTGGAAATGACAAACCCAGGAGCTGAGCTCTGCCCCTCACTGTGATAGAAGCTTCCAGCACAACATGAGCAGTGACAAACAGGGAATTATTGGTGGATAATATTTTCATGTGGAGGGGGAATCCTTAGCTCTCTCCAGCTCACTGTTTGTCTGATGGGGAGAGGCTCCCCATCCATGGCTCTGGGTCCCCACAAAATGACTTTGCATTTGTTTATTCCTGGTGTGATAGAGTCACCCATGACACTGCCATGGAGTGCTGTATGGGCAGTTTAATGCCAGACTCCTGAAATCCAGAGCAGTAATTATTCTCAAATGTCTGTTCCCTTCACTTAAAAATATCCCTCTAAACTCTTGTCACTCTCCTGAATTTGCAGTGATGAAGTTAATATTTATTCATTTAATTTAATCTGTTTTAGAGAAACAGATTCTCTTTGCTGGGACATCAATGCACTTGTGTGCTGAAGCACATTGTGTTTGCTGCACCCAGGGAGGTTTCCCATGGTTGGAATCCAACGTTCCATCCCTCATCCCAGCAGGATTAATGGTGCTGTTGGTGCAGAGCTTGTCACTGTGGTGATTAATGCTCCTTCAAAGCAGGACAAATGACCAGTTCTCCTTGTGTTTGCCCAAGTGTTTTCACTTTAACTCTCATTTCCTTCTCCCTGCTGTAATTTGTCCTTTTCCAAAAGCAAAAGAGCAAATGGGGAATTAGGATGCAAATCACTTTGGCACCCAGGAGAGGCATTAAAGCCTGCTGCCCGTGGGTCCCAGAGCAGGGATCCCACTGCATTTGGGACAGCAATGGGGTTGTGTTCTGTGCTCCAGCCTGGGCCCTTCTGCTGCTCTGTGCTCCTCCTGCAGGGAGCTGCAACGTGCCCAGGCCAGTGTGGCTTCAGGGTGGAGCTGTCCTGCGATTTGCTTGAGCCATTTCTGGGCCCTTTTCCATTCCAAGCAGAGCTGTGAGTGCCCAGGTGACAGGGACAGCCTGTGAGCCACAGCCCCGTGTGGGATTCCCTCTGAACAAAGCTGCTGGCACCTGCTGGGCTGAGCTCACCTGCTGGGCTGAGCTCACCTGCTGGGCTGAGCTCACCTGCTGGGCTGGCACCTTCCCAAACCAATCCCAGGGAGGGATCCCAGTGCTGAAATGTGTCCAGAGAGGGATCCCAGTGCTGAAATGTGTCCCAGGGAGGGATCCCAGGGCTGAAATGTGTCCTGGAGAGGGATCCCAGTGCTGAAATGTGTTCTGGAGAGGGATCCCAGTGCAGAAATGTGTCCAGGGAGGGATCCCAGTGCTGAAATGTGTCCCAGGGATATCCATCCCTGTGCTGAAATGTGTCCAGGGATGGATCCCAGTGCTGAAATGTGTCCCAGAGAGGGATCCCAGTGCTGAGATGTGTCCCAGGGAATGTCCCTGTCCCTGTGCCCTGCTGCAGCTCACCGTGGCTGTGCCCTGTGCCCTCAGGTGAGGGCTGGGGGTGCAGTGCTGCTCTTGCTCTCCTTTGCAGATCATTGCTTACCAGCCCTACGGGAAGTCTGTGGATTGGTGGGCATTTGGGGTCCTGCTCTATGAGATGTTGGCTGGCCAGGTAAATTGAGTTTCCATTGATTGCTCTGGGCTGGGCCACGTTCCACTGTGAGCCCAGGGGGATTTGCCACGTTTGGCACGTGGATGGGGCATCTCCTGGAGCTGGGACAGGGTGGCACTGGGGGCACAGCCCTGGGGACTCGTGTCACTGGCTCATGTCACAAAACTGATGTCACTGTGGGGTACACTGGGGCTGGCTCCATGGCCAAGGACCACAGCAGCACACGGGAGCTCTGAGATCCAGAAACACCCCTGGAGCTGTGCCTGCTTCGCTCTAGGCCCCCTTTGAGGGAGAAGATGAGGATGAGCTCTTCCAGTCCATCATGGAGCACAACGTGGCCTACCCCAAGTCCATGTCCAAGGAGGCAGTGGCCATCTGCAAAGGGGTAAGGGCTGGGCTGGGCCCTCTGCTGGGCTGGGGGAGTGTGGGGAGGGAGAGGCTGCACCCCTGGGGCTCCCAGCTCACCCCAGTGCCCCCCAGCATCACCAGGCTGTGACACTGTTGGGCTCTGGTGCCTCTGCCCTCCAGCCCTGAAACCACACCTTGTGCTGCTGCTGGGTGTGGATGTACCAAAGCAGGTGGAAATAACACCTGCAATCCTCTCTGTGCCCTGACACTGAGCACAAACACGGCTGGGGCTGGGGCTGGGGNGGAGGGCTGGGAAGGGAGGGCCCCTGCCCAGACACCACCAGGTGAGGACAGGGCAGCTCTGGGAACCTTTGCCTGAAATGAACAATGATGCTCAGGGAAAATGGATGTGATTCCCAAATAGTTTTGCCAAGATCAGGTACAAAACCTTCATCCTCCCACTCAGCTGTGAGAAGTTGCCCTTCAGGACAGCCTGAAGCTCTGGTGGGGTCTCCATGAGCTCAGGGCAGCATTCTCATTATCCTGTCTCTTCATTTGCAGTGAAGTTCTGCCTTGCCCAGCATCCCAAGCTGGGCTCTCCATGGGCTGGGCCTAGGCCTGACTTAATTACAGCCTGAGTTAATTTGGGCTGTGATGGATAAAGGCTGCCGAGGTCCTGCTGTTGTTCTGTGTGCTTGGGGCTGAGCCTCATCTCACCCCCCAGTGCCACACACCGCTATAAATAAGTGTTTGTGTAGGAATTGAAGTTAAATGTTTGCTTATAATAGTTAATATTGAAAATATCTGAATGTTCTCTGTCTCAAAATAGTGTTTCCATCTCCAAATGACACATGCTGCTCTCACCGCTCCCACTGCGGCATTTCAGAGCCTCTTCCTGCCAACGCCAGCATTCCCAGCTGGTGGGAAAGAGGAATGTTCCCTTGTCCCGTGGGGAAAGGCTGCTGCAGGTGTTCCCACCTGGAGAGGGGCACAGGGAGGGGCTGCTGCCCTGCCACAGCCAGCAGGAAAATCCAGCCCTTAATCCAGGACCCAGGCGGGGTTTGGAGGGGGTTTCCTGTCACCATCTCCCATCCTCCTGCTGGGGAGGTTTGGGATGTGAAGGGACAATCCGGGGTGTCCCTGGGCAGGCAGGGGCTGGGGGACACCCCCAGGCAGGGCTCAGGCTCAGGCTCAGGGCTGGCTTTGTTTGCTGCTGCAGCAGGCACAACGTGGGCACTGGGAATCAGCGGCTGCTGGGTGCAGCTGCCGTGGCTCTCCTCACTCTGGAGACTGGATCTTGCACTGTTTGTGCAGCATTTGTTGCTGGAGCTTGGAAAGGATGAGGCAGGACTGCTCCAGGGTCAGCATGCAAGAATTCTCTTTATTCCAATTTCTGACTCCATCTTATATCCACTGTACATGGGTGGCCAATTATTGGCCAAAAGCTTCTCACCTTATCCTTTGGATTGGTGAACATTTCCATCACTCAAATGCTTCTCTCAGAGCAAAAGAATGCAAACATTTTCTTATTTGCATGAAGAGGTATGGGGACTCAGCTCAGAATTCTAAAAACATCAGAAGGTTAGTCTAAAATATCAGAATGCAAGTTTAAGACATGTAAAAGCAGGGTAATGACAGGAGGGTGCATGGGAGGATATTTGGGCAGGCACCCAGGGCTGGTTCTCCCTAAATTCCTGGGGGTTTTTGGTAGCACAGTGGTGGTTCCCTCTGTGTTCCTGCTGTTTCCAAACCTCATGGTGTTTTTTGCCACCACCAAACTGCTACACCAAAAAGTTTATTTAAACCTCTGTTTGGGATTTAAGAAGTTTTTGGTAAGCTGGGAACTAAGTGCTTGCATTTTTCCCTGGGATAGGGTGAAATAGGTTTGGATGAGCTGCATGGAGCTGTTGGTGTTGGGGTTTTTTTGGTTGGTATTTTACAAAGGGCTGCGTGCTGCCATGCCAAGGGAAACTCAATTATCAGCAAAAAGCAAGTTGGGAAAATATTCTTGTTTTTGTTTTTGCTGGCCTCTGGGCCCTCCAGCCTGGCCCTCCAGCCTGGCTCCCTGCTTGAGGACGGGCTGTGCAGGGCTGCTGCTGGTGCCAGTCACATCCTGGCCCTGAGCAGAGGCTGGAAAATCCCTGGCCCAGCCTGCAGAACCTGCCAGGCCCTGCTGTTTGTAGCTGGCCTTTCCAGGGAGATGCTGCCTCACAGAAGCTGCTCCCCATCACTCTTGCAGCTGCAGATGCCACCACAGCTGGAGGCCTGGCCTGTGGAGCTGTTTGCAGTTGGTGGCTCTGCTCTCACCTTGTGTTTGCTGGAGGGTTTGTTGTCTTTTCAGGGGTTTAGGTTTGGGTTGTTTTTTTTTTTCTTCTCCAAGGTTTTCCTTGCTTTCAGAGCCCCATTGCAGCTGTTAAAGATCAGCTTTCCTGAGCAATTTGTTTTGTGCCATGGGGGTGGCAGGGCTGAGCTGTGTCCAGGCAGGGGTGGGAGGTGTCCCAGGTGCCCAGCCACAGCGTTGGCAGCTCCTGTCCCTGCCAGGGGCTCTCACAGCCCTGGGACACAGAGTCAGGCTTGCAGAGCCCTGGCAGCAGGATGAACTGGCCTGCTTTTAATAAAGCAGTGCCTTTGTTGCAGGTATCCAGCTCATGTTCTCCATCCTTATCAATGCTCTGGGAATCTCTGGGATCTCCATCTCATCCCCGAGCACGGCTCCAACCCTGCCCCAGGATATTAATGTTGTACAGCTGCCCACAGTTCCTGGGGCTCCTTTCCCTCACTGAGCCAGTGAAGAGGAGAAGTTTAGATGATAAACAACCTTAATGGACTGTTTGTGCTCTTTTTCCTCCAAATTGAGTCTCTCATTAGAAATCCACCTCGTGTCTGTGCTGCCGCAGCCCCGGAGGTGAGGGGGTTCTGCTTCCAGGGCCGATGGAAGCTTTGGAGGGCAGATTCCATCTTAAAGGAGCAGTGGGGTTTAGAGTTAACCCTGCAGATGCTGAGAAGTTTGTGCCAAGCAAAGGGACCCCTGGGCAGCTCCCCTGCTGCAGCCAGGTGCCGAGGGAGCCCTGCCAGCACCCCGGAGCTGTTCCTTGGCAAACCACTTTGATTCCCAGAGGGAAAGGGCTGTGCTCATCCCAGCAGTGCTCGTGTACCTGATCTGCACAGTCTGCTCTCATGAGCCATTGTCAGCCCTCCCTGGCCCTGAGTCACTCCAGCTTCTTCCTCAGTGTCCTCTCCTTGGAGCCCCAAAGGCATCTGGAGGAGATGGGACCCTGATGTGGGGTGTTCTGGGATGTCCAGCTCCCTGGGGATTTCTCAGAGGGGACATTCTGGGGCACAGTGGGCCAGGCTGTGACAGTTTCCCCCGTGCTGTCCCCAGCTGATGACCAAGCACCCTGCCAAGCGGCTGGGCTGCGGCCCCGAGGGGGAGCGGGACATCAAGGAGCACGCCTTCTTCCGCTACATCGACTGGGACAAGCTGGAGCGCAAGGAGATCCAGCCCCCCTTCAAGCCAAAGGCTGTAAGTGTGCTGGGTGTCCCCATTGTCCCACTGCTGGGTGTCCCCATTGCTGGGTGTCCCCATTGTCCCACTGCTGGGTGTCCCCATTGTCCCACTGCTGGGTGTCCCCATTGCTGGGTGTCCCCATTGTCCCACTGCTGGGTGTCCCCATTGTCCCACCGCTGGGTGTCCCCATTGCTGGGTGTCCCCATTGCTGGGTGTCCCCATTGCTGGGTGTCCCCATTGTCCCACTGCTGGGTGTCCCCACTGTCCCACTGCTGGGTGTCCCCAATGGGTGCTGCTCATCCTGGAGGTTCCTCCTCTCTGTGTCCTTGGCTGATCCTGTGTCCCTGGGATGTGGCCTCAGCTCAGCTGGGCAGGGGCAGTCCCTGATCCCTGATCCCTGATCCCTGGTCCCTGGTCCCTGGTCCCTGGTCCCTGGCCCCCTTTGTGTTGTCTGTTTTGTCATCCCGGCTCTGTGGGTCTGTTGGGTTTTTCCTCTCTTTTTCTCAAGCTGACCAGCTCTTCCTTTTCTTTAATCCCAACTTTATTTCAACACCCAGCTGGGCTCAGTCTGCCTGGGTGGGCAGTGGAGCAGGATTTCACTGCAGTTTCTCTCTGGGCTGGAAGGAGGCTGGAGCCTGGCTCTGCAGAGGGGGATCCTGGCTGCTCCTGCCCAGCCCTGCCTGGCTCTGCTGAGAGATCTCCAGGATTTCTCTGTCCCTGGTGGGGCTGGCAGGGTCACAGCAGTGTCCAGACTCTCTGGGTGCTCCAGTTCCTTGGGGCTGGGATTGTTCTGGTTCTGTTCTGTTCCCCTGGTGCCCCCGTTGGGCCCTGGTGTTTCTCAGAGAGCTGAACCCACACTGGATGTGATCTCTGGTGTTTGTGAGCAGGGTGGGGGCTTCCCTTCATCCATGCAGGATCACAGCTCAGAGTCCAGGAATGCTCCACGTGTCAGCTGCAGCCTCCCTGTCCCTCTGCCCATAACAACCTTCTGCACCTCTGCTTTTCCTCTGCTTTACAGACACCCCTGTCATTTGGGGGGGGCCTTTGGTGCTTGGACAATCTCTGCTTTCAGGGAAAACGTGCACTGGGAGTTCCTTTGGTGGAGGCTGCCCGGTGCCTTTAGCTCTGCTCTCTCTCTCTCTGTGCCTCTCTGCTCCAGCAGGTTTTTCCCTCCCACAGCTCCTTTCCTGGCTGATCAAACTGGAATAAAACCCCTGTGGTGGCTGGGCAGGAGCCTCCAGAGCCCCTCGGGCAGGGATGGGGCAGGGATGGGGCAGGGATGGGGCAGGGATGGGGCAGGGATGGGGCAGGGATGGAGATCTGCCCCTCCCCGGGGGCTGCTGGCCCTGCCCTGCCGTGTTTGGGGCTGCTTGTTTGAATTTCAGGCTGGTGTTTTTCACTCCTTTGCAGGGAGCTCCGTGGGTGCTGTCCTTGGGGCTGCCCTGCCCTGCACGGTCCGGGCTGTGGCCACAGAATGGGGAATGGGGAGATGCAGGAGCCTGGGATGGGCAGCACAGGGGCTGGGATGGGCAGCACAGGGGCTGGAATGGGCAGCACAGGTGATGGGATGGGCAGCACAGGGGATGGGATGGGCAGCACAGGGGCTGGGATGGGCAGCACAGATGATGGGATGGGCAGCACGGGAGCTGGGATGAGCAGCATAGGAGCTGGGATGGGCAGCACAGGAGCTGGGATGGGCAGCACAGGAGCTGGGATGAGCAGCACAGGAGCTGCATTGCTGCCTGCTTGCCTTTCCCTGGCAGGGAAGGGAATCCCCAGGACACTGGAGCCTGTAGGAGCAGCATTGCTGGGAAAGCTGTGGCTTTGATATCAAAGTACAGGTTTGGGGCTGTTTGTGCCCCCATGATTTGTTGTCTGGGGTGGGATTTGTGCCAGGGATGCTGAAGGTGCAGGGGGGGATCAATGGGCTCAGGCTGTGGAGGGATCCTGGTCCATACCTGGGTTCACTGAAGGGGCACCATGGGGTTATCCTGCAGAAATCCTGAATCCATAGCTTCTGCCAGTTCCCATCTCTGTGTCCATTTCCCCACGGAGCTGCTGCTGCTGTGTCCCCTCCACCCATCTCTCTGTCCCTGAGCAGGTCCCCAGTGTCACTGCCTGCCCTGGTGTTTGGTGCTTTACAGTGAAAAAAACCCACTGGATTCCACCAACAGCACTTCCCCACTGCTCTGCTGCTTTAAAATGTGCAGATTTTGTCCTGTTTGAAATGTCTCCTCTCTCCCCAAATCCCTGTGACACTGGGGAGGGGCGCTCTAAGCTGCCGGCTGTCGCTTCACCCAGCGGCTGGGCCCGGAAAATTCCCTCTTTGATAGGACAGGGAGATTAACAGCAGCTGATTTGGGATTTAGGGAGGATTAAGACAAACTCAGGTACCTGCTGATAGCTGATATTTCTCCAGCAGTGCTGTAAAAAGCTGATTCTTTGGTGCCAGCTGGAGCAGCAGGGATGGGAATGGGGCTTGGACACTGCAAGGAGCGTTTGGGGAGTGACAAGGGGACATGTGGCCAAATGTTTATGACCTTCAGGTGGCCACACCAGGGCCAAGTGCTGCTGCACTGGGTGCTGGCTTGGCTCTTCACCTTGGCTTGAGTCTGTTTTCTTTTTCTTTTCTTTTTTTTTTTTTTTTTTTTTAATGGTTAGCACCTCTAAAGGTCAGGCTGCGGGAATTGTCTGTATCCAGAGCTTCAAAACAAGGAAAAGGATGCAAATGAGGGCTGGGAGTCAGCCTTCCCCTTCCCCAGCCCTGGCAGCACCAGCCAAGGGGAGCAGAGCCCCATCCCAATTGTCCTCACCTCATTTGGTTTATCAGAGGCATCAGCAGCTCCTGTTGGATCTGACCCTGGCTCAGCTCCTCACCCTCTGAGTCCCCACAGACCCCATTTCTGGGGTTCTGCAGCCCCTCTGCAGTCTGGGGTGGGTTCTCAGTGCCCTTCTCCCCACAGCCCTCCCCAGAGCTCCCTCATTTCCCAGCAGCAGCGAGTGCAGGCTCCAGCCTGGCCGGGCTGCCCCGTGCCCAGAGCTGGCAGTGAATTCCCAGGAGCTGCTGTGTTGCTTTGTGCTTGATTAACCTTTATCACAGAGTCAGGAACAAGACAGATCAGGGGCTGGCTTGTCTTTGGTGCTTCTGACGTGGGGCTCTGCTTGGCTGCTCCCTGCTCTGGCTGCTGCATAACAATTCCTTCCCCGGGTCTGCAGTCACCCTGGGAGTGTATTTACACCTCCCTGCTCTCCCTGTCTCTCGTTGAGATAATTATTGTTTTTGGTATCTAATTACTCCTTTACTTTACATAAAGCTTAGTGATTTGAAAAGTCTCATTTTGAAAGCACTGAAATCACAGGGCAGAGCCCAGGATTATTCACAACAGCATGGGGGGTTAAAAAAAAAAAAAAAAGGCTTTTAATCTAATAATTTTTAATTGCATAAATTAATTTCCCCCTAACTGCTTGGAGTTAATTAATATTGAAATGCCACTTACAGACCTGGGTGTGTAAAAACACCATTCCCTGCACAGGGGGGGTTGCAGCCTTAGTTCAGCCTGTACAAGGTGGGTTCTAATGTTTGCATAAGTAATTTCCTAATGAGATGGGATTTCAGGATTGAGGGGCTGACACTGGGCAGGTGGGTGTGCTGAGGTTAAACACCTCTGCTAATCCAGGCAGGATTGGCTCTGGGAGACCCAGGGCCCTGTAAAGGCTTTCCCTGGGGTTTCCCAGACTATTCAGGCTCAGTTTTCAGTGCATTAGGAAACAGAAATTTGGCTTTTTCCCTAGGAGAGGGATGCTCCTAGCCCAGGAACCCTTGCAGTGGGTGCTCCCTTTGACAGCAGCAGGGATAAAGGGATGTGCTGGAGCATCCCAAACCGGGTGCCAGGCAGGAGTGAAAGGCACCATTGTCCCCCTGACCAGCACAGGGACCCTCAGCGTGGCCCCAAGTTCCCAAATTCCCCTAAATGTGATTGCCAGAGGAGCCCTGATCCTCCCCAGGGTGCAAGGAGCCAATTTGCTGGCCCAGAGCTGCAGGGAAGCTCAGACTCACCCAGGAGGTGCCTGCAAGGCTGGTGGGATTGTGGCTGTGCCACTGGTTTGGGACAAAACCCTGGGAAATTGGGGGTGTCCAGCACCTCCCCTTGGCCCTGGGAACGAGGGGGGGTGGCAGCACAGCCTCGGATTTTTACGGTCCTTGATTGCATCCCAGGGATCAATGGGAAATATTTTATTGTGCCTTTTGTCTCTATTGGAAATCAAGCAGGGAAGTGATTGAATCCAAGGCCATCTTTGGAGCTGACAGGTTTATTTCTGCAGCTCAGGAGGAAAAGCCATTCTGTGCTGGCTATAAATATTAGCCAGGACACACCGGGGTTTATGTAAGATAAATTCCCAGCCTCCCCCTTTCTCCAGTCAGGATGGAGTGATGTCTGTACATTAATATCAGACTGAAATGAGGACAATTTTTCACTAGATGGCTTTAGATAAATGTAAAAATTCCTATGGCATCTGTGTCCATTAACCAGGAAGTTAAATTTGGGGAGCTGTAAAGAAGGTGCTGGTGCAGCCAGTGACCATTTGGTGCCTGGAGCAGCAGGATCCTCCCTGCTCTCCCTCATCCAGGGCT
This sequence comes from Pycnonotus jocosus, assembly GCA_013400435.1. Lineage (NCBI taxonomy): Eukaryota > Metazoa > Chordata > Aves > Passeriformes > Pycnonotidae > Pycnonotus > Pycnonotus jocosus. The sequence continues at coordinate 278,844 of VWYP01019121.1, forward strand.
GGGCCAAACCTGCAGCCTGGAACTCACCTCCTGCAGCCTCAGGGCTGGGCTGGGATGTGCCTTCTATAAACCCAAAGACAGTTTTCAACTTTAAATTATTGATTTTACCCATCCATTTTATCTGCATCCAAACAGAAAGTCCATAAATTCCGCACAGCAGGGCAGGAAATGCCGTGGACAGATGCAACTTTTCAAATTTGCCATCCACATATTCTTACCTCCTTGCTTGATAGCGAGAAATTCTTGCTTGCCAATATTCATATTAAAATATATTTGTGCTTCCTATTCCAATAACTGGCAGCCTCTCATCGGGATTAATTTTCCCGTGGTTTCTGAGGGGGTTGCTGGTTTGATTTTTTTATTTTTATGTTTTTTTCTCTAAGACAGCACATTTCTGTGTAGCCAGCAGGCAGGCAGTGCTGTCAGACACTGCACGTGGGCTGCCCTGCCTGCCTGTCCTGAAGCAAACAGGGAATGACAGCGGGGCTGGGGGGCTCTGGGGGGCTCTGGGGGGCTCTGGGGGTGTCCTGGGAGCTGCTGAGCCCTGCCAGGGGTGGCCCTGCAGCTTTTCCAGGGATCCTGCTCCATCCCTGAGAGCCCAGCCTGGCTCCTGGTGCCCTGCCTTGGGCTCTGTGGGACTGGCAGCTCCCCTTGGCAGGGTTTAATTGCTGCTTTGATGGCACTGCCATGGCTTGGGGAAGGCGTTGGACTGGCTGGTCAGACATCTCAAACACCCAGGAGATGCCAGGGGCAGGAGATTGACCCAGCCAGGCTAGAAATGTGAAGATGTGGCTCTGCCAACAGCAGGGTACCACGGTGCCCATGCTGGAGGGGCTGGAGCTGGAGTTAAATCAGCTCAAAGATCTGATCTTAGTTCAGAGGTTTGAGGAGAGCAAGGGTCTGGCTTGGTGCTATAGGGAGCACAAGAGCTGCCAAAGGAAGAGGCCATCAGAGGCTGATGGATATTCGTGTTGTCTTCCCTGAAACCTCTGAGCAGAGGAAGGAACTGGGAAACATTGACTTCTGCATGTATTTGTCATTAATATTTAATTATATTTAGCCTGACGTTGATTAAAAATGCAAATCTGTTTACTTAACAAATGAAAGTTAAATGCCCAGGAAAAAATCGTGGCAGCTCTTGGAGGGTTTGTTCTACCTGGGGCAGTGGGAGAGAGGCCTGAGGGACTGGGAGGTGCTGCCTGAGCAGCTCCTCTGAGGAAACAGAGCCTGGAGAGCGCTGCCTGTGTGTGACAGGAGGGACAGCGGGCAGCCCTTGGAGCAGAGTGCCCGTGCCAGAGGTGGGGATGTGACACGTGGGTGACAGGCAGGGATGGAGCCTGGTCTGCAGCTGTGCAGTGTCCTGGCACCCAGCTGAGCCCAGCTGCTGCTGTTGTTATTCCATGAGATCGGGGTTTGCAGCCTGGGAAGCTGCAGGAGCCTTGTTTGGAAATGGGATCAGGTGTTTGGCACCGCTGGGGACTGTGAGGCCGTGCACCATCGTGGTCTGATGGACTGGAGGGAAGGGATCAGAGCCCTGGGGATCAGAGCCATGGACTCACAGAAGGGGTTTGGGCTGGAAGGGACCTCAAAGCCCATCCAGACCCCCCCTACCATGGCAGGGACACCTTCCACTGCCCCAGGCTGCTCCAAACCCTGTCCAGCCCGGCCTTGGGCACTGCCAGGGATGGGCTCTCTCCTCTCCTAGAGCAGGAGGAACCCTCTGAGCAGTGCAGAGGAGGGCAGGATGATGGGAACCTGCTCTGGGGAAGGGAGGATGCCCAGGTGGGTGTAGCAGGTACCAGGTGTGTGTGTGTGGGCAGCAGCCACCCCGAGCCATCCCAGCCCATCCCATTCCTGCTGCAGCCGCTTCCCGTGGCACAGCCGGGCTCTGCCAGCCCCTGCCCTGCCCTCCTGACTACCCACCTGTGTCTGCCCCTTTCCCGGGGGTGCTGCAGCCTCATCCCACCCTTCCTGCCCCACCCACCGTGGCTCTTTTCTCCCCTCTCATAGTGCGGGCGCAATGCCGAAAACTTCGACCGCTTTTTCACTCGGCACCCACCCGTGCTAACACCTCCCGACCAGGAAGTCGTCGGGAACATTGACCAGTCAGAATTCGAAGGATTTTCCTTTGTTAACTCTGAGTTTTTTAAGCCTCGAGCCAAGAGCTAAGTCGCTGTGCAGATCTCATCCCTGCATCTGTCATCCTGTTCCAGCCGCTGCCGTGGTGACACATTCCATTGCAAAACTCGCATCCGTGGGGTTTGTTTAGCTCCTGACCACGTTTCAAGTGTCTTCCTGTTATTTGGGGTGTCACTGGAGGGGGAGTGATGGGCAAGAAATGCTGCAAATGGGCTTTTGTAACGTTTTGTTTGTGGAAAATGGGAACGGCTCAGTGGGTGACAGAATGAAAACAGAGACACGGTGACAACTGGGAGAAATCCCTTCATCATGTGCTTTAATTCCTGCTCTTTCCTTTTCCTGGTGTTTTAATGTAATCATGAAATTTTAATGTTTAGCCTTCTTAGCCTCAGTGGCAACTGAGTGTTTTTAATGAAGCCATTCCCCGGGATCTCTCTCCTCCCAAAAGCTCTGGAGATCCAAGGTGCTGGTTCTGGCTCCCATTTTGGCTGTGTCCTGCAGTGTCCAGCCCCACCACAGTTCCCCTGCCCTGCACAGATGCTTTGGGCTGGGTTGTTCCCAGCTCTGGGTCCCAGCAGTGGGATAAGTTATTTGGGAAGGCAGAGCTGCCCTTGGCAGAGCTTTCCCCTGATTGTGCAGTTCCAAAGTAGAATTTTTTTAAAAATCAAAGCAAACATCCAGTGGTAAATGGGAAATTTGGAAGAGCTGCTTTTGAATCCGTGGTCACCCTGGTAAATATCACCAACATCCCTTCTGTAGCAAAGCTTTTTCTTCTTTTCAAATGCCAAAGCCATTGATGGAGTTTGTTACCTGTGCTTTAAATGTGTCAAAAACGGTATTGACCTAAAGGGGAGATATTTAACTCTGATCAGTATTGTGAATTCTGAGAGGAAGAGTGCAAAGGAACACTTGTTTCAACAGACACTTCTATCCTTAGAAATTGCAGCTAGATATTTAAATGGCCCGAGTTTTGTTTCTGGCGTCAAAGGAAACATTTCAGGAAGGGTGAATTTCTCTTGAAAGGACACCAATCACGCTGCTTCCTTTTATACCCTTGCAGATGTTCGTGGGCTGTCACTGTATCAATCTGCTTGATTTGTAACGTGCCAATTTATTATTTTTTTCTGATACTGATTATAAAATAAAAGGTGAGAAAACACGCCCCAGAAAGCTGCATGTGTTTGGCAATAATGAATGAGTTTCTGCAGCTCAGCGAGGTGATTCCTTCCAAAAGCCGGGGCTGGGAGCTGCCCCGGCTGCTGGGGGATGCTGATGGAGCCGCTGCTCGTTCTTCCTCTGCGTTTGTTCCAAAAATCCGAGGTGGGATGTACCGGGAGCATCATCCAGGAGGCAGCGATTGCCCGCAGCCTCCTGCAGCAGCCGGGCCGCTCCAGGGCCAGGGAAGGAGTTTGTGCGGGTGATGCCGGCAGGAAGGACAGTCCGGACAGTCCGAGGAGCAGCTCGGGGATCTCCTGCAGCGCCTGGAGCAGAACTGCGGCATCGCCTCGCTCTGCCGGAGACTGCGGAGCCCGGCCAGGCAGCGAGCGACGGTGACTCACCATCCATCCGTCCGTCCGTCCGTCCGTCCGTCCGTCCGTCCGTCCATCCTGCCCTCCCAGGAGCCATCACCGCTTTCAGCCAAACACAGATTACAGGTTCCTCCCAGCCTCCCTCCT
>VWYP01019121.1:283418-295427 GCA_013400435.1 Pycnonotus jocosus
GCAGCCGCGGGGCTCTGCACGGGGAGGGGCTCCCTGGCAGCGCTCGGGGGGATCCCGGCCCTGTGGCCAGGCAGAAATGCTGCCCGGGGCTGGCTGCAGCTGGAGCACTGTGCCACGGGCTGTCTGCCACGCTGTGCCACCACCACGCTGTGCCACCACCAAGCCGTGCCACCGCCACACTGTGCCACCACCACGCTGTGCCACCACCACGCTGTGCCACCACCACGCCGTGCCACCACCAAGTCCTGTCACCACCACAATGTGTCACCACCAAGTTGTGTCACCACCACTCTGTGCCACCGCCACGCTGTGTCACCACCATGCTGTGCCACCACCAAGCCATGCCACCACCAAGCTGTGCCACCACCACGCCGTGCCACCACCATGCCGTGCCACCACCGAGCCATGCCACCACCACGCTGTGCCACCACCACCATCCCACCGTGCTCCTCGCCGTGCCCCTCGTCACCTCCCAGAGTCGATTCACCCATTGCTGGAGGCACTTTCAGCCCTGAGTGTCCATCCCCTGCGCTCCCCTCTGTCCATGAGATCCACACAGCCCTTCCCTGCCTGTTCCTCGTCCTGACAGAGGCCAAATTGCCACCAGTCCCGGCAGAATTCCAGGTAAGACACCAGCAGCCTGCACTGTGCCCTGCTCAGCTTCCAGCCAAGGCCCCAGGGAGTGGGGGGCTGCTGGAGAGGGCAGTGCAGGGGGGTGGGCTGCCCTGAGCCCCCTCCCGGGCACATGGCAGCCCCTCCCAGGGCTTTCTGCTGCCAAAGAGCAGCAGCAGGAGGTTTTGCCCACTCCAGGGCTCCCAGGCTGAACACTCCCAAGGGCTGGGGTCCACGGTGCCAACTTGCACCCATCACATGTGGATGTGTCGTTCCCCTTTGCAGCACCCACAGCGTTCCTGCCTTGGTAGGACAGTGCTGTCCTGGCCATTGCTTTGGATGGATGTGGCCTTCAGGAAGGTTGTGGTCAGCTCAGAACCCTCCAGGAGCTCGGGGCCACTTCTCACAGAGAGACCAAGCACAGCCACGGCCGCTCTGCCAGGGAGCACCCGGCCATCGAGGTGGGCTTGTCCTCACATCCCGACTGCTTCACCCTTTGCCTGCAGAACTCTGCACCTGAAGCTGATCCCTTCACCCTGTCTGCCTTTCCCTGCTCCTGCTCTGTGCTCCCAAATCCACGTTTTCTTCCTTCTGTGTGCTGGAGGGGAGCCCTGGAGGGCCCCTGGCGCTCAGGGACAGCCTGGCAGACACTGATACCCTCCGGAGCAACACCTTGAGCTCAAGGCCTGACAGCACAGCCACGTCCTGGCTCTTCTCCTGCCTTCTCTCTCTCGGCTCCTTGAGTTCCATCCACACCTGGTTTTCTTCCCAACTGGTCTCTTCATCATCCTTGGCTTTTCCTGATCTTCCTCCCCAAGGCTAAAGCCATCCTGCTGGGATGTGTGCTATGGCAAGTGGAATCTCCAAGCATCCCTGGAGCTCCTGATGCACTGCTGGCTCATCTCCCAGGGCTCAATCCAGCTGTGCCCTGCTGCTCCTGGCCTGTCCAGGCTGGCAGGAACACCTGGCTCTGTCCTGGCCGTGCTCCTGCTTGAGGCGTGGAGGTGCCCCTGTGTCCCACTGGGCCAAGAGGGGCTGCAGGGAGGACACAGCCCCTCTCCCACCAGGTCCTCCAGCAGGACAGCAGTGGGAGATCAGCCATGGGGGTGGGGGGCAGGACCTGCAGGACCCCCACAGTTCCTTTCCTCAGTCCAAGCTGGCAGATTAATCCAGGGCTGGAAATCCTGGTGCAGCAAAGCACAGCAAGGACCTGGTGTGGTGTGGCCACAATTCAAAGGCAAAGTCTAGGAAAATGGAAAACAAATACGGGTTTCTGCAGGGCTTTAAATTTGGGACAGGGTCTTACCTGTGCCCTGGGAGGGGAAGGTCACCTGCAGCAGGGGTTTGAGGTCTCTCCTGTGTAGGGACAGGGAGAAGACTTTTGTTGGTTTTAGTAACGAGGCAGAGCAGAGCCAGTTCCTGGCTGCCAATGTCCCTCCACTGCCATCGCTGTGGATGAGGGACCCGGGGTGCTTGTGCTGTACCCCAGTGCTCAGTCACCCCTGCAGCCACGGCTCTGTCACCTCCCACAGCAGGACAGCCCTGAGCCAGGCACTCTGTGATCTGCAGGGTTTAGAAGAGCAGCCCACGCACTCCCAGCCTGGCTCTGCAGTGCTGATAGCAGGTTCCCAGCGCTAATCCTGACACTAACGTCCTTTTCCCCCCTCTTTTTTGGCTTGGGTGTAGCTGCAAAGTTGTTCTTCTTGAGAAATTGCAAGGAGAAAATGTTGCATATGTGGAATTTTCCTTCTCAGAGGTTTTGAAGTGCTGTGTGTTTTCTCTGTACAACCCTGGAGCAAATCACATCCTCCATCAATGAACCAGTGTTGGTCAACACCATATCACGGCATCATTCAAAAATCAAGCTCAAAGCAGAAAGAGCTCTTACAGCTGATTATTTTGTACAAATTTTGACACGGTGGTGACAGTTGCTGCCATTTCGAGGCATGTTGCTTCCTCCAGGCTCCTTCCTCCCGTGCAGTGCCGAGCTCTGGTTGCAGTGAGGGTTCTGCATGCTGAGAATTGCTCCGTGCTCTCTCCCGCAGCCGACAGGAGGGGAGGGACGCTCCCTTCCCGACACGCCCGGCTCTCACCTGTCTGTCCCTCTGTGTCCTGCTCGTGTGTTCCAGGCCTGTTAAACTGCTGTTCTCCTCTCCTTTCTCTCCTCTCCTCTCTTCTTGCTGGCGGTGCGGGGCTGCTTCTGTTGTACAGGGCTGCGAGTTCCTGCTCGGCTGTGGAGCGCTGGGACAGCGCGGCTCTCTTGGGGACAGCGGGGACAGCGCCGCTCCCTTGGGGACAGCGGGGACAGCGCCGCTCCCCCGCCGCGCCCTCGGGTGCTGCCACCAGCCCGGGCGCTGTCACCTGTGGCCCCTTCCCCTCTTTAACCCTGTGCTTTCCGTTTAACAGAAGGACAAACGCGACACTTCCAACTTCGACAAAGAGTTCACCCGGCAGCCGGTGGAGCTGACGCCCACGGACAAACTCTTCATCATGAACTTGGACCAGAACGAGTTTGCTGGATTCTCCTACACCAACCCCGAGTTTGTCATTAACGTGTAGTCCCAGGCCAGGTGGCCCTGTACATACGACACTAGTCTTCCGGGATTAGCAGTGCAGACACACATCCCCTCCCGCCGACCGCTTCTCCTCGGAGCCTCTCCGTGTCCGTGCCACTCGCTAGCTTGGTTTCCCTAGCCGGAGGTGTCCGGGGTGCCAGTTACCGGTCAGTGATACTTCTAGGAACTATAGTTGGTGGTGACTAATAGAGTTTTTAAACAGAAATATACCAAATTGCTACGGTCTCTGTAATTTTTTGCAGCGGGACGCTGAGATCCCAGTGACCCAGCCACTCCCGAAGCGTTGCTGTGGAATGCTAAGCATGGTTGATCGCTTAAAGCGTTGTGCTGAAGCTTGCGATGAGTGTGAGCTTGTCTTAGAGGAGCCTTTTGTTCAAGACATGGATATATTTGATCAGTGTGGAAAAAATCTGCTTCTAGACCTCTCTTTTCCGATGCATTGTCCGTAGGGTCAGCCCGGCTCTCCGGGCCATCCCCCACACCCGCCTTCCCCCGCTCGGCCACTCCAAACCACTCCCGTGCCGGTTCTTGTAAATCAGAGCAAATCCTTTTTTTCTAAGTGAAAGGTGGGGGGTTTTTTGTAACATCTGGAACAGTTTGCAGTTTTGATACGCTCTGTCAGCACTCGCATAAATCTTTCACAGACACTGTCGAGGTGTAACAGCTCTGTAAAGGATATTAATATTCTACCAAAACAAAACACATTTATATTCTTGGTTTACAATTTAACCAACCGAAAACACGCCCAAGACCAAAGGGCTGCACTGAGGGCTATTTATAACGGAAACTTTTCTACTTTCCACCCTCTGCTATTCTCTTCCAGGCTCCAAACCCATGGATTCCACAGACATCTTGATTTCCCTGATTTCCACCAAATTCCTGGGGGTTTTAGTCAGTAATCCAGGACCTTCTGCATCATTTAAAGAAAAATTCTGAATGAGAGAAGACAATTCCAGCAGGTGTTTGTGAGGCAGAGCCGTGGCGTGCGGGAGGGCAGGGGCAGGAACAGGCAGGAGGGAGCAAGGACAGGAAAGAGAGGACAGAGGGTGGACAGGTGAGGGCAGGAACAGGGAGAAGAGGGCAGGAACAGGGAGAGGAGAGCAGGAACAGGGAGAGGAGAGCAGGAACAGGGAGAGGAGAGCAGGAACAGGGAGAGGAGGGCAGGAACAGGGAGAGGAGAGCAGGAACAGGGAAAGGAGGGCAGGAACAGGGAGAGGAGAGCAGGAACAGGGAGAGGAGGGCAGGAACAGGGAAAGGAGAGCAGGAACAGGGAGAGGAGAGCAGGAACAGGCAGAGGAGTGCAGGAGCAGGCAGGAGGGTACAGGAGCAGGGAGAGGAGATCAGGAGCAGGAAGAGGAGGACAGGAACAGGCAGGACAGGCCCTGCCCTCGGTGGCTGGCCAGTGACCCTGGCTGACTGTCGGGTTGGCAGAGGCTGAGCCCCAGGTGAGCATCCCCCCAGTCCCTGTCACCCCACTCCCGTCACAGCCCAGCCTGGCTGCTTTGCAGAAGCCTGGGTGAGTTTTCTGAGCCAGCACCAGTTCTGCTGGATGCAGCCATTCCTCCAGGCCCCAGGGAGATGGGTGGGATTTTATCAACCATGAGGAATTCCATAGAGGAAATTCTAGTTTATAGATCTTTTATAAACGTGAAACTCTACCTTTGGAAATTATTTTTCTTTTAATGATTCCTTGAGAACTAAAGGCTGCCAGCAGCTTAAGGCGCTGTCCCAGTGCTGGGGGCGGGATGAGTGTCCCCTCCCTGTCACCCAGCCACGGGCACTGTCCTGTGCCTGCCGGGGTGAGAGCTGAGCCCGTGGCCTCGGGTCCCGCCCTGGGCTGGAGGAACCCAAACCAAAGCCAGAAAAACTGCAAATTGTGCCAGATCCAGGAGGGGGTTACGAGAGGCTCAGCAGCAGGAGGGGCCCAGGGCTCGGGGGGCTAGTGGGGGCTCCCCTGAGCCTGGCACACCCCAGGACACGGCCCCATCCTCTGCAGAGCAGCTGATGTCACAGCATGTGTTACCGTGACCTTCAAACCTGTTGCTGCAGAGTTAGTATTACTTCAGTGGTGAATGTTCTTAATTTCCACATCTTTGGCTCTGAAGGCGCTCCCAGGTCTGTCCAGGACGCTGCTGGAGGGTCTCCAGGGCTGGGGGGCACCCCGGGGCCGTGGGCACAGTGCAGGAGCTGCTGCGGGGGGAGTCTCACCTTTTCTGTTTGGAACTTCTGTGTCTGTGTTGGGGTGACACTTGTGCATGGAGCAGGCACTGCTGGGCACTCAGGTTGTGTTCCCAGGTGAGGTTCCCTGTTACCTGCAGGGAAGCTGGGATGTGGCACCTTTGGAGGCAGCTTTGGGATTGAGATCCACGCTCCAGGGCGAGTTTGGCAGAGCTGGGTCCTCTCCTCAGGACCCACACCTTGAGTGTTCCTGACTCTGTCCATTGTGCTGCTTGCCAAACTCCTGTTCAGGGTTCATTTCCAGGTGACCTGCTGCTTCTGTGGAGGATCGTGCAGTGGGATGTGCCTGGCCCTGCACAGACACTCAGCTCTCTGTGGGCTCCTCCAAGGAAGGGCAGAGGGGCAGGGGCTGAGTCACCATTTGCTGTCATTTGATGATTTAATCCTCACTGTTGGTTGGGGAAAGCAGAGCTTTGGGAGGATGCTCAGAGCTGAGAGCCTCAGGAGAGCCCTGGTCCCCAGTCCCAGGTGCTCCACAGAGGTGTGGGGAAAGCCAAACAAATCCATACCTGGAGCTGCTGGGAATGCAGGGGAGGGGGACTCAGGTGCCCACCTGGATTCAGTGGGACTGGCAGTGGGGTCCCCTGTGGCAGAGGGGGACCCAGAGCCCCGGGGAGGGCAGAGGAGGGGCTGAGGAGGCAGGACATGCACAGGATGGCACATGCTGGCTGTCCCAGGCTGGATTACATCCCAGTGCTACAGGTAAGTGTGTTCATGCTCTCAGCTGCTTTCCCCTGGGGCACAGTGGATCACACAGTTCCCCCTGGGGCTGTGCTGAGCCCTTGGCTGCTGGCCTGGGGCAGCTCCAGAGCCTGCCCTGCTCCCAGTGTGGCTGCCCTCATTCCTGGCTGGGGCTGCTGCTGTGCCTGTGTCCCCTGGCTGGGGCTCTGAGCAGCTTTCTCGTGGTGAATCCATTTGATAAACGAACAGGAGTTTGTGCAGTGGCCAGCCCATGCAGACAGATGGGAGCTGGCTGGGCACAGGGCACTCACTGTGCTCTGATGGTTGTGAGCCCAGGGAGGAACCAAGGGGACCTGAGCACAGGGCACAAGGATCCTGCTGTTCCCAAGGGCTGGGATTGCACCTGGGGGCTGCAACCTGCTCCCACTGCCAAGGGCTGTGGCCTCTCTGCTGTGGCAGGAGCAGCTGAGGCTGCTGACCACACGCCTCTGGCTCCATGCATGGAAGTGTCACCCGAGCTATTTATTTCTGATCACATTCAAAGTGGCAATTAAAACAAGGAGGGAAAAAAAAAAGACAAAAAAAAGAAAAAAAAAAAAAAAGAAAAATGTTTATTGTTGAACAGTTTGTGTTTGTGAATTTGATTTCACCTGCAAGTATTTGATGACTTTTCTACATCCTAGACTCCCTGCTCTGTGTTGTCAAACGGTTCTCATGAAGACCTCCTTTTAGATGGGCATATACTCTTGATTCAATTTGCTGCATGTGTGAAAAAATAAAATATTTAATTTTAAAGAACCCCTGAGAGCTTGGCTTCCTTTGCCCATGAGACTCTGGGGATGAGCCAGGGGCTGAGCACGGGGGGTCCTGGGGGCCGGGGTCCCTCGGGGGGGCCCCACCCAGCCCTGGCACAGCAGGAAATGCTGGGAACTTTCAGGGGTTTGGTGAAAATCCTGCAGAGCTGTGCAGCTGGAGATTGTCAGCGAGTGGGGCTGCCCCAGTGCAGGTCCCAGAGAGGAGAGTGCAGCTGTGCTGAAAGGTGGGAGGGGGCAGAGGGGGCACGTTCTTTGTATCCTCGGTTAATTGGTCACTAATGAGTTACCTGAAGCTACCAGAGAGGCTCTGCCCACTCCCCCGAGCCCCAGCTGCCGTCTCTGCGCTTGTCTCTTGTCCCTGCCCCTCTCCATCGAGGAACTCCGCTTTGTTGGGCAGTGCCCGTGTGGAGCCGGGTGAGTGTGTTGGGAGGGGCTTCTCCTCCTGTCCTTGGGAATGTTAGCTGAGCTTTCAGCAGAATATCCTCGTCTGTCCCACCCGGTGTGGCTGATGGCCAGCAGGAACACCTCAATTCTCCCGGGGGTGGGAAAACTGCCCGGCACAGCCACTGCTGGCACAGCCTGGCATCTCCTGAGGCTGGGAGGTGCCCTCCCCGAGCCCCAACCCCTGCCTCTTCCCCAGCCGTGCCAGGAAAGCCCCTCCAGCCCAGCCCAGGGGTTTGGGGTGCCCGGCTGAGCCCCTCCCCAGGCTCACCGATGTGCCCTTTCCCAGCGTGTTGGAAACACTCCTGAGCTTCGCCTCTCCTGGCTTGTGTAAGTGAAACATTTGGTTTTGTGACACTTTCCTTAATTATGGGAGCTAATGACAAAACCATTGGGACAAATGACTCAGCTTTTGATAGTGAAGTTAATTAATTCTGAAGCTCGAGCCTCCATTGGAGTATCTGGAAAAACCCGATTAGGAAGTGTGCTTAGCCAGCGTGACACGGGCAGCAGGAGCAGAGTCCCTGTGACAGCCAGGTAGAACCCTCCCCGCGGCTGGGAGGGATGATCCGCCCCGAGGCAGGGGATTAAAGGCCAGACATCCCGGTGCTTGCCTCCCCATCCATCCCTCCATCCATCAAAGCATCCAGGGGAACGCAGCCTCATTAATGTTGGGCTGAGTGACCAGGAGCAGCTCTGCATTGGGCGCTGACCTTCAAGAGCGTCTCCCCGAAGCCATCTTTCATCTCTTTCATTTGCATTACAATCCTGTTTGCCTCATTATTCCTTATCCACTTCTTCTTCAAAGGATTTACATCAAATCAATTAAATTGTGGCAGGCTGGAGCAGCGCTGAACCTTTCCTTGTGGCTCGGCGTGGTCCGGCTGGACCTGACTGCAGAATGGATTTAATCTTCTGCTGTTTGTTCTTTTATTGCTTCTGGGCTGCCACTGCCCACAGATGCCTCTGTTCCCTGTCCATCCTTGCACCCATCCCGTGCAGACACATTCCATGTCCAGGCTGCTCTCTGTCTGACCTTGGGGAAGGGATTCTCTTGTTTTCCCTCACACAGCCCGGGATCAGGGAGCTGCTGCCACGGAGCAGCTGTGGGAGCCCTGGGGCACTGCCATAGTGCTTGCTGTCCTGTGCCATCCCTTTCCATCGCCTCTGCTTGTTTTGTGTGCCCAGGGAATCAAAGGATCACGGAATCATTCAGGTTGGAAATGCTCTCTAAGAGCCTCATGTTCAACTGTTCCTCCAGCACTGCCAAGGCCACCACTAACCCATGTCCCTACGTGCCACATCTACACAGGTTTGAAATACTTCCAGATATGGGGACTCTACAACCCGGCAACCCTTCCAGTGAAGAAGTTTTCCCTAATATCCAATTTAAACCTCCCCTGGTGCAAATCGAGGCTGTTTCCCCTTGTCCTGTCCCTCATTCCCTGGGAGAAATGACTGACCCCCACCTGGCTGCACCCTCCTGTCGGGCAGGGACTCAAAGTGTCAGTACAGAGGGGAAAAGCATTGAGGGAATGTCACAAGTGTGGGTAAATCCCCGGCTCTGGGCACGCAGCTGCTGCAGGAGCGGTGTCCTGGGCCCCGGAAGACGCGTGGTGCTGGCCCACACACGGCCACCCCTGCTCCCCCAGCATCTCTCAGAATAAAGAGGCTTAATCAGAATGGATTGCTGTTCCTCCTCTGCTATTTTTATTGCTACTCAACTGTCGGAAATCCAGCAGGGAGAGCGGAGCTGGGAGGGAACTGCACCAGCTTGCACCAAGCCCGCCAGCCTGTGCCATGGGCACTGCGGCCGGTGGCACGTGTGGCACCGCTGTCACCCCCGGCAGCACAGCCCCCAGGGACACACCAGCCTCACCACTGGAGGCCTGCTGGAGCCAGTGGATTGCAGCCAGCGCTCCCAAAGTGTGTGCAGATATAAATAATCCCCTCGTAGGAGTGGGGAAGGATGAACACATGTGCCCAAGGCTCTGGAGTCCTTATCCCCTCGCAGCCCCCGGGAGCAGGAAAATGAAGTGAGGACCAGGCAGGGCTGGAGCATCTCCCTGCATCACTAATGACCCAAACTCGCCTTGTATCAGCCTCTCTTCCTTCAAGGAAAAACCTAATCCAGCTAGAGATTATTGCTGACTACTTACTTCCTGTCACTTTGCCAGTTTAAATGCAGCAGAGCTTTCATCGCTGGATTTGGGAGGACAAAGCTTAACAGATCTCGGGTTAGGACATTTTTGCCTGCAAGGACCACTTTTTTCTTGCAAGAGTTGTACAGTCTTTGCATCGTGGGCTGGATTTTGTAATTTGTTTCTAGTTCACCCAGCACTGTAGGGTCCAGGTCTGGGAGCAGGAAGATGATGATGGACAAGGCAGGGAAGAGCAAGAGGTGGTGGAGCTGGGGCTGGAGGAGCCCAGGCTGCCCTGATCAGGCTGCCAGGCTGGGACCCTGCAGTTTGAGTTGCAGAGCAGGATACCAAGGTCACCAAATTCTCATTGGCCCCCAATCTTAGCGAACCCCTGGGGAGCCCAGAGCTCGGGGCTCGCTCCTGGAGCTGCCACTCCATGCACAGAGCACCGAGAGGGGTGCAGGGCTCGGCCGGGCTGTCCCCACCTCCAGCCCCACACGGGCCACCACGATGTGACACGGACTTTGCTTCTGTTCGAGCTCGCTTTGTTCAAAGCCTAGGAAACGGTACATGTGCACTCTGCTCACACCTACACACGCTGTGTTAAAATAACACAATTAAGGCTGCAAAATCCCCCACTCGCAAGGCAATTTGCAGCCCCTCAGCTGTGGGTGGGAGATATCTTTGCAGCCTCCGGGCGGGGCGCTGGCGTCAGGTGCTGCCCCACGCTCCGGTGACAGCGGGGGACAGGCAGGGGTGGCGGGGGTGGCAGGAGGGGGGGCTCAGGCAGATGTCCCACAGAAACTTGGCCTTTCCCTGCGCCGTGCTCGGAGCCGCCTGCGTGGTGCCCACGGGATTGCTCAGCAGCAGGGGATTGGGAAAAGCACGGAGAGCAACTTTTCACACAGGGAGAGAGTGGCAGGACAAGAGGGAANCAGTGGAAGTTCCCCATAGCAGAGGGTGGCACTGGATGAGCTTTAAGATTCCTTCCAGCCCAAACCATTCTGGGGTTCTGTGGCTCTATGACCCGGTGCAGCCATGCCCAGGGCTCTTCCCGTGTCCAGTCTGTGACACCAAGGTGTGACCTGAGAACCACCGTGTGTCTCTGCCAGCAGCTCACCCCAAAACAGAGGAGCGATGACCCCTCCTCAAAAAATGCACAGGAAGCCCCCCTGTGATGCAGGGTGTGGGGGGGGGTGCCGCAGACCCCAACCCCTGTGTCCCCATCCCCACACTGCTCAGAGGGCTGTGTCCCCTCCCAGCTCAGCAAGCGCTGCCACTCTCCAGATGGAAACGCTGGGAAGCAGGAGCTGGTGCTGTGCGCCCAGAGAGCCTGGGCAGAGCTGCACCGCCTCCAGCCTGAGCTGGGAAGCAGGCACAGGGCCCGTGGGGAAGCAGGGAATGAAGCAGGGTGATCCAGAGCCAGGAGCCAGCGGGGAGCTGGGGCGGGAGCGCGGCGGGGCAGCAATCAGCGTGCCCTGCCCGGGGAGCAGCACACGCCGTCAATTCAGGTGGAGCAGCTACTTAATTTTCGCATTCTTAATTCCTCAGCACTTTCATAATTCTCTGTTTGCCTTTTTGGAGTAAATAACTAGTATTTCCATGTGAGTGTATGCAGATGAGGGCTGGGGAAGCGCACGCCATCCTGTAAATCATTCGCTTTCCCGGCTCACCGTGGCCCTTACAGGACCGTGAATTCCAGAGGTAAGTGTGTTCCAGGGCTTGTTGGAAAGGTCGCATGAGTCATGGGCTCATCCAAGCGGCTGAGGGATGTTTCAGGGAGATGAGGAGACAGCGGAGAGGGCAGGGGGGTTTAACTGCTGGGAATGGTGCAGGAGTGCCTTGTGGGTACAAGGGATGTTCAGGCTGAGCCAGCTCCTGGGCACGGGATGGACACGGGTGCTGCCAGGGCAGGGGCAGCTCGGTGTCAGCGTGGGCAGTGCTGTGCCCTCCCCGGGGTCTGCTGTGTGGCTGTGTGGCCCCCGGGCCCTTGTCCCACCCGGTGCCGGTGCTCAGGCACCGAGCAGACTGGGCTGGGGGGAATCGGGTAACCGAGCGGCCCCGTGCCCGGGGCTGGTGCGGGTGGGTCACTGTCCCCGGGGCGGTGCTGGCACTTCGAGGGGACTTCCACCGGGTCCATGCCGCAGGGCAGTCCCGGTCCGGTCCCAGAATCCCGGGGTTGGTCCCCGGGGCGGTCACGGTCTCGGTGCCCCGGTCCCCGCTCCGTCCCGGCACCCAGGGGTGGGGTACCTCCACCCAGTCCGGGTATTCTTGTAGGGTCCCTGTCCCGCTCTCCCGGGGCAGTCCCGATCCCAGCACCCCGGGGTGGGGTTCCCGGGGCAGTCACGGCCGCGGTCCCCGCCCAGTCCCGGCACCCCGGGGTGGGTTTCCCGTCCCTGTCCCCGTCCCCCCGGTGCCAGTGGCGGTCCCCGGCGGTCGGAGCGGGCGGGGGGCGGTATCCCAGCGGCGCAGCCCCCCGCGGGTCCCGCCCCCCGCTGCCCCCCG
>VWYP01019121.1:295767-334532 GCA_013400435.1 Pycnonotus jocosus
CGGACCCCCCCCCGCCCGGGCGCCCCCGCCGCTCCCCGCTGCCGCCTTCCGCTCCCCTCCCCGGGCACCCGCGGTGGCACCGAGGTGGCAGCTCACGGGGGGGCTGCTCCACGCGGGGCCGGGGGCAGCGGCTCTGCGGGCTCCCCCCGTGCTGGGGGCGGCAGACGCGCTCTGTCCTCCCGGGGAGCTCCGGGCTGAGGGGCCACAGGTCCCTCTCCTGATCGGGAATGGGGGAGTGAGAGAGGCCCGCGGCTGCTGCCGCTCCCCGAGGCTCCGCCGGTCCCTGTCCCCAGGGGGAAACCCCTCGCACCCGGCGCTTTCATCACCCAGCCCCATCTCCAGCGCCTGTCCTTTCCCTCTGAGCAGCACAGCGGGGCAGGCTGTGCCGCTGTGCCCCACCGCAGCTCGTCCCTGCGTCCCCAGGGCCGGGCAGTGCCACGGCGGGGCTGCCCCACCACGGCTGCCCCATGGCCGAGCTCTTGCCCGCCCGGCCTGGCCGCTTGGCCCCGCTGCTCCCCTCCCGCAGCAGCGCCCGCCTGGCGAGGCCCCAGCAGCTGCCGCCCTCCTGCAGCACAGGCCACAATTTGGGGCAGTTTTGTCCCAAAGCTGCCGCTCGAGGTGTTTCTGAGCACCCACGGGCTGTGGTTAAAGATGAGCTTTAACAGAGCCAGGTGCTGGTACCTGCGCAGCAAAAAATGGCCGATGGCATCACCCTGGGCCCTAACTTTTACACCGAGTGGCAGCAGCGGTGTCCTGTGTGCTCGGGAGAAGCTGCCCCACCGTCCTGTGGGGCCCTGGCGGTGTCAGACTGCCCCGGGCCAGCAGCGACCCCTCCAGCCGTGGAGGCAGGCGAGGCACGGCGCTGAGCTGCTCCTCCACGTTGGAAAGTTCTCGGTGAGTCACGGCCACGGATGCAGAAATACCCTGGCTCTTCCTGGTGCTCGCTCCCAAACACGGTGAAGTCAGCCAGAGCTTTCTTATTGATTCGGAGAGGGTTTGGATCATGCTCTAATTCCATAATAAATAATTTGAGATAATCTGTTTCCCCTCTTGGGCTGAAGGAGCCAAGGAGGCAGGAGCCAGGGATGTGAAAGATGGGATTGCTGGAGGCATGAGTAATTTCCAAAATTCTTTGGTTTGCTACCTGTAATTTTTTTTTCCCCAGCCAATGTTTCATGTTTCCCTCACTGTGATCAATCACTGCTTTGGAAGGAGGCAGAGAGGCCCCGCTGCCCAGGGCACAGCTCACTGGGGAAAGGGCTTGGCAGTGCCATGGCAGAGCTCAGAGCTGGATCCCAGCACCCCGAGCCCGGGCACGGGGCTGGGAGCAGCAGGGCGTGGGCTCAGCACTCCCTGTTCCACATCCAGCCCTCGCTGGTGCTCTCGGAGCTGCTGGAGTGGGAGTGGAGAGGAGCGGGAGCCGTGCGGGGCTCGGGCCGGACCTGCGGCACCGCCGGGGCATCGTGGGGGCACGGGCTCTGCCATCCCCCGTGTGCGGTGAGGGTGGCAGAGGGGCCTCGGGGGTGGCAGAGGGGCCGAGGGGGCCGCAGAGCCCTGGCATGGACAGGGAGGGACCTCTGTGCCCGGCGGGAGCATATGGGGCTGTGCTGGTGCTGGGGCTGTGCTGGTGCTGGGGCTGCTCATCACCTTCCCCAATCCTGCGGGAGAAGGCGCCTCGCAGGCTGTTAACCTGTGCCGTGCTGGGAAGGGCAAACTTCCCCCAGCCGAGCAGGGCTCACAGGGTGCGGGGGAAGGAAGGACCGCGCTGGGGCGGGGGCTGAGGAGCCCCCCAGCCCGGGCAGCGCTGGGGGCAGAGCCCCGGACCTGTTCCACGCAGCAGGTCCTGTGTGATCCCGCTCAGGGCCCGGCTGCCTGCTGCTCTCTGCGCGCTCCCTGTGCCGGGCTGGGAGCAGGGACCGAGGCTCCATCCCCGTTCCCAGCTCGGGCTGCCGCAGGGGCCGCCTCTCCTGCGGTGCACAGGATGATTTTAGCACCCAGCAGAGCTCCCTGCCCCTCGGGGGCTGCCTCAGCCCCGAGCTTTCCCAGCGGGGGCTGGAGGGGTGTAACGAGGGAGGAATCGCCCGTGGAGCCCCCGCGGCTCCGGGCGGGCGCGCGTGGCTCAGCGCGGAGCTGCCCGACGTGAGCGCCCGCCCCGAGCATCCCTGGGGGCCCCGAGCATCCCTGCGGGCCCCGGGCATCCCTGGGGGCTCCGGGCATCCCTGCCCTCTCTGAGCATCCCCGCGGGCCCTGGGCATCCCCGCCGGCCCCGGCGCAGCGCCTGCGTGGGAGCCGCGCACCACGTGAGCGTCACAAGCCCATCGGCGAGAGCGGATAAATGCTGAATGGAGCCGCCGCAGCCCCATGGAGAGCCACCCACACTGGGAAACACAAATTAGCGGTTGAGTCAGTAGCTGGAGCCCAGCAGGTGTTCCCAGGCTGCTGGGCCGCGGTTGTCTGCTCGGAATCGGATGCTGATTGTTGCTTTTGCAAGGTGTGAACGCTCGGCAGGTGTCCCCTGTGTGTCCAGCTCAGGTGTGAGCAGCGTTGTGCGGTGCGTGTCCCCCGTGGCTGTTTCAGTGTCACTTCAGAGGTTTCCTCTGTGCCTGCGGTGTCGGGAAGGGAGGGAAGCACACGGCACTCCGGGGAGAGAGCTGAAGGTGAGGAATAGCTGCTTAGGCCAGTGGTGCTTTCAACAAAGTAGCAGAACTTTGGTTTTCATCAAACTTAATTAAATTCGGCATCATTAAATGCAGCATCATTAAATGCGGGGAGGCTCCGTGCCCTCCCTGCTGCGTGGTGTAGATTGGGACTGGCTCCATGGCATCATGCGGATCTGAAACAGGCAGAAGGAGCAGGAGGATTTGGCCAAGGCTGCTCAAAATACCATATTTTAAGGCGATGTGGTACTTTTCCTTTCCTCCTTCATTTCCCTCATCAGAATAAAGTGCTCTGTCATTTCTGGAGGAGGCCAAGCGCTGCTCTGCCTGCCTCCCTCACAGAGGATGCTCAGCATCCTGCGTTCCTCTGGGGTGGCATGTGTGGTGTTTTGCAGGGGACACAGACATCTCATGTCCCAGAGCTGTTCTTCAGCTGAGCTGTCCCCCTTGGGCCCATCCTGGCCCCTCCAGTGTCCTCCAGAGCAGCTCCAGCACAGCCTTTGCTCAGCAGTTCCTCCCTGTTGAGCCTTAGGAGCTTTCAGGGCTGGTCTTTTGGGATGATCCTGTCTGGATTCCCACACAATACCTCAGGTACCATCAGCTGACCCCACAGCTCAGACCTGCCCAGTCCTTTCTACACCTGACCTGCAGCTCCTGCATGGCTCAGTGACGAGTGGATGGTCACTCCTGCAGGCTGCACCCGAGGGTGATCAGCCACATCCCTGGGCTGGGGGTTCCACTGCAGAGCTCCTGAGCTCCTCAATCTCCTCTTGAACACCAGAAATAATCTCTGGTACCTGGGTCTCCTGTACCCACGGGGATTGTCTGTCCATGTTCTGCCTGCTGTGAGCCTGGCTACACACTGAGGTCACTGAGCCCCTCACAGGGAGTCCCCAGAGTGCTGGGACCCCCAGCCCACCCAGGGGCACTGAGCAGCATCTCCTGCCCCCAGACTGGAGCTCGCTCTCCTGGTTCCTCTCTCCTGATCCTTGGAGTTGGCTGTGTAGAGATGGCCATGGCTGAATGAGCCCAAGCTGCCCAAACCTGCCTGACTCACCTCCCTCATTTGTCAATATTCCCATCAGTCTTTTCTCTGCCCTGTCCCTGTTTTACTCCCAATTATTTCATGTTTTATTCAAAACTCTCAATAAAGATGTTGTCGTAGCTCAGCACTGTCCTTGTAACAGGCAATCCTGTGCAGGAACATCCCTGGGATGAAGGGACTGTCTCTGGGAGCTCCCAGCCCCGTTAATAAAGCGCTGTTGATTCTGCATAATACAGGTCTTTAACTTTTTCAGGAGAGCTAAATCAAATACACTGTGGAACTCTTAAATGTATTATGTTACTGACTTCCTTTATCAGCTGAGTTTGTAACTGTATCAAGAAAAATCTATGAAGTTTGGTAAATCTATTTTCCACGAGGCCGTTTGACATTTGCCTCCTCCTCCGTTCCCACCTCTGCTAACCCACGGGCGGTGCTGGGGACACAGCTCCTGCCATTGCCCATCGCATCACTCCTGGCACTCAGCCAGCTTCTGCCCTCTGCTAGGAATTCAACAGAATGCCAAGGTTTATTAAAATCCATTTTAGATCTTCAGAAGCCTTCTCAGCCTGTTCTGTGAATGCTCCTGGGAGGAAGTTCTCCAGTCCTTATTCCGTGTTTACACTTTGCAGCCGCTGCTCAGCATCCCCCCAGCTCCTGCCAGGATCCAGGAGCCTGTTTGTCTCCGAGTGCAGAACAGAAGTATCTGATGAATAAATAAGCACGTGTCACTTCTGCTCCATGACTGACAGTTACACGTCATGATCCAGCCGTGCTTTACACCCTCAGGAAAGCTCCCTCCAACACAATGAAAGAATTCCTCCTTGTTTTGCCTTGACCTTTCAGTCGCAGATTTATTTTAACTGATCCCATCAGCTTCTCCATCAGCCACTCGTGTGTGGCCTGCTACTTCCCATATCAAAGTCCCTGATTTTTAATTCTTTTAATTCAGTTTCCCGTTCCCCTTTCCAGTAGGCCTGGCAGGGTGTGAGGTGCAGGAAAGCTCCTGTCCTTGCTCCTGAGTTTCCATTTTCTCCAGTTGGTTTTGCCCATGGCTGGTTTTGGCAGTGCTGAGCTGAGCTGGGTGGCAGTGAAGGCATTAAATCGGGGCTGGAAGAGGCTGCCCTGGCCAGGCACCAGCTCTTCCCCTTCCTCCAGCTCCTCTCAGCCCTCTGAGGGAGGCCAAGCAGAGAATTTCCCCAAGGTGACAGCAAGATTGTTTCTGTTAGAAAGTTATTATCTTTAATTTTTAAAAGCGCCAAGCAAATGTCCCTGAGATTGCAATCACCCATGATGGAGCACTTTTTCTCGCTGCTCATTACGGGCAGGTATTTAAGGAGCTGCTCACCCTGTTCCTCTGTCTGGTCAGTGTCTGTGATAGATTCTCATCACCACCACAACGTGCCTGGGCCAGCTCCCTGCCAGTGCTGGGGGTGGTGGGGCTGCCCTCCATGACCACACTGACCATGCTGACCACTCTGACCACTCTGACCACGCTGACCATGCTGACCACACTGACCACTCTGACCACTCTGACCACGCTGACCACACTGACCACTCTGACCACGCTGATCATGCTGACCACACTGACCACACTGACCATGCTGATCATGCTGACCACTCTGACCATGCTGACCACTCTGACCACGCTGACCACTCTGACCACACTGACCACTCTGATCACTCTGACCACACTGACCATGCTGACCACTCTGATCACTCTGACCACACTGACCACTCTGACCACTCTGACCACACTGACCATGCTGACCACTCTGACCACTCTGACCACATTGACCATGCTGACCATACTGACCACACTGACCATGCTGACCACTCTGACCATACTGACCATACTGACCACTCTGACCACACTGACCATGCTGACCACACTGACCACACTGACCACGCTGACCACTCTGACCACACTGACCATGCTGACCATACTGACCATACTGACCACTCTGACCACACTGACCACTCTGACCATGCTGACCACTCTGACCATGTTGACCACACTGACCATGCTGACCACTCTGACCACACTGACCACTCTGACCATGCTGATCATGCTGACCACACTGACCACTCTGACCATGCTGACCACACTGACCATGCTGACCATACTGACCACACTGACCATGCTGACCACTCTGACCATACTGACCATACTGACCACTCTGACCACACTGACCATGCTGACCACACTGACCACGCTGACCACGCTGACCACTCTGACCACACTGACCATGCTGACCATACTGACCATACTGACCACTCTGACCACACTGACCACTCTGACCATGCTGACCACTCTGACCATGTTGACCACACTGACCATGCTGACCACTCTGACCACACTGACCACTCTGACCATGCTGATCATGCTGACCACACTGACCACTCTGACCATGCTGACCACACTGACCATGCTGACCACTCTGACCACACTGACCATGCTGACCACGGTGGGCAGCGGGTGTTTGCTCTTTGTTACCTGAGGGCTGGGAGGAGTTTTCCTGTGTGGTGGAGATGGAGGATGTGGTGTGGTGTGATGGAGGCACCCAAGGTGAGGTGGCAGATGTAGGTGGAGAGGGACAGTCACCTGTCTGAGACTCCCTGATGGGATGACCAGGCTGCAGTTTAACACCCAGCAAGCCTTTCCATCGGGACAGCCTGGAGCAGGGACAGCCCAGCCCCTGGCACTGCTGTCACACAGCACCAAACACGTGCCCTGGGCACGGGGCTCTGCGAGGGGTCACATACAACACTCTGGGTGTAGGAAATCCCTGGGCCTCGCCTTGGTGGAGGATGAATTGGATAAAAGTGAATTACTGTCCTCTAATGGAGATGGAAATGAGGCTGGCTGGACCCTCAGGCTGCTCCAGACCCATGTTCTTGTGGCACATGGCCAAATGCCACGAGTCATAAGAATCCTTCTGGACACAGAGGGTCCCGTGCCCCTGCCAGCTGGCACTGTGGCTCCAGGCATGCCTCCAGCTCCATGGCTGCTTGGACAGTGGCCGGGGAGGAGCTGTGCCTCAGCTCGCTGCCACCAGCTCTGCTTTGAGCAGAGGGTGAAAATTCACCCTCCTGGGATGCTGCGGCGTTTTCTGGGCAAAAATCCTGACTTGTGGGGTGGATTAAAGAGCCGGTTCCCTCACTGCCTGCGAGCAGCACGTGATGAGTGAAATGTATGCTGTGAACAGCTCAGAAAGAGGCATTTTACTGCTGCATAGGCGTGGTGCAGAGCCTGTCATCTCCGGAGCTGTTCCCGTGTAATAGAGGTGGAAGGCTGAATTTGAATGAGCCTCAAGTGGTTTTTTTTCCCATGCAAGGTCACTGGCTCCATGCCGGCTGTAAATAATTAGGGATGGCTGAGGGAGGCTGAGCCCCGGCGCTGGTGGCTGCGGGCAGCTGTGGTGTGGGGAGGATGCCCCACGGATGGAGGATGCCCCACGGATGGAGGATGCCCCACCGGATGCCCCTGTTCCCAGCGAGGTGGGGGCTGGCCAGGAGGTGCCAGCGATGACGTTTGCTGGAGCAGCCGGGGAGCGATGCCCGGCTCCACTGCCAAGAGCTGCGTGGCCTGTGGAAAATCCCGTCTCTCAGCAGGAGTTTCGCCTGTTGTAAGGTGAAGCCAGGTGCGTTCAGCGGTGCTCACCTCACCCGGTTCGGGGGAAGCCCGCCGGCCCGCAGGGTGATGCCCTCCCGTGCCCCCCGGGCACAGCCCCAGGCACGCCCTGCTCTGCCCAGGGGACACGCCAGGAGTGCAGACCTGACCTGTCACCTCTGCTCTTTGGGATGAGCCGGGGTGAGGCAGCCCAGCGTTCATCCTGCTCGGTGCCTCTCCCGTGCCCGTGGTTCCCGTTCACACGGGTTTCACCGTGGGTTTTTAATGAACGCAGTGTGCGCTTCATAAAGAGACGTTAACCTCCTTTTTCGGGAAAATCCAAAATGTTCTTACATAAATGCTCTGATCCGGAGGGGTGCGGGGGGGTTGCTCGGTTGCTGCCCGAGGGGTCCCCCTTGGCAGGGGGGTTCTCCCCTGCCCCAGCTGCACACGAGGGCCGCCGGCTGCCTCGGGGCGCTGGCAGGAGCAGCTGCCGGGTATCCACTGCCATTAGCGCAGCTGCTGCTGCTGCTGCAGGGCTGTTCAAGGCCTGAATCCTGAGTCCTGAGTCCCTGCAGAGTGCCCGGAGGGAGGTGGGGAGGGCGTGGGGAGGGTCCTGCCCTCTGCCCACCCCCTTTCCAGGGGGCTGCAGCCGGGCTCCAACACCTGCAGCCCACTTCAGGCTTTCAAGAGACGCTGGGAAGGAGATCCTCTGGAGCTGGTGGGTGCATTTTGGATTAATGCTTGGTTTCCCGTCCCTGCTGAGGGTTCTCGGCTGGGTGTGCTTTGGCTGCTGGGCTCCTCTCCGGAGGTTTTGGGCAGCTTTCCTCAGGGTGAGGAGCCGGGAGCCGCTCTCTCTGCCCAGTCCCATGCGGGCTGTGAGGAGCCGCGGCTCTCCCGGGGAGTGCAGCAGCTCCAGATGAGGGCTCTGATTGAGAAAACACCCGGTGTGACAGAGAATGACAGTGCCGGGGTGACAGCGGGTGTCTGTCCCTGGGGTGCGTGCTGCTAGCTCTGTGGGGGGAGCAGGGGCTCCATCCCACACCAGGACCCGCCACACAACCCCTGGGAAGCACCGCCCTGCCCTGGCTCTGGACCAGCCCGGGGCACTGCGGGGCTGGGAATGTTCTGATCCCACTCTGGGATGATTTCCCAGCGCTTTACCTGCAACAGGTATTGAAGTGTTTACAGAATGAATAGTCCAGGCTATGCTGTGTGCTTTGGACTGTCCTGAGTGTTTTGGTCCTTTCCCAACAATTCCTGGGTTCTAAGGTTCTGTGATCACTTGCCCAGAGGAGGAGAAGTGGAGGGTCTTCCTGCAGGAGGCTCTTGGTCCCTTCTGAGATGTGTCAGGACCCCCAGGCCTCTCTCCTCCCCTGAACATTGCAGGAATCCCTCACTCACTGGCTGAAGACATCAGGGTTTTCCACAGTCACAGCAGGGAGAGGCAGGAGGAGGGATGGTGGCTGCTGAGCAGGTGATGGGTGTGATGATTCTCTCAGATATTGCCTGGTCCTTGTCTCCTGACACCACAATGTAAAGACAAATCTCGTGCTGCTGGGCAGCAGGGGGAGGCTGAGCTGTTCCTGTGCCAGGCCCTTGGGAATGGTGGGGTTTAACTGCACAGCCCAGTGGCAGTGCCAGGGTGGCAGGGAGGGCAGTGGGCAGGTTTGGGGGCAGGCCAGCCCCTTGTGCCATCCTGTCCCCTCCCTGGGGCTCTGTGTGTTCACTCTTTGCCAAGAGGTTTGTACTGAAGGAGGAGAAATGGGGTGGGCAGGAGCCCTGGGGTGGGGACAGGGACAGGAGGGGACATGTGACCTGCCAGCCTTTCTGGGGGATGCTGGGCACTCTTGGGGATGTTGGCACTGGTGATGCATCCTGTGGGCCTTGGGCAGTAGGGAGCAGTGACAAAAGGTGGCGTTTGAGGGTGACATTTGTGTTCATGCCTCTCGAATGGTCACATTTCCAATTTCACTGGTGTTTTGGTAATTGTCCCCTAATTATAGCTTTAATCTCAGTTCGTGCCTGGAATCACAAGGGGAGGGGAGAGCACTCCAGAGAGATTACCAACAAGCAATGACCCTTTTGAGGTGTGCCTGATTTAACCCACTAAAATCAGCCTTGGCCTGTGCTGCTGGCACTGTCACCCAGCAGCTCACGTCCTGAACTTCCCTGGTCCCAGAGATGGCACCTCCACCAGCCCGGAGAGCCTGGGCTCCTTCCTAACATGGAATAAGAACCCCTCAGGCCAGGCCGGTGATGTGCTGGGCGTTAAACACCAACCTCTGGCAGTGCGTGTGGCATCTCAGCATCCCCGATTGCATCACACAACGGCACCACACGAGCATCGCCAGGGGCTGCTCCTTCCCCGGCTGCCTGAGCCAGCCAGAGCCGCTGCCAGCCTGGGGAAGGTCACTGTCACCGGGCGAGGCTGTGACCTCCCTGCAGCCGTGTGTCCCGGCCAGCTGAGACAGCCGTTCCTGCCGGGATGCTCGGCATCCCTGCCACATCCTCCATTTGCCGGAGCAGCCCGGCTCAGCCCGCAGCAGCTCAGCGGCTGTGCCACCCTGCCGGGCCCCTCCGGATGGGCACGGGCCGAGCCCCCCGCCAGCTCCACCTGCTCCGGGGGCTGTGCCACCCTGCCGGGCCCCTCCGGATGGGCACGGGCCGAGCCCCCCGCCCGCCCCGCCTGCTCCGGGGGCCGGGAGCCCCTCACAGCCCCGGGGCTCCTTCTCCCCGTGCTGGGAGAGTCTCTCGTCGCCGCTCAGCGCACTCCAGGCAAAGATGAAAGCGTTCTCTGTACATCAGTCTTTGGCCTCCTCTCCAACGTGAGCGGCTGGAGCGGGATCAGAGCGATCGCGCCGTGCATGGGAAGCAGGAAAAGCTGCAGAGGCTGGGAGAGCTCTCAGCCGGGGAGGAGCAGCAGCCGGGGGGTTTCTGCTGCTGTCTCCCGTCACCAGGAGGGTGGTCCTGCGAGGGCACCGCCACGGCAGCGAGGGGAGGTGGTGTGCGTGTTGTAAATAATTGCACATAATACCATTAAATACCCTCTGTCTATCCACCAAACCCGCCCCAATTCCCACCGCTGCCGCCCCCCATCAGCCCGCAGCAGCTCCCGGGGGCTCAGCCCGTCCCGCAGGGCCGATCCCGCGGGCTGAGCTCCGGTGCATCCCGGGGATGGGCCGGCTGTCTGCGGTGCCGGTGCCAGTGCCGGTGCGGGACATCCGCTGCGGGGCTGCGGTGATGGAATGGTCCCTGTGCCCTCTGCAGGGACACGGGGCTGTGAGAGCCAGCACCGCTGTTGGGGGGTGTGACACCGCCCGTGCTGCTCCCACAGGGGCTCAGTGACAGCTCTGTACCCTCAGCAGGGGCTGGGCAGGGCACAGGGGCTCAGATGCTCTTTAGAAATCACTTGCGATCCCAGTTTGACCAGATCTCCCCTTGGGGATGAAGGGAATTCTTCCACAGAGCAGGAGAAGCGGAGGGTCCCATCCGCAGCCGGAGCCGTTCCCGGGGCGGGGGCTGAGGCGGGCGGGCCGGGCTGTGACAGCAGCGTCACCTCCCGCGCAGAGCCTGCTCCAGGGCTGTGAAATCCCGGCTCTGAGCGGCCCCAGCTGAGCACACACAGCGAGCAGATGCTCGGGATCTGCATCTCTCCAGTGCTGCCCTACCCGGCTGTAAACTGGGGATAACAGAATCCCAGAGCTGTGGGATGGTCTGGGTTGGAAGAGACCTTCGAGATGTTCAGTGCCACCCCTGTCATGGGCAGGGACACCTTCCACTGTCCCAGGCTGCTCCAAGCCCTGTCCAATCTGGCCTTGGGCACTGCCAGGGATCCAGGGGCAGCCACAGCTGCTCTGGGCACTCTGTGCCAGGGCCTGCCCACCCTGCCAGGGAAGAATTTCTTCCACATATCTAACCTAAGCCTCCTCTGTGTCAGTGTGAAACCATTCCCCATTGTCCTGTCATTCCATGTCCTTGTCCACAATCCCTCTCCAGCCTCCTCAGGGCTCCTCTCCATCCATCCATCCATCCATCCATCCATTCTCCTTCCAGCTCACAGCCCAAGCTGCTGGATCATCACCCTGAGCAGGTGGGTGCCCTCAGTGCTGACCAGGTGGAGCTGCTGGGCTGCACCTGGGACAGAGCCAGCAAAGGATGTGTGCTGTGGGCTGAGGGCAAGGCCACGGGCCCTGGGCGTGATCCAGAGCAGAAAATAGGGCAGTGAAGCCACAAGGGCAGCCCCAGGTAAGTGCCAGGGGGGCGGTGGGACTCCCCCTGTCCCGATGGCAGAGCAGCACCTGGCTGCAGCAGCAGCAGCAGGATGGGCTCTCTCTGGGATTTAACGCACAAGAGGAAGATGGAAAGCGTTGGGTGAGTTCACTCCTTCACCAGCAAAGTCCCCTCCTGATGCTCCGTCTGCGGGAGAGCTCCTTCTTGTTCTCCAAAAAAAAACCTGAGAGTGAAACTCTGGTGCTACTCCCGAATATCGCTCTCCCCATCTGGGGCGTTGGAGCCGCTCCCCGGGGCCGCTTCCCTCCCGCAGATGGTGAGGGGGTGGCTCTGCCTCCCGGCAGGCAGCAGCTAAATCCGGCTGTGCTGGGAGCCAGCGGGGCCGGACCGGACCCGCACCCCCGGCCAGGGAGAGCCTGGAGCCGGCGGGGAGGAGACCGGGGAGCTGCGGGATGCGGGCACCTCCCTCCCACAGCGGCAGCACAATGCCCACTGCATTCCCTGGAATAAACAGGCTGTGATGGATCGGGGCCCTTTTAGCGCATCAGCTGAAAGCCTCAAATATTTATAGCGGGAAGATGTGACAGAAGTATAGATATATTTTAAAAGAGGCAGGTGCTGGAGTGGCAGTCGTGGATTTGAACTTCAAATACTTACCTTCAAATCTATGCTATAAAAGGGGAAGAACGTAATAAATTTAATATCACTTTTTTTTTTTCCCAGGGAAAACAACCTGCCGAGCCTCCTCCCAGGCTAAATGTGCTTTAAAGATTGACTGTGCAGCTGTAATAACTATTGATGAACTGTAAACATGAAAAGATCTCCCTGCTCCCGGCCTGTCAGGAGCATTAGGGTGGAAATGCTCAGTGCTCCGCTCTGGCATGACTCACCGAGGCCTCGGCAAATGTGTTTATTTGTAAAGATCCTGATTTCAGAAAGAGTGACCTTTTTAATGCCTCGTGCAGCGAGCTCGGAAATTCAAAATTGCCTTTTGGCGAGCGGCTTGTCTCGCTGCAGCTCTGACACTGCTTTTCATGGCCATTTACATATTTTTAGCCTGGATATTCTGCACTGTGGGGCTCCTCTGGAGAATGATTTGCTTTTCCCAGCCCTGGGCCTGCAGTGCTGGGCTGAGGCCAGGCTGTGCTGAGGGCATGGAGGGACTCACTGCCCTCAGCCCTCTCCTGGTGGGATGGATTTAGCAACATCCTCCTTCAAACACCAGCCATGGTGTCAGTGGCAAATTTAAGCAGCTGCTTCGCCTTGAAATAGGGAATATTGAGGGTGGTGAGGCCCTGGCACAGGGTGCCCAGAGCAGCTGTGGCGGCCCCTGGATCCCTGGCAGTGCCAAGGTCAGGTTGGACAGGGCTTGGAGCAGCCTGGGACAGTGGGAGGTGTCCCTGCCCATGGCAGGAGTGGAGCTAGATGGGGTTTAAGGTCCCTTCTAGCCCAGAACACTCTGGAATTCTGAATGATTCCATGAATAACCTGTTCTTCCTGCACATCATCACACCAGGATCCCTTTTGACCCGCACACTGTCACCTGCCAGGGTCTGTGCCTGTCCCTGTCCCTGCCCCAGTGTGCTGGTGGCTGCACCAAAGCATGGCCAGTGACCTTGTCCCTGTGTGCCAGTGGCCTGTCTCCTCAGTCTGAGTCCCTGCTGGTGCCACCAGGTGCCAGCCCAAGCCCTGGAGCAGCAGGATGCAGGGGCTGTGCCCTGGGCAGGGTGGGCAGAGCAGTGTCTCAGCCTCTCCTCCCTTCCCAGAGCAGCATTCCACGGGGCTGGAATCGCTCAGGCAGCTCCTTCCACCCTCCCAGGCTCGGGGATGAGAACGTGCTGCACGAGGAACGCCGTGGCTGTGATCAGTTATTTAACATTTCTGGGCCCTGTGACTCAGGCTGCTGCTGGCTGGTGGCACTGCTCCTTTCTGCTGCTGCTGCTCATCCCAATGCACTGGGGAAGGAGGTTCTGGTGCTTTTCCTCTGTTTGTTCGAGCCTTTATCGGCGCTCTACAATTCCAAGTTGCTGATTTATATTCACAGTTATGAATATCTCCTTTCTTCTCTTTGTTGGGCCTGTTTTTATTTTTATAGCTGTTCGCTTATTAGCCAGGCAGTTTCCAAACCAGTGCAAACTCCCGTCATGGTGATGAGTTTTCGGGCAAAACACTCTTAAATCATTCTCTGTACACAGTTGTGCTTTTATGCTTAAATCCATTCTCCTAAGTGATTTGGCTTATAATTGTTTTCTGCTCTGTGAATTGACCTCTCAAAGCACCAAGGAGCCTGTGCTGGTGCCTCAGACTTGCCTCTGTGTGCCCATAAGAAGCATAATCAAGCCATGATTGCTTGGACTTGAGCAGCAACTAGTTTTTAATTCTGTGATCCATTCCCCTTCAGCTGTCAACACAGAGTCGAAAATAGCACTCCCCTGTGCTGGATGCCACGCTTCACAGCTATGAAATTGTCATTTATAGGTTTTTAGAAATTCAGAGGACATTTTAATACCGGTGAAGTGAAACCTCCAGCTCCCCATCATAATGCAGCTTCTCTCCTCCTTAGTATAAATAGGTGCTTAAGCAGCCTGGGGATGATCCAGCCTCTGCCCAGCCCGGGGTGGGAGCAGACACAGGAGCACCCACACCCACAGGTTCTCTTTGTCTGAATTGCTGGCACCTTGTTTAACCACAGCATCCCAGGATTTACACTCCTCTCAGTTTTCCCCCTGGTCCCAGCTGGGCAGATTTTGTCCCCAGTGTTCTGGGCATGAAACCTGTGGGTCAAACTCACTCCTACAGATGAGTGTGTCTGGATCTGTCCATTAATTATCCAGCTGGATAATGGGATCATGGAATGGTTTGGGTTGGAGGAGACCCTAAGGACCAGACCTCATACCAGGGTTGGGTTGGGAGCTTCTGCCAGCTCTGGGCAGTCCTTGGAGTGATGGAAAGGGGAGGATGGGGATGAGCCCAGGATCCCTTTGCCAAACGGGCACAGAGCTCCCACCCTGCAGGACTGACCCACCCTCCCCACACCCTGTCAGAAAAAGATGTGGGATCCAGGAATCCCCCAGAGATGAGCTGGCCACCCCTATTCCCATCAGGCCAAGAGGAGGCTGGAAGGCAAACCCTTCCCAGAAGCTCATCAGTTAACCCAAGTAAATCTAAAATGTTCATTAAGCAGGGAGGGCAGGATCCTGCCCCAGCTGCAGCAGGGAGGTCCTGGTGCCTCGGGCTCTGGGATGCTCAGCTGGGGCCAGGCCTCCCCCTCTGCCCCATCTCTTACCATCAATGTCTCCAAGCAGGCAAACAAACCAAAGATCATTATTTTTTTATATAATTGCCAGAATTGTATTAATTTAAACAGATAAATTCAATCAGTGAAGCTCATTAATTTCTAGCACATGGCTTATTTACGCCGATTCCGGCTGCTCCAGCACTCATTGCGCTCTCATAGGAATGTCAATTACCTTTTAAAATAAAAATCAATGTTTATCCAGTGTTAAAGATAAAACATGAAATGATTTCCTAAGACACGCTGATGAGTGCTCTCCTCCCCAGCATGATCCGAGGGCTCTGGCATTGGCAGCTGCTGCCCATTGCCACGTGCCAGGGAGGGGACAGCAGAGAAGGGGCCACACAGACCCCCTGCACTCCCCTCAGCCCCCCTGCACTCCCCTCAGCCCCTGCATCCTCCTACCCCATCCCAGCATCCTCCCAGGAGCGGGGTGCTCTCCTGCCATGAGCTCCAGCAATGTGGCAGGACAGAGGCAGGAAGGTTGGGAGGATGCAGGGAGGAAGGAAGCTCAGGAGAGCGTGGGGGGAGCCCCTGGAAGCAGCTCCAGAGTGTTACCTGATTACTTTTCTAATGAGGAAAAATGAGAAAACCCTCAGAGCAAAGGGCTGGAAATTACCCATCAGCTGCAAACTTTTTTTTTTTTCCCCTCCTCTATTATTCAGAATTGTTTTGCTTTTCTGAACTGCCTTGTGTAGGTTGCACCAACCCCACAGATTCCAGAATGGGAGATGATGAGTCACTGTCAAAATGTAGATTTTTTTTTTTTTCCCTCTCTTTTCTCTCTTTTAGCACTGCTGAGGGAGTGAAGTCCCTGTGCCACGCGCCGATCGCTGGCACCTCGCGGGCTGGCGCTGGCAGGAGCTCCCAGCCCACCCGGGCTGGCAGTGCCAAGCTGTGCTGGCCGTGTCCCCCGTGGGGATGCCCAGCACGGGCATCTCCTGCTCCCCACACCCTGCCAGCCCTGGGGGAGCTCAGGGCTCTGTCCCCCCGTGCTGGCTGTGCTCAGGTGTGTGCTCACTCCGGCCTCCACTCCACCAGCACAGCCCAGCCACCTCTGCTGCCTCCTGCATTCCTTTCCTCTGACTTGGGATTTTTCCACTGGAGGGTTTTATATATATATATATACATAGATAAAAACAGGGAAAAAATGTCCTTCAGAACAGGCATATCTGTGTAGGTGCCTCTGCTCAGCCACAAGCCACCACCGCAGAGAGGGGGAGAGGGTGTGAAATGGAGCCGGAGCCAGATCCCACCCGTGCTGCTGGGGGAAGCTGGTGTGGGGCTGCCAGGGCGCTGGGGATGTGCTGCAGGAGAGCTCAGTCCTGACCAGGAGGAGGAGGATTCCTCCCACTGCCAGGTGTTGAGGAGCCCAGCACCCATCCCCACAGCAGTGCAGGGCTGGGGGCTCTCGGGTTTTGCCTTCATTCTCTCTCATTTCGCTCTCCCCTGGGCTTGGGGCCAACAGATGCACGTCAGGTGGTGGTGACAGTGATGGTCTGAGGGGGTCACAGAGCTGGTGGGATGGCAAGGACAGGTCACCTGGCTCCCCAGGGCTTCCCTGCCCTGCTGGAGAACACCCCTTGTCCTCAGCTCCAGCAGCAGTTCCAGTGGGGCTGCTCTGTCCTGCAGATCGAGGGCCTGTAGCCATCCCTCCAGCCTTTCTGATGCTCTCCTAAGCTGCTGTGTGTCTTTGAGCTCAGGCTGTGTTGAAAACTTGGTGATGCAGGAGGCAAAGAAGGTGCTGGGGGGTGGCTGAGACCCCCCAGCCTCCCCCAGGGCCACGGGAGGTGCTCAGTGCCACCCTCTGAGCCCCGTGCAGTGGCCACTGGGCAGGACCCAAACACAAACCCCAAACCCTGGAGCTCTGCAACCTCACACCAGGGACCTTGTGCAAAGAGCCTCGGGATGCCTTGCAGAGCCTGGAGCTGGCGAAGGGAAGGAATACGGATGAATTCCTTTCCATCTCTCCAAGCATCTGGGAGGTGGGTGGGAGGTAAAAAAAGATGAGCCCTGAAGTTTTAATTCCTCGGAGATATTTAGGTATCTTGCTCTTGTTACTCAGGGAGTGCAGAGCCTGAGCATCTCTGGGATTGTGCAGCAGGATCCTTCCTACCCCAGCACTTCCCAGCTCAGCTCCGACCTCTGGTTCTCCAAAATATTAATTTTTAGACAACTTAGACCATAATGACCTTCCTCCTCCCTCAGATGGATTTGGTGTAACACAGCGTCTCTAGGAAGGCCATTACTGGAAACCACAGCTTGGGAGATGAAGCACTTGGATTTATCAGGAGGAGCAGAGAGCTGAGGGCTGGAATGTGACCTTGACTCCTGCCTGAGCCACTACGAGGGGAGCAAGGAATTTTATTCTCATTTAAGAGTGGTCTCAGCTCATCCTCCTCAGCCTGGCTCTTTGCACACACCGCTAGCACCCAGAACGGTCCCCAGAAAACTGTTCCACCAGATGAAGAGTAATGAGATTTTAACGCCATAACTGGAGCTCTTTAGTCTTCAGGCTCGTGGGGCTGGGATCGATATTCTTGGCTGTATTTCCACCACTGCAACCGTATTTCCCTCACAGCCCCTCCCCGTCCCCCCAGCGCTCCCCGGGGAGAAGGGCTCTGAGAGGAAAACAACCTGAGATCAAATCAATTAATTGCCTCTGCATGTGCCGATAAAGGCGGAGCGGGAGCTCAGCGCGCACAGCGGAGCGGGGAAAGCACAAACGCTGCCCGAGCCCGGGGCGGGGGGCTCAGGGGGGGCTCACCCAGCACCCAGCGTGAGGCCGGGGGGGATCGAGGATCACGGGGAGAGCGGGATGCGAACACCCCGCGGTCAGGGAAGGGAGGGATGCCCGCACAAAGCTGCGGCCGCAGAGGGTGAAGTACGAGCTGATCGCTTCCAAAGGAAAGGCGGTGTCAGCTCCCCAAAGGCAGGGCTGGCTGCAGGGACACCCCGCAGGAGCCCCCACTGCTGAGAGGGACAAAGCCCTGGAAGGTTTCCCAGCTGGAGGGGATTCCCTGCATTGAGCTGAGACCGTGCCATGCAGAGTTGGAGCCGCAGCTGGGTCAGGCTGGAGCTGCCCCCCTCCTGGCCGGGGCTGTGTGGCACCCGCCGAGGGTGACCAGAGAGGTGGCACCGGCCCGATGGCACCAACTGCGGGCACAGCTGGGGCTGCTCCCCGCTGAAGGAGGGCACAGGTGGGTCTGGTTCCTCCTCCTGCCCGGTGCTGGGGGCTCTGGGGGGCTCAGGGCTCCCGGTACAGCCCCGCTGCCCCAGCGCAGCTGCTGCCATGCCGGGCTTCGCCAGAGGCTGTGGCCATTAGCCAAGGTGGCTAATTGGGATTCAGACTAATAGGGAGATAAAATTACAGAGCTCCAGCACCCAGAGAGCCGAGCAGGCAGCGGCTACCGGCGGCAGCATTGCCTGCGCTGGAGCTCAGAGGCTGCAGATGAATCAAACCAGGGCTGGGACTGAGGCTGCCAGCATGGAGCCTGGCACAGGCACTGCCAGCGCCTGGGAAAGGGCTCAGGAGCAGGCTGGGATGTGCTGGAAGCAGCAGCAGGGCAGTGCCTGGGCTGGGAGAGGAGCCTGGCTGCTGGCAGCACCCGGGGCAGTGGTTGGGGAAGGGAGCACCCCCAGCCCAGCCTGTCCACAGAGCACAAACCCTGCTGGGGCCGTGCCCAGGGCCTGCCCAGCTCACTGGGTGCGGGGAGGGGCACCCAGGAGGGGCTTTAGCAGGGACTGCAGGTGCCCAGAGCCAGAGCACAGCCCCCTGAGATCACCCCGGTGTCCTTCACCCAGGCCCGGCTGTAAAGCCAGGACAGGAGCACATGGAGCTGCATCTGCTGTCACAGGGGGCTGGGGACACGGTGGCTGAGGATGTGGCACCTGGCCCAGCTGCTGTGGGGCTGTGTCCCCCCCCAGGACCCTGAGCAGCTGCCTCATCCATCCCTGCAGCCATTTCCAGCTGCAGCTCCCAGGGACAGGATTCCCTCCCCAGGGAGCATCCCCAGGGAGGTCAGAGGGGCCTTTTTGGGATTGCAGCCCTGTTGTGGTGTGTGTTTGGGGGCTGGGGTTGTGTGTCAGGTGGCTCGGCATTGCCATGACGACAAGCATCAGTCAGTGAACAGAGGGAGTAAAGGAGACAAAATAAATGTCAGAGTGTGAATAGAGGCTGTGGAGCCGGGGCTGCCCCTGCCCGCCCCTCCCCGGGCAGCCGAGCCGTGCTGCTCTGCCCAGGGCTCTCAGCCCCGCTCTGCCAGTGCCTGAGGGCTGCACAGCAAAGGGATTCGTGGGGGGCAGCTCTGGGGTGTGTGGGGCAGAACCTGCTGGCTCTGGGCACTGGGAGAAGGTGGGTGGGAGCCCGGAGCTGGGAGGAGGAGGAGGAGGAGGAGGCTGTGCTGTGGAGCTGTGTCCTCACCGTGCCCAGTGCATCCCCACAGTTCCCAAAGCAACGGGAGCAGGCGATTCTCCCTGGGTGCTGTGTCTCCCTCTGGATGACAGCTCGCCTCCTCCAGAGCTTCATCTTCAGGCTTTAATTGACGCCTGTCGTGCTCCTCAGCCCCCCCAGCGCAGCCTGGGAGTGTGCCAGGACACCTGAGGGTTGGCTTGTCCTGTCTGGAGCCCTGGTGACGTGTCCTTCCTCGTCCCATGGCAGAGGGGACAGAGCCAGCATGGCCTGATCGTGTGCTCTGGAGCCAGGATGCTGAGGGGGCTGCCCTTCTTCAGTTCCTGCCACCTCTCGCTGCCCCAGAGCAGTCCCACCCTGTGCTCAGGGTCCCCATTTAGGACAGGAAGGCCCCTGGGCTGCTGCACATCGTGGCCAGCTCAGGGTCCTGAGCATTTCCTGGCTTGTGTCTCTGCAGGAACCTTCCGAGGAGTGTGCAAGAAAATCGACCACTTCCCTGAGGATGCAGACTACGAGCAGGACACGGCCGAGTACCTCCTCCGTGAGTCTGCTCCCCTGTGCCACATCCCCTGTGCCACATCCCCTGGGCCCTCCACCCTGCAGGGCACCCCTCCCTGTCCCCTGCTGTCACCCAGCAGGAGGCTGAGGGGTCAGGGCCCCCCAGGCTCCCCGTGCAGCATCAGGGGCCCTCTGGGGTACCCCAGCATGGCCATGCCACGCTCAGTGCCACATGTCCATGGCACTCTGGCCTGCCACTCGCTGTCCCCACGGCCGGTCCCAGCAGCTGCTGCACAGCCTGGGTCTCTTGGTGCCCCCCGTGGGGGACTGGGACCCCACAGGGACACGTCCTCCTGCCCAGTCCGCGCTGGTGTCCCTGTTCCCCAGCCTCCAGCCAGGCTGGGTGTGCTGGGAGAGCACAGGGAGCAGGGACAGAGGGGAGCTGGGCTGGCAGATTTCCTGGGAAAAGTGGCTCCTCCTGTCCCAGGGGCCAGCAGAGCTTTGGGGCAGAACCCCAGGCTTTCACACAGAACCCCAGAATAGCCCAGGTTGGAAGGGACCTTAAAGCCCAGCCCAATGCACCTTCCCACATGGATCAGCTTCCAAAATGACAGCAGAGAGTAATGGATGCAGCAGATCACTACCTGCAGCACCAAAAATACACTGTGCCTTGGCTTGGGCTCTCTTCCCTCGATTAGGGCCGTTATTAAAGCAGAGAAATACAGAGAAGCTCCATTAAAATTCCACTCCTGGGGGCTTTAAAATAGACTTTTTACTTTAAATGTGAGAGGGGGTGGGAGAACTTCAGCACTAATCTACTAAAACTGCAAAGCCATTTCATTAAACTCGCTCTCCTCTCCACTGGGTGAGCAGAGATGTGGAAATTTGAGAGTCCAGAGCAAGAGCTGGACGAGCAGCAGGGGGGTCAGGCAGGGCTTGGGGCTGAGCACCAGGCCATGGGCACGGGGCCCTTCTCCCACGATTCCTTCCAGCCCCAGCAGCTCAGGGAGTGCCCAGGGCTCTCACAGCTCCAGGGCTGCTGCCTCTGCTGCTGTTTGGAAATGCAGAGTTGGGGTGAGCCCTCAGCAGCCTGGCACACACGTGTGGCTCTGCACCTCGGGGGTGTCACTTGTGCCCAGCCTCTGGCACAGTGCCTGGCACATGCTCACACTGAGGGGACAGTGCCCCAGCCTTGGGACTGCCCATGCTTTCTGCTGAAAGAGGGGAAATTTAGGTGAGAAATGCAGAAGGAATCCTTCCCTGGGAGGGTGAGGAGGCCCTGGCACACATTCTTAGAGAAGCTGTGGCTGCCCCATCCCTGGCAGTGTCCAAGGCCAGGCTGGATGGCTCTTGGATCAAGCTGGGATAGTGGAAGGTGTCCCTGTCATGGCAGGAGGTGGGACTGGATGGTTTGAAGGTCCTTTCCAAGCCAAACCATCCCAGGACTCCCTGACAAGCAGAGGGTGCATGGTGGGGACCAGGGCTGGGTGTCCCCATCCACCCTGGCAGCACAGGGGGTGCCCTGGCACAGATCTTTCCCTGCTGGTGTGGGTGCAGGGGGTGCTGGGGGCTGATGCTGCCCCTCTCCTGTCCCACAGGTGCAGTGAGAGCATCCAGCATCTTCCCCATCCTCAGCGTGGGGCTGCTGTTCTTCGGGGGGCTCTGCGTGGCCGCCAGCGAGTTCTACAAGAGCAAACACAACGTCATCCTCAGCGCTGGCATCTTCTTCGTCTCTGCAGGTAGGAGCTGCCCAGGGGGCTCCTCCAGCCTGGGAGGGCACGGGGGGAGCACGAGGTGGGCTGTGGGTCCTCCCAGGCTGTCAGCACAGGGAGATCCTGAGGTTTGAGAGCTGTTCCAGCCCTGTGGGAATATCCCCACTGGAGGGAAAAGCTGTCAGGGGTCTGTGGCCATGGTCACTGTGCCAGACAGGGCTCTGGTGCCCCCCTGCTCTGCCCAGAGCAGGGTCTGTGTGGGGGCACAGCCCAGGAGGGGCTCCTGGAGTGCAGCTATTCCCTGAGGGTACCAGGCCCTGGGACAGGGATGGGGGCTCTGCCCTGCACCCTGCACAGGCAGTGGGCACCGTGCCTGCAGCAGCAGGACCAGCAGAGGGGCTGCCACAGTCCTGCATGGAAACCACTCTCTGGAGAGGCTGCTCCTGCTGGATTACTCATTTCTGTGTGCTGTTCCCCAACGCTTCCCCTGATTATCGCGTGACAATGTCTTTGTCTCAAGGAACCGCTCTATTTTGTGTTTTTCTTCTCCCCACAAAAAGACAAATGACTCTCCCTCCTTGGCTGGCAGGAGCTGCTGATGCAGATGAGAAAACAGCAGAGAGAACATAATTGATTCATTAAGTAAATCTGGGAATGCACCAGCCTCTCCCCAGCCTGCAGCACATCCCTGCTGGCTGCTGCGGGGGCACAGACTGCCCCTGTCCCAAACAAACCCTCAGGACTCCCCCAGAAATGGAAAGGGACAGAACCATTCCAGCT
The DNA here is from genome assembly GCA_013400435.1 of Pycnonotus jocosus. Classification (NCBI taxonomy): domain Eukaryota; kingdom Metazoa; phylum Chordata; class Aves; order Passeriformes; family Pycnonotidae; genus Pycnonotus; species Pycnonotus jocosus. The sequence continues at coordinate 318,009 of VWYP01019121.1, forward strand.
TCCCTGTGCTCCCAGGGCCATGCTGAGCTGGGGTTCATGCTGGGGGGATCCCCCTGTACCCCTCAGGTTGGTGCTGCATGACACCAGCTGGGCTCCTGCATTGACTGCTCAGCAAAGCACAGCACAGCCAGCTCCTGAAATGCCCGAAATCTGGACAAAACAGGGGATACCCCTCCTTCCCTTCTGATGGCTGGGAAGATACAGGAATAAGGGAATGTGGAAGGGAAGATACAGGGATAAGGGAATGTGGAAGGGAATACACAGGAATAAGGGAATGTTGAAGGGAATATACAGGAATAAGGGAATGTGGAAGGGAATACACAGGAATAAGGGAATATGGAAGGGAATACACAGGAATAAGGGAACGTGGAAGGGAATACACAGGAATAAGGGAACGTGGAAGGGAATACACAGGAATAAGGGAATGTTGAAGGGAATAGGTGTGTAAGGGAATACATAGGTATCCTGGGGGATCAGCAGAGGTCTGCAGGGGGATTTGGTCCGAGTGTTCTGGCAGAGGGGTTGGTGCCCCTTGGGGACACATCCCCCTCATGCACTCCTGCCACTCAGGTGAGCTCCTGTCCCCCCTGTCCCCCCGCAGGTCTCAGCAACATCATCGGGATCATAGTGTACATCTCTGCCAACGCGGGGGACCCGGGGCAGAGCGACTCCAAGAAGAGCTACTCCTACGGCTGGTCCTTCTACTTCGGGGCGCTGTCCTTCATCATCGCCGAGATGGTGGGGGTGATCGCCGTGCACATGTACATCGAGAAGCACCGCCAGATCCGCGCCAGGTCGCACTCGGAGCTGCTCAAGAAGTCGGCCTTCACCCGCCTGCCCCCCTACAGGTACCGCTTCCGCCGGCGGTCCAGCTCCCGCTCCACCGAGCCCCGCTCCCGGGACATGTCGCCCATCAGCAAAGGGTTCAGCACCATCCCCTCCACCGACATCTCCATGTTCACCCTCTCCAGGGATCCCTCCAAGGTCACCATGGGGACGCTGCTCAACTCGGAGCGGGACCACGGTTTTTTACAGGTCCATAACTCCATCCCCAAAGAGTTCAAGGAGTCTTTGCACAACAACCCGGCCAACAGACGAACCACGCCGGTCTGAGGCGGGCCGGGCCGTGGGCAGGCTGCATGGCATCACCCTCGTGACGGTGTAACCTGTGAAACCCCGTTTTTAAGGACGAACCCAGAGGCTCCCCGTGGCCCTGCCTGTGGGGCTGGGTTTTCACTCCTGAAATGCCACCGGCCGGGCCGGGCCGCTGCGCCTGCGGTGGGAGCGGGACCCCGGCGGGGAGGGGACGGGGCCCTGCTGGGACCCTGCCCCTGGTAACCTGCGGACTGAGCGGGCTCCAGCCCCCCGGGACAGCGCCTCCCCGAGGGCTCCATCGTTCTGTGATCATAAGCGCAGTGTTCCCATAGCTGTGTGTCCATGGAAATGCTGGCGATAGCCCTGTCCGTGAGAACCCTTAACCCGGTAGTTACACCCGAGTGGAATCGCCTGGAAGTCTGGAGCTGGAAGCACTGAGTTAGTGCAGGAGCAATGCTTGCGTTCCGAACCCCTTTCCCTGTCGTGCTGGATGGAGTGCTCGGGCTGGGTTCCTCTATGGCGTTTCGTGCATGCATTAAATAGCTTGGAATTCAATTTTGTCATGTCGGGTTGGAAGAAACATCCTTTTGCAATTTTCTGTGGTCTGAAAGGGCTTATTTCCTTCCTGCCTCCCTTCCTCCCTTCCTTCCTTCCTTCCATCCAGGCCATGAAAGGACTCAGGAGCAGAATTACTCCAGTGACTGGTAGCAAGTATCCAGCGTTTAATTCACCTCTAATGTTGCAAGAAAATGAATTACTTCCCTACAGCTGATACGCTGCAGTCAGAGGTGACTGTCTGGGCACAGCCGAGGGGGCAACGCGTGACCGTGGTGCTGCGGGTGGGGTGTGGTTCCCTAATGGCTGGGAGATCCATGAGAAAAACAATAAAATTGTCCAGTTTGGCAAGTTCCTCGGCTGAATAGGTCACACTGACCCAGCAGTGGGCACCGGAGGATGGCACAGTGTGGCTGGCAGGGAGGAGGGAGGTCAGGCTGGGCTGCCAGGGACTGTGTGAGCAGACAGAGGCTGGGCTTTAAACCCTCCCCCTGGAGCTGAGCTCGTCTAAGTGGAGGCAGTTTTGAAGCAGTTGGTCTGTGATGATGTGTCATTAATTGAAATCTTATTTAACCTTCTGGCAGAAGTGGCAGAATCCCCCAGGGTCCCCAGGGGTGATGTGGGGCCAGCGGGGCTCTCACTGGCTCTGCTCTGCTGTGCAGTGTTCGAGGCTGAGCAGCCTCACCCTGGGTCTGCTGCCCAAAGCCAGAGCGTGGCTGCTCAGGGGCACATCCTGATCCTTCCTGGGATAATGGACAGGCCGCTGGGAAAGCTGGCACAGGAGCTCTGCTGGAGTGAAACCCCCCCTGGAGCCCAGGGCTGCAGGCATTTCACAGAATCACTGAATGCTTTGGGTTGGAAGGCACCTTAAAGTTCATAATTCCATGGGCAGAGGCACCTTCTGCTGTCCCAGGCTGCTCCGAGCCCCATCCAGCCCGGCTTTGGACACTGTCAGGGATCCAGGGGCAGCCACAGCTTCTCTGGGCACCTGTGCCAGGGCCTGCCCACCCTCACAGGGAGAATTTCAACTCCCTCACCCTTACTTGCTACTATTGCAAAGGGGTTTGTTCGAGAAGGCTGATTCAGATGCTAATTAGGCCTCTTAATTGCCTAGTTGCTGATTGCCTGTGTTAAAAACAGTCAAAGGAGAGTTGCACACCCATCTTAGGGCAATATTTAAAAGCAGAGCAGTGAAAGGGCTGGCAGTGCTAAAGGCGGAGCAGAATGGAGTGGAATGGTTCAGCAAAAAAGGGACCTACAAGGACCATCTCCATCTTCCCGAACAATTGGCTTTGATTGCGGTTGACCAAAAGCTAAACCAGGGCCTTAAGGGCACAGCCCAAATCCCTTTTCAACCCTGCCGGGGTGGGGGTCCAGGCAGGGTCTGAGCACGCCGGGGGCACAGAAAGGCTGCGGGGCTGGGGCCGTTTGTTTGTGTTCACGGAGAGAGACCGGGCAGTGATTGAAGGTGTTTACTGCCACGTGTAATATCTTCCCTTTGTGCCGGTGTCTTTCCCCTGGAAGAGAAAATCAATACCCAGGCTAAATCTGGAGGCTTCAATATTTCTCAGAGAAGTGCAAATCAATATAGATTTCTTAACAAGTTTAATTTCGATACCTGAAAGTGCACATTCTGCCCATTTCCTGACCTTTCCAATCCCCGAGGGAGGAGGATTAAAAAGATTTGTTCAAATTCAACGAATTGAATCAGCAAATGCCCCATTACCTTGTTTTCTTTCCGCCAGACCTTGATAAGCAGTGTGATAGCCCGTGGTCTACGCGTGGCTGCCACACCGACCCGCGGGGCATGGCAGTGCCCGTTGTCACCTCCACGGCGGGCAGAACGGCCCAGGGAGGTGACAAAGGACCCGGGTGCCATGTGCACATGCACCCGCTGCCCTTCTCCAGCGCACCCACATCCCACCCGTGATCCCGATGCTGGGCGCGCTCCCGAGCCGGCTGATGGATGGTGCTGCAGAGCTCTGTGTTTACCCGACAGTGGCTTTGTGCAGCCTTAGATCATCGTGGGAGCGCTGCAAACACCGCGAAAGGAGCGTGAGGGCTCCACCGGCCACAGCAGGAGGCTTGGAGTGATTCAGGCTTTGCCCTTGGAACGATCCCACGGGCGGGAGAGCGAGGAGAGCATCCCAAAGCACACCTGGGGAAAGCTGCTGGGGCAGTGCCGGGTGCTGCTGGCACTCGGGGTCACTCACAGCTCCCTGCAGGTGGAACAGGGCATGGGGGGAACTCAGGGCCGGTGCTGGCCCTGCCCTGCTGGGTGCTGCCCTGGTGGGTGCTGGCTCTGCCCTGTTGGATGCTGTCGCTGCCCTGGTGGGTGCTGGCATTGCCCTGGTGGGTGCTGGGTGCTGTCTCTGCCCCTCTGGGTGCTGTCTCTGCCCTGTTGGGTGCTGTCTCTGCTCCCCTGGGTGCTGTCTCTGCCCTGCTGGGTGCTGTCTCTGCCCTGCTGGGTGCTGTCTCTGCCCTGCTGGGTGCTGTCTCTGCCCTGCTGGGTGCTGTCTCTGCCCTGCTGGGTGCTGTCTCTGCCCTGCTGGGTGCTGTCTCTGCCCTGCTGGGTGCTGTCTCTGCCCTGCTGGGTGCTGTCTCTGCCCTGCTGGGTGCTGTCTCTGCCCTGCTGGGTGCTGTCTCTGCCCTGCTGGGTGCTGTCTCTGCCCTGCTGGGTGCTGTCTCTGCCCTGCTGGGTGCTGTCTCTGCCCCTCTGGGTGCTGTCTCTGCCCTCCCGGGTGCTGTCTCTGCCCTGCAGACACGCAGGGCTCTGTCTGGGGGTTCCGGGGATGGCTCCTGTCCCGGCTGGGGCTGCCCGGGGCTGTGCCGGTCCCGGGGGCTGACGTTCCGTGTGCCTCCCCAGGGAGGGGTTTAATTGCTGTGTTGGTGCTGTGGTGACAAAGCCGGCGGCGAAGCGCTGTCAGCCTGCGGGAGCTGTGCTGGCACGGAGCCCGCCGAGGGGAGATGGCAGCTGGGTCCTGGCTGCAGCGCAGAGCTTGGAGTGGCACTTTCCCCCCTGATTCCACATCTACATCAGGACAAATGCACTGCCCTCTCCGTGTTTGCTGCAAGGGAAGCTCCCTAGTCCCTGTTCCTGTAGGCTGTTCCTTCCTCAAAATCATCCTTTGTCCTTTCTGGGTTTGATTTTTGGGGAGATTTTTACTGTTTGTCGTAGCTCATGAGAGTCTGGGTAAGGCCAGACCGTTTGTATGGTGTGTTGATTATTTACTTGATGGACAGTGATGGTTTCTGTGGTGCCATCAGTACCTGTCATCTCAATCCAAATGCTGAGGTGCTGTAAAGGGCAGCCTTTCACTGGGGGCTGGAATAGCTTCTCCAGCATCGTTATCCTGCACATCCATAAATCTCCAGCTGACTACCGCCACTAAACACAGCTCCCAAAAGTTCCCCAGAAAATTCTCAACAAATACAACTTTCACTGGGAATAAGACTCGCCCCAGGAACACCATGGGAAACAGTGATGCAGTAAATGCAATCAGGAATTAATTACCACAGCTTCTCATTGCCTGCTCATGGTGTTCCACTGCCCAAAGGGAACCTGCAGGGAAGATGGAGGGAGATTCTTTACCAGAGCATGTAATGACAGGACAAGGAGGAATGCCTTCAAACTCTCAGAGAGTAGGTTGAGATTGGATATCAGGAAAAAGCTCTTCCTTGGGATGGGCAGGCCCTGGCACAGGGTGCCCAGAGCAGCTGTGGCTGCCCCTGGATCCCTGGCAGTGTCCAAGGCCAGGTTTGGAAGAACCTGGGATAGTGAAAGGTATCCCTGCCCATGGCAGGGGGTTGGATGAGGTGCTGCTCTCACTTTGCTGAATTAAAGTTTCAGCTTTTTTAATAACTTGCAGGTCCACTGGAAGATTGTGACGAGTGGCATCAAGAAGTAAGTCGGTAAGTTTATTTTGATGAAATACAATAATTATCATGCTTAGCAGCTGTTGCTATTTAAAATAAGAAAAAACGGGGCTTGCATTGAAAATGTTTTGTAAACCATGTGCACCAACAATCTGTTCCAATGAAACCAGCCATTATGGAAACGGTATAATAGCAGGAGCTCATTATGGAAAGTTAAATTGCAAATCATATTTTGTTTCAAATGAGCTGGATGAATGCATAATTTGCCTCAAAGAAATAGTTTTGTAGTTCTGATCCTCCTGCCAAGAGCTGAAGCTCTCGGGCTGCAGCTGCCAGGGCGGCCTGATTGTCCATTTCAAACTGCAGGAAGTTTGGGTTTCAAAGGAAGATTTCAAGAGAGAAAAGGGGAGAAGAAAAGTGAAGGAATAAAAGGCAGAGCAGTGGGAGCTCTCAGCTGGTTTCCTGGTGAGATTCTGGTGGTGCAGGGTGGGTTTAAAACACTCTGAGGGCCTGTGTGGGGCTGATCACATGTCCCTGAGCTGGAGCCAGACCCCACAGCAGGGGCAGAGCCGGTCCCCCAGGAGCTGCAGTGACAGCTGAGGTGACAGCCGAGGTGACAGCCGTGCCTGGGAAGGGTGACACGTGTGGTGCCACTCAGGCTGGGGGGTGGCAGCTGAACACTCGTGCCAGAGCACGGTCCTGGGGCCACCCTGAGCTCCCTCATGGCACAGCACCCCGTGCAGAGGGTCCCTGAGCTCTGCCAGCTCAGTGTGTCACCAAAGGAGCCACACAGCCACGGCACAGGTGACAAACCCGCAGCCTGCAGGACCTGCTGCTGGTGGCTCAGTGCTGCAGGGCTCTGACACGTGCTGCCCCGTGCCCAGAGACCTGGCCTGCCAGTGCTGGCACGTGAGATGCCACATGAACAGCTAATGGCATTTCCTTGTCGCGGGGTGGCTCTGGGGACGGGCAGTGGTGGCACTGGGGACACGGAGCCCCTGCTGGTGGCTGTGTCACCACGGTGTGGCTGATGGGAAGCAATGGGCTGGTGGCTGTGGCCATGGGGACCAAGCCCAGGAACTGCCCAGAGCCTCCCTGCACCCAGTGATGGGATACAGTCACCACAGGTGCCTCTGTCCCTTTTGGCAGGGGCACATGTCACAGCTGCTGTGCCCCAAGCACCAGGTCCTTGTGCCAGGGTCCCCCCCAGCTGTGGTGGCTTTGCAGGAACAAGGAGCTGCCCCTCTCCTGCAGCCCAGGCTGTCCCCCTGGCTCACTGCAGGCACTCTCAGGGTGCTCCAGTGTCCCCCAGCCCCACTGCCACACCCAGCCCAGAGGCAGTCTCATTAAATATTAAATATTAAATCCAGCAGCTGCTGGCAGCGTTGGGGGGTGGGTAAAGACAGCAGAAGCAATTTGCAATTAAAATGTGTTTATCTTAGAAAAGAAGTCCCGGAAACTTGTAATTAAAATGTTTATAGCAAGGGCAGGATTTCATAGCCTGAACCTTCAGAAATCTCAGTGGAGCAGCAGTGGCACAGGTGAGGTTGGCACAGGACAGATGGGAGCTGTGGCTCCCATCCCCAGGATGGTGGGGAACCATGTCCAGCACGCCTGGAGCAGCCCCACGAGCTCTGCAGAACAAAAGCCCTCTTTGCTGGTTCTGCAGCAGCAAAGTCTGGGTTGAGAGTCTAAATTTATATCCTCTTCATATTTATTTCACAGTGATAACAAGAAAAACAAACAGAAGAAGGGCATTGAGCTGGCTCTGGAGTGGAGCAGCCATAAATCACTCTCAGAGTGTGTCCCAGAGGCTCTCACCTCAGGGCTCAAGTGCCTTTTAACCTCCCAGATCATGGAGACCCTGCAGCCGGCGCTGTTGGCTCCAAAAGGAGCCTTTGGGGCAGATTTTCTCAGCTGAGCTAGAGCCAGTGCCCTGCACAGCTGCCCCTCTCCCAGGCAGCCCCTCCAGCAGCCTCAGCTGCAGCCTCTCCTGGCTCTTCTCCCACTCCTCACTGCTGATCCAGGTGGCAGGGAACTCTCTGGAGTGCTGGAGCTGCCCCTGCCCTGGGTTAACTGCCAGGATGCCAGGGCATAAAACCCAGAACAGAGAAAATTATATTAAACAACGGTGAAAGAAATCATTTATTTCCATATTGTCTGTGTTTTGGACTGAAGGAAAAGCTCACAACTCCAGCAATCTGACTTTTCCTGCCAAGCCACAAAGTGGCAGGCAGTTCATTAGCTTGGATCGTCACTCTCAGAATGTAACCATCTTTAAAATGAATTAAAATGTAAACCCCACAGATCAGAGGCTGCTGAGGGCTCCACACGTTCAGCACCCCCTCCAACACCCCAGGGGTGTTCAGTGATCCCTGGTGTGCCCAGCCTGGGGACAGCTTGGGGCATTATGGGGTAAGTGCTTCCTGCCTGGGTGTTGGGAACATCCCTGAGCAGACCTGTCCTGGTGTCCTGACCTTTCCCCCTGCCTTCTCCTGCCCTCTCCAGAGAAGCAGCTGGGAAGCTGGAGCCTTTCCTTGTGACACAGCAAGGAGCACAGAGCTGGATTGGGAGCTGAAGGAGCAGACACTGCCGTGTTTGTGCAGGGTCTCCAGGAAAGAATCAGAGAATCCCAAACCTGTTTGGCTTGGAGGGAACCTTAAAGCCCACCTCATTCCAAGCCCTGCCATGGGCAGGGACACCTTCCACCATCCCAGGCTGCTCCAAGCCCTGGCCTTGGGCACTGCCAGGGATCCAGGGGCAGCCACAGCTGCTCTGGGCACCCTGTGGCCGGTGAAGTGTTGCTCAAGGGCACGGGTGAGTGCCAAAGGCACGGGGTGAGCTGGACCCTCCTGGTCTCAGCACTGATGTGACCCCACGGTGGGGCCCACATGGAGCCCCCAGGCTGGGCTGAGGGTGCCAGGGGAGGGTGTGCTCATGGGATGGGAAGGTCTGGATGGAGATGAGAGCTCAACACCCACAAAGCTGCCAGTCTCCACTGCTCTGCACCCACTCTGAGCTCCTTAGTGGTGCCCATTAAATGCGGTGCTGGAAGCACGGAGGGAAAGGAGTGTGAAATGTGCCTGAGGGGCTGGCCAGAGCTGCTGGCCAGGGCACTGGGACACGCCCCGGAGGAGCTCTGGCAGGAGCCGCCAGGCTCTGCCAAGGCTTTGTTGAATATTCATCCGTAGGAAATGGTTATTCATGAGCACAATGAAGATTATCGTTCTGAATCCCGAACTACTCAGCCCAGCTCCCGTTTGATGTGGGGAGGCTCTCGCAGTGCATTTGCATCAGAGAAAGCATTACTACTTTTGATGAGGAGAAGGATTACAGGAGAAATCTGCATAAATTTATTGGTAAATGTCGTTTAGCATGTGTCCAAGTGTAATTCATCACAGGGCTGTAGTGCAGCCTGGTGACTCATACAGGGCTGGGGCTTTTCAATGGACAGATAAATAACCCTGGGGACAAAATGACCTCAGTGACATTAAATCACCACAGCTGCAGGTGAGCAGAGCCTGCTTGGGACAAACCCCTCGGGGAATTCCAGTCCCAGGGGGATGAGTGATGGGAAATGCCAGTCCTGGGGGATGCTCACTGCTCTTCCTCTGCCTGCTGAGCCTCACCCAGCTCTGCCTGTGTGCCACCAGCCTACCCAGCACCCCTGCCCTCCCCATCTGCCTGCAGCCCCACTGCTCCCTCCCGGCACAGAAACGAGCTTATCCCAGCTGCCACTCCAGCTGCCAGGGACACCCCCGCACTCCTGGCTTCCCTCCAGGGAGCCCCGACAAGCCCAGCCACTCCCGGGGGCATTGAGGGACCTGCAGCAACCTCCTCGGGAGGGGCTTCCTCGCAAATCCCCAGCTTGGAGCCCCCTGCAGGCTCTGTCGGGGTTCATTCCACAGCTGCAGGGGTTGTTGTGTCCTCGATTAACGCTCCCAGGGGAAGTGCTCATCCACAGCAGCACGTCCAGCTGCTCGGCTCTGATCTCCTGGGATTTCCCCGTGTGATGTGAGGATGTTGGACGTGTTGGCTGTGACAGGGTGAGCGCCTCCTGACAGCCAGCACCTGCCACAGCGTGTGTGACAAGCTCAGAGTGGCTCCTGCCAAAGCACAGCGTCAGTCCCAGGGCTCAGCTGGAGCTGGGTGTCCTTGTGCATCCTCACAGAGCCCAGTGCCCATCTCTACAGTCCCAGTGTGCTTTCAGCTGTGATTCCAGCCTGCCAGAGCTGAAAACCACTACAGCAACTTCATGGAGTGTGATAAACATGATGGCATTGGGCCTCCTAGCCCATGCCCTTCTTGCCAGCTCCCTCTCCCCAGAGGAGGAACATCCCAGGGGTTTTGGGAGAGCAGCTCTGGGCAGGGATTAGGGAGCTGTCTCTGACAACCAGCCAGTCACCGGCTTTTTAAATTGAATTTTCCACAAATGCAACAATACACCCAAACTCCCTGTGCTGGGGAGGAGGGAGCAGGCACATCTGCATCACACCCACCCTGTGGTGCCCTTGCTGAGGATGCCAACCTGAGCACTGGCAGTTCCAGCCTGCTCTGAGCTCCAGAGGCTGCAGGCTGAATCTAAACCCCAGTGCCCCCAGCCCAGGAACATCTCCCTGCTGTGGGATATCCATGCCTGCAGCAATTTCTGCTTCCACACGTCCCTCCAAGCAAGCAAACTCCTGCTCCATCCTGACTGCCTGATACGCCTTATCATTGTGTTAGCAATTAATATTAGCATGGTAGAAATTGCTAATTTGTGACATACAATAATTAGAATTCAATTTAATTGCTCTCAGACTCTGCATACAAATGTGGCTTCCACTGCCTGGGTTAGGGAGAACAACAGAGGAGGAGAAGCTCATCCCTGATGACACAGGTGAGGCCAGCACAGCAGAGTGTCCCACCCTGTGGTGGGTGAAAAGCTGGGAAAGGCTGAGCAGCGTGGCTGGGTGCTGAGCTCACTGCCAAGGTGGGCAGTGTGGGTGGGCTGGGTCACAGCAGGCAGTACCCAAACTCACCTGTGCCTCATTGCAGGAGAGGATGGGGCCTTTCCTCCTGCTTCTGGGGCTTAGGTGAGGTTGGGAAAAGAGATGCTGCTTCTGGAAACAGCAGAGGCTTCATGAATCACTGCAGGTACCAAAAGGAAATAAAGCAGAGGGAATCAAAGAGGGTTTCCCAGGGGTTGATGCCCCTCAGACCCACTCGGGGCCCTGCCTTGCAGGCTGAGATGGCACAGGGTGCAGCACAGGGTGAGGACACAGCCAGGAAAGAGTGTGGGCAAAGGGAAACACGTCCCAGAGATGGAGAACACTGGACAGGCTCGAGGTACAGGGTAGGTACCAGCACACACGAGCCCAGTGTGGTGATGTGGCTCAGGTTGTCCTGGGGATCCACAGGGAAATACCAAAGCAATTCTCAGAGAGGAATTTTTCCCCGCACAGCACCAGTCAGACCAGTAACACCCTGGGGGCAGCGCTGGTATCTCTGCTCCCAGCAAGGCTGAGAAGCTGCAGAGTCCTGGCAGGAGCTGTGAGAGCTGCTTGAGGGCTGGAAATCTGCCATGGGGTGAAAGGTTAAAAAGGTGAGTCAAGAGGGTTAAAGATCACTCAGTTGTGGTCTCCAATTGCCTTGTGGGATGTTTCTGGTGATGGATGGCACAAGCAGTCGTGTAACTGAAAGAGATTTAAGCTGGGATAAAACACATTTTAACAAAGGGAGAAATTAAACTAGGAACAATTCACTGACAGAGAAGGTTTTAGAATGAAGGACACAAATGATGCTGGGTTTCAGCTCACCCTTGCTGAGGGAGTGTACCAGGCACAGGAGGGTCCTGCTGGTCCTGCTCCTGGGGATGCAGAGCTGTGCTGGGGGAGGGAGGAGATCCCCAGGGCCTTGGAGGAGAGGAGAACCCACGGGGTAAATGGTTCTGGGAAGGCAGGAGCCCTCAGGGCTGCTGAGCAGGAGTGGCTGAGAGCCCTGGCTCTGGTGAGGTTGGCTCTCAAGGTGACACGGAGCTGGCATGACAAGCCACCCCACAAGTGTGTCCTGGAGTGCTCCCAGCACAACCTCAGCTCACACGGATTTGTTCCTGTTTTGAAGAGCAGTACCTGCGTGGAGAGAGCTGGATGGGGCCCTTATCTCCCAGGGATTAGCGGCGGCTCTGACTCACAGCGAAGATGACTCAAAGACAGACAGGATCCAGGGATAAAGTCACCCGCGGTGCCATCAGCAGCCAATTCCACCAAGTCAGCAGCGTCTCCTGGGCGATTAGTGCAGCGGCTCGGGGAGCTGCAGAGGAGCAGTGCCCGGCTTTGGCTCTGCCTCTCCTGATCCTCGGCATCTGCAGCCCGCGATAGCTGCAGCGTGCAGCCAGCCGGGCACGGCCAGCCAGGGCAGGGAGGGCTCCAGGGGACGGCCAGAAGGGCCCTTTGATCCCTCTCATCAATTCTGCTGTAAAATCTATTGAGAAGTTAAGAATGAGGAGGGAAGCTGGCGCTGCTTTGATGTGTGTGAGTGGATGGATGCAGACAAGAGGCTGCACAGAGGGCAGAGATTCGGGAAACAAGAAAGGCTGGAGGAGAGGAGCTGTGGGAGAAGGGGCTGAGGGTGTTGATGGGGACAGACACACCAGTGCTTCCACAGGAACTGGTGGCACTGGGACCAGCACAGGAGCAGCCAAGTGCCCAGTCAGTGGTGCCCAGGGGATTTTGTTCTCTGCAGAGGGCTCAGACACCACACACAGCCCTGGCTGCTCTGTACCCATGGCAGTCTCTGGGGTCACTTGAGCCAGGACACTGGGACCAGCTGTGTGTGGGGCTGTGCTGGCTGTGAAGCAGCTGATTTTGCTACTGGACATGACTGAGTGTTACCAGGGGGACATTTCCTGCCCTTCTGAACAGAAACAACCACCCACACCGGCACCAGAGTTTTTTTAGCTGTAAGGTTGTTCAGCCTGGAGAACCAAAGACTCTGAGGAGACCTCAGAGCTCCTTTCTGTGTCTAAAGGGACTCCAAGAGAGTCCCTGGAAAGGGACTTTTTACACAACAAGGGGGAATGGCTGCAAACTGTTAGGTTAGGTATTAGGAAAAAATCCTTCCCCGGAGGGCGGGCAGGCCCTGGCACAGGGTGCCCAGAGCAGCTGTGGCTGCCCCTGGATCCCTGGCAGTGCCAAGGCCAGGTTGGACAAGGCTTGGAGCACCCCGGGGTGGTGGAAGGTGTCCCTGCCCAGGGCAGGAGCCGCCGCCGCCCGTCCCCATCCCGGTGCTCAAATGACCTCTAGTGGCAGGCGGGGACGGGGGCGGCGGGTTCGCTTTCCTTGGAAAAAAAATAAATAAATAAACAAAGCTAAAATGAAAACAAATTGCGTCGGGCTCCTTCTCTCCCGAGATAGCGATGGTCAGTTAATTTTCTCTTTTCTTTCGCCGAGCAGTTTAATTAGTGACTCGAAATTCATCAGGCAAGAAGGTCACCCTGGCGCTGTCACACCGAGGGGGATCGGGCTGGGAGGTGATGCCCGGCAGTGTCGGTGATGGCGAGATAACGAGCCCGATCTTCCCAGAGCCTCTGGATTCCCGGGAGGAAGGCGAGATGTGCCCACCAGCAGCTTAATCCCCCTCTGTGCCCACAATTCGGGCACAAGGAGCAGCAGGAGAGGGGATGTTGTGGGCTCTTCTCCCAGCCCCAGCCCTCCCTGCCAGGGCACAGGGCTCCATGGGCAGTGCCAGACCAGAGCTGAGCTCATCTCCTGGCATCCTTCGGGGGTAGCACCAAAGGAAAGCCCTCTGCAGAGGAGATCTTGCTTTAATTTGGGGTCACAATGCAGGATGGGCACTGGGCCCAAGGGGATGGGTTCACTGTGGGCTTGCTGGAGCCAGGATCCTGAGGTGGGAGCAGCCCTGCTCCAGGATGGCTTCACTGGGGACACTGCTGGAGTCCTCTGGATGGCTTTTATGGCTTCTCAAGTGAATTAGCTCTGATTATTATGGAAGAAGTTCCTTTTACTCTGATGATAACTCTTACGCTGTTCACACAGGGAGGAGCTTGTCCTGCTATACCTCTCCTGATTCATTCTGTGATGACAAATGGGCTCTCATCTTCTTTCTGATTCATTGATAGGGTAAATCTCCTCCTTAGTACAGAGGGTGTTAAAGTCAGGATGCAGTGGGGCTGTCCAGGGTTGGCACCCTCTGGAAACGTGGTCAGCACCTTCCACCAGCCCACATGGGTGAGCAGGGTCAGTGGTGTGCTGGAGGGTGTAAGCAAAGCCAAGGAGGGAGCAGCTCCCTGGACTCTGGGTAATTACAGGCTGGGTTTGCTTGTTTGCTTCCTTGTTTGTTCCTTACCTATGACCTAAAAGCAGGTTTCTGGATTTGTTTCAGTATTCCAGCACAACTCTTTCAGTTTCCCTCAACTCTGAGTCCCTTGAGCCTCAGGGAGCTGGCAAACATTCCTGGATTGCAAACTGGTAGGAACTCTGGAAAACCACCAGGCACTCTTAACTAAAACTTAGCTTTAGCCAGTGCCTGCCCACAGCAGCTGGGGTGCAGGGATCACCCTGGGCTGGGCTGAGGGAGCAGCGTGGATGTTCCAGCAGAACTGGCCCTGTGGGCTCAGCCTTGGCAGATCCTGGGCTGGGATCTTGGATCACCCAAGCCCTGGGTGCTCAGAGCAAGGTGAGTTCCTTTCCTGTTGCAGAGCTCACAGATGAAGTCACAAAATAAAAACAAGTAGAGTCATTGCTGCTGACAACACAAACTGGAGAAGGAAATACAATTCCACACCCTGTCACCTTGTCAGCCTGCTCATTCAGGAGACCTGCCCGTGTGCCTGGGAAGGTGCCAGACCTGATTTGTCCTGCTTGGCTTTGAAGTTTTGTTTGTTTCTTTTCGTACTGTTCTGTTGTACAACAGGGAGAATTCTGTGTCAGCCTCAGTTCAAGGCTTGAAAACAAATGTCACAGCCTTAGATTGCCAGAGGACAGGGTTAGATGGGATATTGGGAAGGAATTATTCCCTGTCAGGGTGGGCATGCCCTGGCACAGGGTGCCCAGGGAAGCTGTGGCTGCCCCTGCATCCCTGGAAATGTCCAAAGCCAGACTGGACAGGGCTTGGAGCAGTCTGGGATGGTGGAAGGTGTCCCTGCCCATAGCAGGGGTGGCACTGGATGAGCTTTAAGGTCCTTTACCAACCAAACCATCCTATTATTCTGATTTTACAATTCAAGCACTTCTGTATTTGAGAATTAAAACAGCAAAGACCAAAGCTCAGCCAAAGGTGCTCTGAGCAGAACTGTGCTCAGATAAAACTGCTCATAAATCAGAAAAGCACTAAATGAGACAAAGTTCCCACTCAGCTCCCAATAATCCATCATGGCAAAACACTGAAACTCCATGTTACAGCAAATAGTTTCTGGTTATTGATCTTTCTTTAACTATCATGTGAGCATGACCTTAAAAAAGTGCCAACACATTTTATGTTGTTTTGCAGAAGTTAGAGAACAGTTTACTGCTGAATGTATTTGAAGTGAAAGAGTTCAAAGTTTCAGAACTAATTTAAAGCTACAGAAACAGCCCTGGTTCCTACAGGTGTGCAGAGACCACGAAACCTCAACACTGCTCCTTCCTTTAATGGCTTTCAGAGTAACCCAGCCCCTCTGAAAGCCATGGGGTATTTCCTTGCCTCATCAGGAAGTTCATGTTTTGTTTTTTAAAATTATGAACGTGGGTGGCGGGGAACACTTGATGTGAGCGTTTCTGTCGCGTGCAGGAAGCAGCCTGGAACAGGCACATCAGGCCTTTCCTTTGGGGCAGACAGGTTTGTCCAGGGCATGGCAGCATTCCCTAAATTGGGACCTGGTGACACATCCTGGAGTCATGGAATGGTTTGGGTGGGAAGGGACCTGAAAGGACATCCATCCCCTGTCACAGTCAGGGGACCACCTTCCACTGTCCCAGGCTGCTCCAAGCCCTGTCCAACCTGGCCTTGGGCACTGCCAGGGATCCAGGGGCAGCCACAGCTGCTCTGGGCACCCTGTGCCAGGGCCTGCCCACCCTGCCAGGGAAGGATTTCTCCCCAGGATCCCATCTGACCCTGCCTTCTGGCAGTGAGAAATCAGCACCGTCCTGCCCGAGGCTCCTGCTCTGATCTCACAGCTCAGCTGCTCATGGCAGCATCCCTTGTCCAGCCGTGTCCAAATCCCACCTTGTCCAGCCCTGTCCAAATCCTCCCTTGTCCAGCCATGCCCAAATCCCCCCTGTCCAGCCGTGTCCAAATCCTCCCTTGTCCAGCCATGCCCAAATCCCCCCTGTCCAGCAGCCGTCACCCCCACATCCCCCGATCCTGACCCAGTCAGACCCTTTGGGCTGAAATGTTCCCGACAGGTTCTGCTGGACACAGGAGCCCCATTACCCGTAGGGTCCAGAAATCGCAAGTTTGACTAAAATTTTAGATGACAAGAGTTTATTCCAAGGCTTCACTATTTTTATTTGAAAATTAACTTGTCTTTGATTTCTTTGAGGCAGCGGTGCGGCAGCTGGTGGACAAAAGGTTTCCTGTGTAAAGATCTGAGAATCAGAAAATAAGTATTTGTGAAGTGAAAGGCTGTTGTAAGTTTCAACAGATGGGTTGAACGCAAGAGCAATGCGTAACTTGAAAGAGGCGGGTGTTTCAGCATGACACGGTGGCGATATGAAGTCCAGAGGACGGTGACTATTATGGGATATAATGTCAATATTTACCTCACTCCCACCCTTTCCTTTCCTGCGGTTTCATGAGGGGCGCGTACCCACGCGCTCCGCTAGGGGGCGCTCGGCAACAGGGGCGGGGCCTGCCGCGCCCACGTGACGTCGTGTCACGCGCGGCGCCGGGTCACGTGCGGCGTGGCGGACGCGCTTCATCTGCGCACGCTCGCGCGGCCCGTGCGGTGTCGGCCGGGAAACCCCTCGGCGCAGCGCTGAGGGCAGGGGCGGCCGCGGGAGCCGCCATCGGGGCCGAACC
>VWYP01019121.1:334703-368994 GCA_013400435.1 Pycnonotus jocosus
CCCTGCCCGACCCCCGCGGCCCCGCCGCGCCAGAGCGGGCTCCGCCCGCGCCCCGCCATGTCGTGCGTGCATTACAAGTTCTCCTCCAAGCTCAACTATGACACGGTCACCTTCGACGGGCTGCACATCTCCCTGAGCGACCTCAAGCGCCAGATCATGGGCCGGGAGAAGCTGAAGGCGGCCGACTGCGACCTGCAGATCACCAACGCGCAGACCAAAGAAGGTGCGTGGGGTTCGGGGGCAGCGGTGATGGAGCGGTGGCTGCTGCGGGCTCGGAGCTGGTCCTTTGTAGCTGCTGCTGCTCTCACTACACGCGAGCCAGGGGGCTACAAAAGTGTTGGTGTCCTGGAGTTGTAGGTGAAATGGGGGGAGGGATGTCTTCGCCATAACAAATCTTTCTTTGAAATCTGGCAGAAAAATGTGAAGGTGATAGGAACAGAGCACATGGCTAATTTGAATGGGGGGGAAAAAAGTGTGTTTGATGACTGAACTTTGTTTCATTGAAAGCGAGGGGCCATTGCAGTAATTGCTTAGGAGCAACAATTTGTATCGAGTGTTTCAGTGAGTTACAATTTCTGCAAACCTTTAAAGCCTCTTGCACTGTCAGCGTTCTGTGTAGCAAAATTACTCTTGGGAATTCCTGGTTAATGTAAGTTTTCCAAACAAAAGACACCGTAATTTAGATACTACTGAGCATCATTTCATCATTCTTGTCTAATTTTTTTTTTTCAATTTTATTTTTTTATTTCCTGACACTTAGTGTTTGCTGTATCAGGGCAGTCTGGAAGTTTTTATGGCAGAACATTTACAGTGAATATATGCAAGAAATGTTCTTCGGGAAGTCATAAATTCGCTTAATCTAATAAACAGTGCTTGATTCTGCAGTGTGAACATGGGCTTGTGTTACTATGATGGTTCCATTTGGTACTCTGCCATCCTTTTAAGTTTGAATGTGATTAATAACTTCAGAGTGTGACTTTTCAGAAATAAAAAGAATTGTGTTTTCATTCCTGCAGCGTTAAACCTTTTTATTTTCCCTCTCTGTGGTTCTGTATGTCAATAGTTCTTTTCTTTAAAATGTGCAGTGGTGGTTTTTTTTCTCTTTCAGTGTTATGTGCTGAAGTTTAAACAGAATGCTCTGTAGCGTCGGAGGGGTTGTAGTTAAAGCATCTGTTTATCTACAGATATTTAAATTATTTCCAGGAGAGTGTGAAGAGATTTCCCAGCGCAGCCTTAGGGGTGCAGGGGATGCTGTTGTGTTGCACGATAAACATAGATAGAGACACAGCTCAGAAGCCCTGGATTTTTTCACAGCATTGGATAAAGTCGTGGAAGGCTTTTGCCGCCTGGTTTGATTTGCTGTGCGGGCGGTGCTGAGCAGGTCCCCGCTGTGTCCCCAGTGCTGGGACACTCTGGGCCCCCAGAAACAGCGGCAGCCACGCGATGGGCACCAGAGCAGCTGCTGAGAAACAGACCAAACACAGCGAGTTTGTTGGAGCAGGCGAACAGAAAGCGAGGACGTTAAGAGAAAAAAGATGCTCCTAAATGTCACCTCATGAGGTGCAGCTGCAGCACTCTGGGACTGATTTACCGGGGTGTTACTTTGTTTTCATGTGTAACCAGAGTCCAGGGAAAGAAAAGCGCCTCGCTAGAAGGCACTAAATGTTAATTGTGGTGTTGCCTCAAGATGAAGTTAAAAAAGCGTTGTCCTGGGTCCTATACACAGGTTGTGTTTAACTTCAACCTCTGCAAAATGAGTATTAAATTATAAATATATAACTGTGTCAAATACTTAATTTTTAATTTTATATTAGTGACTCAGATGCTTATTGAACCTTTCCTAAGGGTGTTTTCTGTGTGAAAAGGCAAAAATCCCTCTGTGGTTTGCAGACCATAGCTAGAAAATGTATTTCCAAAATTTATGTCTGTCAAATCTTTGGTTTCTATGCATAAATGTGAATCTCAGTTTTTATTAATCAGTGTAGATGCTTAAATTAATCTGTAGGAATTAAAATAACAGCTAGGCTGGGATATTTTACGTAAGTGGGATGGTAGGAATTCTTACATGTGGACATAGGTATTGGGTTTTTATAACTTTGTCTATTCATGAGTGCTGAGTAAATGTTAAAATGATATTTGGAAAGAACAAAGTGAGCCATGAGTGGAGTTGTGCTGCGTATTCAGATTGTTCCAAGATCCTGGAAGCTTTTACAGTTCTGGAGCTGTTACTGTTCCTAATAGAAAGCAAGTAATAGAAGAACTGCTAATATAGGGTAAAAGTACACAGGATTTAAAATATCAGCGGGGAAAAAAGGATCTGGTGGATTGTGTAGGATTCTGGGAGTGCAGAGTGAGTGGGTGGGACCTGTTTTACGTAGGGGGTTCATCTTCCGTGTGTGTTATCAAGGCCTGTGCTCTAAACCCTGCACTCTGGAGTGGTGCTTTGAAACTTGCCTCCATTTCATTGGATCTGGATTTTTTACCTGTCTTCTGTAACAGGTGTTCCCAGAACATTGTGGAAGAGCTGCAAGCTCCACAACTGAGGGTTCTTGAGTGCTCTTTCCTTTGCTGTGGCATTCTGAAACAGAACACTTGGAAAGGGCAAAATACAAAGGAAATAACCCCAAAACTTTGCTCTGAACTGGTGTGGGCTGGCTGAATGGTTTTAAGGCAGAATGGTGCTCAGGCACTTCAGCCCCACGCTGACACCTCAGCAGAGCCAAAAGGGCCTTAAAGCAGGGGCTGGGTGGTGTAATGTGATTAATGCCTGGCAGTAGGGTGGATTTGATTGACCCCTCCCTTCAGAGCAGTGCAGGGGCTCTGGTGGGGCACAGTGCTGTGTGGAAACAGTGCAGTGGAGATTCCCTGGGCTCTTTCGCCTCCTGGCCCAGCATGTTCCAGCAGTGATGATCTGCCTGCTGTGGATGAGATCAGTGATTCCTGTTCTGGGGGAAGCAGAGAATCCAACAGGACTGGCCCAGTCTGTTACTGGGGAGGTTTCAAGCTGCCTTTCATAGCCAGCTACAGCAGTGGCTTGTCCCATTGTTGGGCAAGTGGTGGTGATGAGATGAGAGTTAAATCCTGGCTAGGGAGAAAATGTGTTCCAGGGTTCCCTGTGTTGTGGTAGGGACAGCCTGGCACGTTGGCAGGCATTGCAGCTCTCACTGCCCATCCTTCCCCCAGCAGCTGCCTGGCACACCTGGGCTTGCCTTCCAAGGACTCCTGCTGAGTTCTGCACTGCACCTGGGTGCAAAACCTCTCAGAGCTGCTTGGGCAATGCTGTCAGATGAAACCGTGGATGAAGGGGGGCAGAAAATAACATGGGAACTTGTGTCAGTAACTGTTTATAGCATACATAAACACAAATTAATAAAGCTAGCAGAAATTCTCATAATAGATAAATTAAAAAGCAGGAGTTTTAAATTGCTCATTCAATGTGAAGCAGCATAAACTCGCCAGCAAATCAGAGCTCTTTGCACTTAGCTGTAAGCAGTTGTGGCCACTAATGCAGGAGTTGATGTCAGATTTCTTTGTCAGTGTGAGGCAGCAGTCAGGGTAGCTGCTGTTAACTAGTTTGCCTCCATTCATGCCTTGAAACGCTTCTTTCTCTGGACCCTTTTCAGCTACTCTTTTCTTGTAGGATAAATAGCAAGTTTTAGACTGTCTTGTCTCTTCTGCTCTTGCCTTTAATATCCAGATATTTCTGAGTTTTTGCAGGTATTTTGGGTTAGTTGGGTGCTTTCAATCACAGCTCAGACTGACAGATTCCAGTGGCCATCACTGATGGTAAAACAAGTTTGTGCTGTATAGGAGTGGGAATGAATAATGTTGCTGCCTCCAGCTTTGAGCGTTTCTGTTAAAGCTCTGCTTGGACAAGTGTGAGCAGCAGCTGTGTGGAGTCATGGAGAGACAGTGACAGGGCTGTGCAGGCCCTGGGACATGTGAGTCTCTGCACTGAGGATGTTGCTGCCCATGAGGAGCAGGTTCCTGTTGGGAGATGCCAGTTTAATCTGAAAGCCTTTTTTCAGTGAAGCCACTGTTGCTTATCTTGTATCTCTGCAATCACAGTCCAGCAGTTTGTGATCTGGACCAGAAAGAAAGAACACTTTAGTTTGGCTCTGGTCCATAAGCAGAAACAGCTGCTCTGGTCTTGTAGAATTGCAGCTGGCACCACCTTCCAGGTGTTTGTCTTGGCCTCAGCCCTGCTTGAGCTCCTTCTCCATCAGAAAATCCCGGTGCAGCCTCTCTTGGCAGGTGGCTGTGTGAGGAGCAGAGCTCCAGGGCTTGTGTCAGGTTGGGAGTTCTGTAAGAGCTGCTGTTTCTGTCACTGCCAGTCCTTTCACCCACAGTTTTAAAGTACTCTACATCCAGAGGAGTCTTGCTGTTTGGTTCCCTGGGGGGAAGATCAGAAATTAGTTTCAGCTAAATGATCTCAGTTTTCTGAAGAAATGTTCTGTTAGTTGGAAATAGAAGTAAAATTTTAATTTCATGGTTGAAGTGATGTCTTCTGCTAGGTGTGTTTTGGTCTAAGGGAGTTTCCTGCCTGTAGGAATAATATACTGAAAACTGGAGCATTAAGTTGTGAGATGCTTGTATTTTGTGTGTGATCACTGAGCAGACTCATCTTGACAGAGCTTGACTAGATACAGCAGCTCTGGGTTTCAGAGCAGTGTTCTGATTCAGTCTGCAAAAGTAAGGGATTGGCTTAACTTTAAACCCCTTTAGTTTGAGCCACTTCTGTCCTGTGAGAGCAGGCTCAGAACCCCCCAAGTTTTTGTGCTCCAAACTCCAGAGCTGCAGTTTCAGTTGCATTTCTCTGCCAGGCCCTGAGCAGCTGCCCAGCCTGGTTGGGGTGGTGCAGCTCCAGGCACAGAGCTGGTGGCTCTGCTGTTGTGCCAGGCCTGAGCAGGGCAGCAGAGGGGGACTCAGGTGTACTTCACACACTGAAAGCACCGGTGCAGTTTGCCTGCTTTAGCTGGGGCCTGGTTTGTTCAGAAACAGCAGTCACAGACTTTAGAGTCTGCTTTATGCAGGTGAGGCTTGGCTTTGGTTTGTTTTTCTCCAGAGATCTTTGTTTCATAGCTAGTCAGAAGCAAAAACAGCTTAAAACAGATCAGGGAAAAACCTCATGCATTATCAGACTCTGCTTTAGTGTAATTTGAGACCATTTTGCTCTTGGCATTCAAACTAACTTCAAAAACTGAAAATTATTTTGCTGGTTGTGTTTGATAATCAAACCTGAAGATTCCTTGACAGATGCTGTTGGTGTGTTGAGAGGATGAAAGCCTGATGTTATGTATAAAATTTTGCTTTTAAATCTGTAAAGGGCTTCTCAAAAGTGCTTTGTAATTACATATGAAATACAATCTTACAAATTGACTAATGTTTTTTCTGTGTTGATGTTGTTTCCAGAATACACCGATGATAGTGCTCTGATTCCCAAGAACTCCTCGGTGATTGTGAGGAGGATCCCCATTGGAGGAGTTAAAGCAACCAGCAAAACATACGTGATGTGAGTAGCGCCAACTCTCTGTCCTTTGGGAGGGGGCAGGGTGCCCACAGCGTTACTGGCAGCACTTGCACAGGCACTGGGGTTGTAGCTGCTCATTAATGCTGCTGCTGTTTGTTGTCCTGGGGTAGATTCCAGTGTGTCTGTCCCAAAGGACACTTCCAGTGTTCAGGCACCAGCAGTGGTGACTTTTGAGAGAATTCTATTGAGTTTGGTTTGGCCTTTGTTTTTCTGAGATTCAAGGGCAGATCCTTTTTCCTCTACATGGGGAGATTCCTTATGATGTTTTCTGCCTTTTTAACAAAGACAGGTTCGCATTGTAGTGTAAACTTAGCATTTGTTCCTGTCTCAGAAGTGATTCTGGGTGTTGGACTGTCACCTGTGTTTGGGGGAGGTGGGGCAGGATATGACAGGTATTTTTCTGCCTCACATTTGGGGGGGTTGTGTAGTAGTTGTAGAGGAAAGACAAAGAGTTGCCAGCTGGTGAATCATGCAAACAAGAAGTTTAATTCCCAAGTGATTCCTGTGTGTTTCCTAAACCCACAGTATCTGTTTGAGGCAAGAGAAAAAGAACCATACCCTAAAGGGTGCTGGCTTTTGTGCAAGTACCATGGAGGAATAGTTAATCCTGCCCAAACTCAAATCTCAGAAGCAGTTTAGCACATTACCAAATGTACTGATTACCTTTCTGTCTGTACCCAAGCTGGGATCTGTGCTCCAGGTTTTAATTCTGTATTTCTAAGGTTTACACCCTATTCTCTGTCCTCAGTATTGATTAAAATCACAGATACTCAAATGCAATCCTGACTCCAGGATTATTGCTGCATTGATGTTTTCATACAGTCCAGATCTATAATAGCTACATCAGCTCTGTTAGAATGGGCATGGTTTTCAACTCCTTAAAGCCATGCCTCTTCACCACCAGCAGGAGATATTATTAGCTTGTGGTTTTGTGATGTCTTTCCAATGTTGGTTCTCAATAAAGTACCCTGAGGAGTTACAGTGTGTCTTGAACAAACAATACAGCAACATCCTGGTACCCATGAACCATTTGCAAGCAAAAAAACCCGAATGGATGTGGCTCTGCATGTAACCTTGGGGCATGTTACTGCAGCAGTTGGTGCAGCGCTTCCCAGCTCTCCCTCAGGATTGTGTACCCACAGCATTGTGTCTGTAAACACAGCCTTGCTTTGGGGTTCATTCCAGCTGAGTGCTGTCCTGCCACTGCACCTCGCCTGGTGTTGTAAAGCCCTGCAGAGAATCAAAGCTGACATCAAAGATCCTGTCAGTACTGGTGGGGGGCATCAGGAAAGAAGAGCACTGCTGTGGGAGAGTTAAAAATTAACCAGCAGATGAGCTTTCTGTTCCTCAGCTGCAGAAACCACTGCTAGGGTGGGGAATGTCTGCTGGAATGGTGGGGAGGCCTTCAGAAAGGCATTACTCACCTTGCAGTAAATGGCTGAGGCAGCTACTGTGTGGCAATCCAAAGTATTTCCATGTACCTCCTCACCTTGGGGAGGTGTAATTGGGAGCCTGGGGGGGTTTAGCAATGGCAGGAAGCTGAGCCTCTCCATTGGCATGTGAATTCCCCAGCAGCCTTTGCATTGCTTCTGCTCATGGGACTCTCTGGATGATGTGAGGATTGTTTGTTAGCTCTCTCAGTGGCTGCATGTGTGGTTCATGATGAGGAGCATGCAGGTCCTGACCACCGAGTATGTGGAATCTCAGCAAGTTTTCAAATGTAATACATATTTCCTAAAATATTGTAACATATTCAAGATTTTATAGCAAATTCTGGCAATTAAGACCTTTTTTTTTGTCACAGGACTCCTAAATCGCACAAAGTCCTAGAAACTACTTTCAGGTGACATTTCTACTACTACTTTTAGTCAATATAGCAAATGTAACATGTTTAATATTTTGGCACTTTGATGGCTCAGTATAGTAGATCTCTGAACACAGTGCTTGGGCTTCCACAAAGAAACCCTGTTCTAGAGACTGTGCTGCTGACACTGTTATGTTGCCCCCTTGTCCCACAACTGTGTTTTTCACTCCAGCAGACTCGCACTTGTCGATTATCCCAGTTCTTTCATAGAAACTGGAGCCCTGTACCTGGTGCCTGTGTGTGATACCAGGGCTGTACATGTTGGCCAAAGCTGCCCCATGCTGTGGTGATTGATTATTTGAGAACACAGAACTCTAGTACAGACTTCATGGATTTGATACTTAGAGAGCAGAGACAAAATGTCTGAGGACTCCCTCTTGCACTGTTGTGTTCTAGATCTGTAAGTCTGGAGTAATTGATGATGATGTAGAAATGTGATTTTGGGGGTTTTTTTTAGTTTCACCGAATGTACCAAGAGAGAACAATTTATGTTACAAATAAATGTCTACATTCACTAGAATAGTGAAGCATAATGTGATGTTCAGGTTCTGGAATCTTTGTGTTGGGTCCAAGTGATTTGTTTTAAATTCTGATCACCTTTGTTTCTTCTTCTAGAAGTCGAAGTGAGCCAGTGAGTGGAACATCAAAAGCAGTATGTAAAAACACAATCTCACACTTTTATTCCTACACATTGCACTTAGTTCTAAACAATGCAGCCTTTTATTAATTTGCCAAACGTTAACTTAATATATTTTACAGTAAAACCTAGTGTATGTTGTAAATACATTGTATTTGATTCAGCATAGTAAAAACTGGGTAATGCCATCATTTGCAGAGTTCTAATGTGAATATTGGTATTTGTGCCTAGTAATGCATTGTATTTCATATTGAATATGCCAGAATCTTTCCTGTATGACTCTGTGTTGTACAGATAATGTATGATCGTTTCCAGATCCTGTAGGCTCAAGGTTTGCACACTGAACATGGTGCCATGTTCTACATCTGTCTGTCTATAGCTAGTGATATGTATGTTTGTATAGGTTGTTGTGTGCTTTTTGTTTCTTGCAATAAAAACTGTTTGGAGTGTATTTTTTGCCATTTTCACATTGTATCACTTAGCTTTTGTTTTTAAAGAACTTTTTTTTTTTTTTTTTTTGCCTAACGGTTTTTGAAAATGTTATCAAAAACCACTGAGAAATCATTATTGTGAAACTTGGTGCTGTTCCTTACTTTCGACTTGGGGGTTCAAACAAATACCAAACCCAGCATATCCCAGACCTTTTCAGGACAGTTTTGTGCAGCTAAATGATTCCTTCCTGTGTCCTTGAATATTTGGGTATTTGTTCCTAGAACTGTGTAATTGAAATGATACTGTCTGGGCCCTCCTGAGTACAGAAATGTCTTTAATAGCCTGACATGAATTTCAATATTGCTGCTACACAGAGTGGTATTCTAAAGTTCTGCATTTGATCTCTCCCCCTTTATCTGCTGAAGCAGTTTAGTTCAACAGTTTGTCTGCAAATGACAATATGCAACACAAATTTGGGCACCAAGTTAGAGCCTGGGGCATTTGGGGGTGAAATCTGTCACTTTTCTTAACTCCTGCCTGCAGCACATTTTTGGGTCTGGGTGACTCCAGGGCTGGCTGCTGCTGGAATTCCCAAAGGTTAAAGCCTTTCTTTAGTATACCACCACTTGGAATTTGCATTTGGAAAAGGGGCAGCATTTTCCTTCAGGTTTGCAAACACTTGTACTGGTGCTAACAGATAATCCCACATGGAAATCCGTGCCTGGGGATGGGCTAGACCTTGGTGTGCCACTTGGGTCAGTACTGTGTGCAACTGTGCTTTTCCAACAGTCCTTAGAGTATCAAAGTACTATTTGGTGGGGATTATTTTTTATCTTCATTTTAAGTATAACTGCTTCTCCTTCACTAGACTGGTGTGAGGCATTACACTAACCCTGGATCATTGGTTCTGATCACTTGATCAGCTGTTAGGATAACTTAATCTAGAAATTCCTGAACTCTGGGGCTGTGTTCTGGGAAGAATACAGCCTCTGGTTCCCATGGAAACAATCAACTTCAAATTGAAAATTTGCTGTCTGTGGGTCTAAAACCACTAAATGTAACATCCATAATTCTATTGCTGATTGATTGCAATTCATTTTGGAGATGAATGCCTCTCATTGTGAGTTGGAGTTAGTTGAACTGGCCCAGTGACCCTAGCAGTTAATGTAATGCATTTGTGTAAACCACGGTTATAGTATTTGATCCAATTCAGATGGGTTTTTATTTCTTGAAAACAGTTTTTTCTTTTTGTTTACTAGCATGTGTATAAACACAAACCACGTGTTCATAAATAAAGTTAACATTCTTTTAGCCTCGTGTGTTCCCTGGCATGTCTGTATTACATTGCTCAGTAGCATCTTACCATAAGCTAATGTAGATGTGTCAAAAAGAAAAAATCCCAGAGTGGGAGGGAAGACAATGTGAGTGAGAACTAACAGCAGGAAAGGAAAAATGAAGCAAAGCCATTCCCTGGTGTGCTCTGACTGTCCTTGGTCTGGGAGGGTGGAAGCCTTGCATCCCTCTGTACAGGCCTCTCTCACTGGAAAAGCCCTGCAGCCTCAGCAGCTTCTGGGGCTGGAGACACAAATAGTTTATCCTTAAGGCTAACTCAGGTCTTGGTGTGGGGGGATTGTTTGCCTTTTTTTTAAACCACACATATTTCTGCAGGTATTTCAGAGCAGAAGCTGGGTCTTGTGCAGTTGGAGTAAATCACTAGGACCCTTGTTATTGATGGAGAGTAAAGCTGCAAAGTTAAAATCCATTTTATTTTTTTAAAAGATGCACAGAAGCTGCTTCTTTTTAGTATTTTTTCATAGTCATACTCTTCTGCCAGCTTCCATCCCACCCCTGCTTTAGGGTCGGTGTCTGGGTGGTGCCTTGGGGCTCCTCAGAGGGCCCAAGGGCCGAGCTGTGCTCGTTGGTTTAGTGCCACCAGGCACAGCTGGAGCCTCCCTGGCTGAGCTCTGGCTTTGGGGAGCCCTGTCTCAGTGCAGCACTCCAGCAGTGACATCAGCCTTCTCCTGCTCTCTTCTGTCCCCTTGCCCACTTGGCTTCCTGTCAGTTCCTGTTCAGTCTGCTGCATGGCATGGGAGTTAAAACATTGGCTGTTGAGTTTAGAGTTTGGGGGTTACTTTTTCTGGGTTGTTTTTTGGGTTATTTTTTTTACAACACTTGTGCAGTGTTGTCTTAGGGTTGACTACAGATTCATGGAGATTTTGTTTCTACTTGACGGTTTTGAGGAACTGCCAGGAAATACTTCAGTAGAAATTTAAAAGGAAAAAAATTGGCAAAAATGTAGGATGGTTGAAAGATGCCCATGGGCAAATGCACTGAAGAGTATATTAATTATCTGTTTGCTGCTTTTGGTAACTGTTCAGTATCAGTTTCTTAACTCCTTTAAGAAATTAGACTGTTGCCTGCAGGGTGTATAATAGTGGCTTCCAAAAAAAATAGAGGAAAGAATTAACAGTTTATTAACTGTTGTGTTTCAGTTCCTGGTCAGTACTAGACCATTTAATGCTAGAGCTTTCCTAATTTTTTGCCTATTTCTGAAAAAACCAGAAAATTATAGCTGTCCCTGCCCTGAGAGAACACTGGCCTGCTTTTTCACGTGTAAAAGAGTGGCATGTGGAGCATGAAGCTTCAAAATGCTTGTGCAGGTCTCCTTTTGAACAGAACTAGGTACAAAGCATTCTGGAAGGAGGGAGAGGTGAAAGTTGTGGTGAGACTTGCAGGGGAATGAAGGTCTGTTTGTCCAGATCTCTGTGTTCTCTCCAAAGACATTCTCAAGAGCTCTTTAGTCAGTAATGCAGGAATGCTGTGAGTGACTTAGTGGTGTGAGGAATCATCTTGTGCATGGAAGTACTTTTTCCCTATCTGCTAAAACTCTTCCCTCGAATTCTCTGCTACATCAGGTAGTAAGGAATAAGACCTTCTTCAAGGAAAGGTTTTAATCTCTTTGCTGATTTGTTTAATGACTTCTTGAGGAGAGCTGTTCAGTTCACATTGTGAAATTTTATTCTACATTTTTGAGCAATTTAGATGTAATAAGCAGTGGTTCAAGTGTCTTTCTGGTACTGTTGTGCTAGCTCAAGTGCTGCTCATGGCATGATATAATTCAATGTGCTGCAGGAGGAACTAGATTGAGTTAACCTTTTTACTTGTGGCAAAACTTCTCTTCAGCACCAGTTCTCTGGCTCCTAGTCATTCCTGGGAGCTGTTCCATGGGCAGCTGGGAGGAGAAAAATGGAGGCAGAAATTCCAGGCTTGTGCTCTGAATCCGTGTTTTTATCATCAAAAGTATGCTTTGCACTTTCCTTTGTTCATTTAGCACTGAACTGCTATTAAAGATCAGGTTTGGTCTGAGTGCAAGGAGTCATCTAAATTCTCACTGATTTGGGTGGCAGGGCCTGTCTAGTGACATACAAGAAATCACTTTTCTCGATTTTTGTAGTCTACTCTGTCATTATAAACACCTTTGTGTAAATGATTTGAGCAGTTGGTATTTCTGCAGACAAAGTGGCAGGTTGTGGCTGCAGTTCTAGATGGGCTTTTATTTGGGTTTATTTGGGTACTGACAGGAGGGGCAGAGTGTGTGTTTTGAGGCTGCTGGGGGTGGCCTCTGTTCTGACAGGCAGATATGGGTTCACAAAATCCTCACTGTGTGCATATAGAAATGATGAGGCATTCACTGATTTACAAACTACACTAATGTGCTACCTGCAGTGATGCTTCTTCCTCAATTAAACTTAAATTTTTAAAAAACCCTTTTTAGCTGAAAATTGACAGCTTCCTTACCCTTTTGGAAGAGGTCTCTCTCTAAGATATTCTGAGCAATAAGTAGATCTCCATTGGGGTTGGTTATTTTAATTTCTTCTCATAAGCATGTAGATTTTCTTAAGCCATCATAGATTTGGACTTTGTTTTGAATAAACACAAATTACACTGGGTTGGGATTTCCTTTGGGTGACACTCAGGGGGATATAGTGCAGACATTCAGACTATACTAGAGGTTAACTATTGCTGTGTTTTGACTGTAGAACTTGAATATGTGTTTAATTTTTTGTGAACAGATTGATGACTCTTCTGCATCTATTTCTCTGGCCCAGCTTACTAAGGTATATGTATATTCTTGTCAAATACTTAAAAAAGTGTTTGCTTCCTGTTTTTAAATTGATACTGTGATCTATAGGTGAATAACTGTTGTAATTGGAAAGCCCTCTTCAATTTTTATTAACTTAAAGTATTTCTTTTAACTTTAAAATGTGTGTATATTTTGATACTATCCTGTAAAGAGTAGTTCCCAGTTTGGGAAGATAGAAGGGGAGTACCTTATCAGCCTCAGCATAATGTTGCAGTATTACTCATCCTCAAGACACAAAGAAGAAGCTCTTCAGAAGCTGTTTTACCGTTTTTCATACGTTTCATTAATTTTGCGTTGGAAACTAACCCAGTTTGTACAGAAGAATTTAATTGGCTGTAATTTACGGACATTCCAGGGGGGTGTGACCAGCCACAAGAGAAGCGGTTCTGTACCATGGACAATTGCATGGCTATTTTTGAATCCCTAGTCGTAGTTACAGACCCATTCTCTGAATGCTGCACAATTCCATAAATTGTGGGATCTATACAGTGGACAACCCGAGCTAATTTGTTTGAACGCAGACTGTGTAAATTGTGTAAATGTACCTCGTTTATAGGAATATACCAATGTGTATGTGTGGCATCTGAGCAGCTGTGACCTTCTGAAACTGTTGTAATGCCATGTTTTGCTCGGGAACTGCTTGCATTTTTGCTCACCAATGTATCATTTGTCTGGGAAAGCACTAGTGACTGCACTGTGTGGACAGGCCACCAGTCCTTAGAGCGACAGGCAGTAGAGTAGGCAGGGCCTGAGGCAGAGCAGCTAGTTCCTTGTCATCAAGATAAAGACTGGAGTTCATTTCTAATAAAAAGAAATCTCTTCCCACTGGTAACTTTTCCCCTCTTCACTACAGAAATTAATCTGTATGCATTTGGCAAAAAAAAAAAACCAAAAAAAACCCAAACCCACCCTAAACATTATATATATAAATATCTCTAGTTTGGAAGGTAGCCACCCAAAGAATTGGTCCCCATTAGTGCTGTCCCTAAATGTGTCCTTGGGTCTGTAACCTCATGTGAAGTTTTACTCTAAAATGTGCAAAGCTGTCCAAGGGGTGGGGGTACACATTTAAGCTTTTGAGGATATTTAAGTATTTCAGAAAAATGCAGGAAGATGACACCAAGTGGCTCAGCACTGTTACTCCCTCTAATGGCTCTAGTGCAGCCCGGCTCAGCACGGAGGCAATGTGTTAACAGTTCTCTGGTGATTATTACTATGTATAAAATGCCATATTTGAATTTTGGTCTATTCCTACTAATGTTTTGTGGCTTTTGGATGTGTTTTGTAAACCGTTTGGGTTCAAACAAATTAGTCAAATATTATCTGTAAAGCTTTCTGTAACTGTTAATGGAAATGATTTCATAGTTGGCGATCCGGATTCTGTTACTGTGGAGAAACACTGTGTATATGAAACAACCATTTAATAAAATGTTGAAACTAGTTGGTTGCTTTTGTGAATGAATGCATACAAAACCAAACCATGAGTGCTTGAGCTGAGTGATAGGTGCTTGAAGGCCCAGGTCATTTACAGTCACTCCCTTAGACCCTGCTTGTATCTGGACTAGTGTGTAATAAAAACATTCGGACAAATATGACTTAAAAATCAGCTGGCTTCAGTAATTTGTACATCTAGTTGTGCAGAAGGTTTATATTACAATTTGTGTGTTAAAAGGACATAGTCAACTGGAAAAAAATGCATATTGTCTTCACTGTAGTTAAATCACTTCACAGGAAGAAGTTAGGAGGGGGGAAGATGCAGTTTGAACTGCCTGCAGCTCCTGCTGCAGAACTTCCTGCTGAAAAGAATTTTGCCTTGCTTAGAGTTTGTAAAATCCTTTTGTCTTTTTAATACTTGTGTGTCTGAAGCTGAGTTTCAGCAAGCAAACCTAACTGCCCCACCTCTGCAGTTCTGTGTCCTTTTAATACTGCAAAACATGAATAATGCTGCTTGCATCCATCTTAATTCCTTGTCCAGTGGAGAGCTTCTCCTGCATATAGTCTGGAGCTTAAAAATCAGTGAAAAATACTGGATATTGTTGTTTATCTACACATAGCTTCAGTCCTCTGAAGAAAATTGGATTGGTTACACAAGTCTTGCTGTAAGGTACAAACAGAGCCTAAGGTTTGAGTGCCCAAGAGTGCTCTTTTCTAGTAGGTTCTCAGGCACATAAACATCATGTCATGGCATAAGGACTCCCCAGACCATCTTCAGCGCAAATCTGTTTGGTATAAGCAGCTGCTCTCATGCAAGCTCAGCTAGTGTAGTGCTGCTCTTTACAGGATTGGATGACTGGTGTTGTCTTGGGCTGCGTGGGCTTAAATGTGTTTCTAATGTGTGTGTCAAATAATTACCTGTTGCACAGACTGCCAATCTGGCTGAAGCCAATGCTTCCGAGGAGGATAAAATAAAAGCTATGATGACACAGTCTGGCCATGAATATGATCCAGTCAAGTAAGTGTTGCTAACGTGAAACTTGTTCTTTGAAGTTAATGTAAACATTGTAGAGATGGTTTGTTTCAAACAAGAGAGACACATGAATCTCTTTTCCTTTTTTTCCCCAAAAACTTGTAGTTACATGAAGAAACCCGTGGGGCCACCTCCACCCTCGTATACCTGCTTTCGATGTGGCAAACCTGGGCACTACATAAAGAACTGTCCAACAAATGGGGTAAGACCTGAGGGACGTAGGGGGTGCTCAGTTTTTAATTTTTATCTGGAGAGTTACATAATAAATGTGAATACTCACTGTGAGAATTGTGTCTTTTTGGTCTGAGATACAGAGGTTACATGGCAATGTTGCAGAAGCCTTTGGGTTCAAGAAAAACCTGGAATTGTAAAATTTTCCCTAGGTCAGAGGCACTAAATATTCCCATAGATCTTTCTCTGTGAACCCCTGGGTATAACTTGATATATCTCAAGAGAAGTTTCTCCAAGCCCTGAATCCAGCTCCCTCTGATTTGCCCTTTGGAGGAGGAGCAGGTCTGGGGGATTTCACCCTTAAGGAACATGTAGTTAAGCCAAAGAATGTCAGTGAATTCAAAATATTGCTCTGGCTTCTGGAACACTCTGGCTGCATTAGTTTAGAGAAAAGAGTATTTTAGTCCAAAATCTCTTACACTAGGTAAGAGGAGAGGGTTAAAGGTTTTTGCTTAAAATAGTCACTGAAATCTCATTTTCATTGTGAGCCTTGAGATATGTCTGCATTTCTTAACAGGACAAAAATTTCGAGTCTGTTCCCAGAATTAAAAAAAGCACAGGAATTCCAAGAAGTTTTATGATGGAGGTGACAGACCCCAACACAAAGGGTGCCATGCTGACCAACACTGGGAAATATGCAATTCCAACCATAGATGCGTAAGTATGGGATTGGCTGGATGGATCCAAAATGAGAATGGGAGGAACCAGGTGGAAATGCACGAGTGGTGCTGCAGCCACTGTGGCCAGCATCTGGAATTGTGTGGAGAAGGCATTGGCACTGGATCTCAACTTTAAAATCCATGCTGCTGCATAACATTGAAATGAGGGTGCTGCTGCTCACTGCCCTGGGAGCTGGTTAAACATGGGCTATACTGAGACTAATTCTGCAGAACAATTTCAGCAGCATTTGTAATTGGGATTGTTCTCTCTGGGAGCTCATTTTGCTTCTAGTTTGTCTTTCAAAGGTTTCATGTAAAATGTAATGAAGCAGCTGTTGGATTGTGACTCCCTCCCTCAGATGTGAAGCAGGCTCAAATTTTCCTGTTGCTGTAAACTAGGAAAACACTTGTGTGTGCTGAGCACAGTGGCTGTTCTAAAATACACTTGGTAGCCCGTCTGATTTTCTCTCCTGAATGTCCTTTTTTTGGAAGCTGTAACACAGACTTCTTTCAGTTAGAAAATGTAATTACTGGGAGACAGCTTTATCCTGAGCCTCCAATTTACATTTAGCCTCTGGCAAAGGAGAGCTGGGATTCATTCCACCTGATATGAGCTGTCAAATAGTTTTCTAGTCTGAACTGATTTCTTAGTTGATCCAATGAACGGGATACTTCTGCAGGAGAATTCTTCCCTCCCTCCCTGTTCTTGTATTAGGGCTATAGAAAAGTAGTTCAAACTAAACAGCTGTGTTTAGGGACGCCAATGGAGAGGGAAAAGAATTCCATATACTGTCTTTCTTTGATAAGATTCTAGGTTTGGAAGCGTTTCCCCTTACATTTCTTTCTTTTGCTTTCCCCACGCTCCTTCCAGGGAAGCTTATGCTATAGGAAAGAAGGAGAAGCCTCCCTTCCTACCCGAGGAGCCGTCATCCTCCTCAGAAGAAGATGATCCTATTCCAGATGAGCTGTTGTGTCTCATTTGTAAGGATATAATGACGGATGCGGTTGTTATTCCCTGCTGTGGAAACAGTTACTGTGATGAATGTAAGTGTTGCTGCCAGGTTTGTTAATTCCAAACATCAAATTTGATCTTCTGAGAGCAGAAATAGGGGATAAGGAAATTGCTGTGTTAGTTCTGTTGAATACTTCAGCATGTCCTGAACAGAGAAAGACCCTTCTTTTGTAGATGAGGCAGGAAGCTTTTTTCCCTCCTTAAGTTTCTGGTTAAATCCTCTGTACCTGCAGAAGGAAGAGGATGAGGGGAGTGCATATTAGTGCAGGTGGTTACAGTATTAGATATTGAATATTTATTTTGTCCACAGCCCTTTCCCTCACACAGAATTACATCTCCAACTTTGGGCACTTACTGCCCAAAGAACTGACATTGAGGCATTTCATCCACATTCTTCCCTAGAGCTAGATAAAACCGTCAGAACTCAGACCTCCTCATGGTTTTTTGAAATGTGTTGTATTCATTAATATGGAACGTCTTGCTGTACTAGAGTGGAAAAAAGACCAGTTGAGATGTCACATGCCAGTCTGCTCTGCATCTTTACATATTACCACAGTGAAGTATTGACCCTCTGCCATATGCTGGAAAGTGTTGTAGAATTTCAGAACGGTTTGGAAGGAATCTTAAAGCTCATTTCATTCCAGCCTTCCTGCCATGGGCAAGGAGGCCTTCCGTTAGCCCAGGTTGCTCCAAGCCCCATCCAAACTGGTCTTGAACACTTCCAGGGATGCCACAGCTTCTCTGGGCAGCCTCTTCCTCTGCCAGTTTCTTGCACTATAGAACATTTACAGCTTTGTGCCTTCCATTCAGGACTATGTTTCCCCATTAATCATATGCTTGTTTTTGTAATTAATGAGAACCAAAATAGTTTACATAGTTTGGCTATAGACTACTTTAATATTCTAATTATTTGTAGGTATTAGAACAGCACTACTGGAGTCTGAGGAACACACATGCCCTACCTGCCATCAGACAGATGTTTCTCCTGATGCTTTAATTGCCAACAAGTTCCTGCGCCAGGTAATGTGGTGGCTTTAGCCTGAACTCTGTTAGAAAAATATATTTGTAAAGAGCTGAAAGGTACGAAAATATTAGTTTAGATCTCCTTAAGCAAGGTTGAACTCAAGAAGCCTAAGTTTACTTTTCAAATACGCTATCTGTTTTTACAGAAGCCTACAGCTCATTAGAGACAATCTGGCAAATTCAGGACAGACTTGTGTTTAATGGGATGTCCTCACTTTCAAATTGGGTGTTAACAGCAAAGTACTTTTAATCCAGAGACTCTGAGGTACCAGTCATGGGTACCAGAGTTTCATGGATGTGTTCATAGCCATATGTTGGTTGGTTTAGGATGAATAGCACTTAGAGGAACACACAGTGATTATCCTGTAGGGATGCTTTTGTTCATATTTCTACTGAAGTTTATTATCACCTTTTCATACATGTTTCCCTACATCTAGGCTGTCAACAACTTCAAAAATGAAACCGGTTACACAAAAAGGCTCCGTAAGATCCAGCAGCAGCAGCAGCAACAACAGCAGCAGCAGCAGCAGCAGCTGCCACCTCCACCACCGCCGCCACCACCGCCGCCGCCGCTGATGCGACAGACGATAACGCGCACCCTGCAGCCGCTGATGCGGCCGGCCCTGGCCCGGCAGCAGGACCCGCTCATGATCCCGCTGGCCTCCCTGGCCTCCCGCTCCGCCCTCTCCTCCCTGGGCCCCGGGCCGTCCATGGCAGCTGGGCTGCCGGTCAATCCGTCTTCTGTGGTTGTCTCTGATCTCCCTCCAGCCGTGTCCCTCTCTCTCCGTGGGGAAAAGCCAGATGGACCTTTTCGGTAAGGAGATCTGGCGATCAACAGCAATGCAAAAGAAATCAAAATGCTTAGCTTAGATTTTTCTTGAGCTTTGCAGCTAGCACCCTATGTATCATTAGTGACAGCTGTAGGTCACTGTGGAAGTTGTGGTTCTCTTTTTACTTGGAATGAAGACACTTCAGTAAGTAGAACATGCACCTCATGCAAGAATTTTCCTAGCAGTATTTCTGTTTGGTTCCCTTACCAGTCATTCAGCACAGATTTGCCCTGAAGGAGGGACTGGTTTTGATTTAAGTGGCCAGCCATTCCTAGAGTAGCCATTTAGTTCCATCAGACCTTAGCATCTCATTAATTTCTCATTAATACTGAGGAAATAATATTTTCATGCAAAAAATCCATACCAGTGTTTAGGGTTACATCCTTTAACCCTGCTGTCTTGGATGCACAGAAGCAGTGTGTTCAGAGGGCTGCCAGGCTCAGCTGTGCCATCAGTACAAAGATCATGATTCAGAGGAGCACAGAAACATTTTCTAATGGATTTTCAGTTCTTGCATCTTCCAAAGCTGAGGCTCAGTGCATGGGTTATAAGGATTCTCATCCTTTCAAGTGCTGCTTAATCAAATATTTTTCCAGAGAGCTTCCTCTCTAAATGCCAGTATCCAAACAGACTCCTCAGCAGTGCTTCCTCTGGAGCCTGCCAACTTCACAGGTGTAAATCTAGTGAAGATTATTTTAAAATATTTTTTTCATTTAGTGAAATCAGCCGTTTTCACCTTGGACTTTATATTTCAAAATATATATTATATTTCACTTCAAAGCAGCGTTTCAATAGTAAAAATGTGTTGTTTTTGCAGTGATGCTGATGCTGTTTTGCCTCCTGCTCTGATGACTGCTGCTGAGCTTTCCAAATCTTCCCCTTTGTCAATCAGCAGTTTGTTGGAAGAGAAGGTAAATTTTATTTCAGCACATACAATGTTTCTTATGTTCTAGTAGAGCTTATTTTGTGACTGTTTGCATTTATTCCCAAGGGCTATCAGGTTCCTGTACTGAGACAACCAGCGATACCAAGTCTTCTGGGCCCTCAAGGACAATCAATACCCACAACTGGTAAGAAACTAAAACTTTAGCATCTTGTCCAAAAAATTGTCTTCAGATACTTACTGGGATTTTTTTTTTCCTGTCCCTGCTGCAAAAGGTCATCCAATGAGAGCTGGTGCACTTCGCAGGCCAGGCTGGGAACTGTAAGTATTCAACAGAAATTTAATGTATTACTAGTTGTAACTGGTTAAATTAATCTGTAACATGTCACTTAGACAACAGCTGATTTATAATGAAATAATAGTTGTGGAGAATTCCAGTGGTAATTAATTTTCAAGTGGCTTAATTTAAATTAGCTTTAACAAAGAGGACCTGTACTTACAGTAAGATTATTGAAAAATACAACTCCAGTACATAATTGAAAAGAAGATTCTGAATAATGAACACTTTTTGGGAAACCTAAATTACATCTAAAAATTAAATGTAATTAAAAGATCAGATGGAAAAGCACCCTTTTGATTGCTGACTGAAAGGGCTGAAGAAATTGATTTCCCAGTAGGAATCACCCTCCAACATTCCTTCTTTAACATTAAACTTATTTGATACTGGTTGAGCAAATTACTGAAAAATTAGAGGCTGTTATTTTTATGACAGTTTTGTATTTCTGAAGTGTAGTCATCGCAAAGCACCAAGCTGCTTTTTCTCATTAGAGAGAGGAGCCTGTTTATCTGTTATCGCAGTGTCAAATTAATCCTTTGTTAGAGATTTGTTATAGCCAGGCTGTAAGGGTCATTGTTTTTATAAAGTCTGAAAGAGAAATCAAAACAAAATCCAGGATCCATCCCCAGGTTATCTATAATCTCAAATCCAGTAAACAAGAAAAAACAATTCAGGGACAAGAACAGGCCAAATACATCATGAGGCAGGAGCTCAGGAAACAAATGTGGGAGAGGTTAGGAGAGGTCTGAGAGGTGAGTTAATTCCTGTGCAGTGCTTGGAAACTCGGGAGTGCGGAGCTCAAGGTGTGTCCAGGAGGAGCAGAGTGCTTGGCTCTTGGCAGTGGGTGCTTGGCTCCTGGGAGATGAGGGTCTCATGGCAGCCTGGCCCACAGCCCCAAAGCTGAGGGTGAGGAGAGAAGGCTGAGGGAGCTGCTGGGGCGAGGATGTGCAAGGCAAGTACGAGGCTCCAGGACTGAGTGTAGTCTCGAGTGAACAGAAAGCCGGAGACCAGTGAGAACCAGGAGTGCTGCCACGGTGCTGCCGCTTCGCTTTCCTCTGTACGCTCAGGGCAGGCTGTGACAAACAGTGACACGTGTTTTTGGGTTTCTTTAAAGTTCAAATCGAGGACGCCCGCACAGTGACCGTGCCCAAAGGACTCAGGCCCCATCACTGCCAGCATCAGCACCAGTCTTTGTGCCTGTGCCTCCACCTCCCTTGTATCCTCCACCACCCCATGCTCTTCCTCTTCCTCCGGGGGTACCACCACCACAGTTTCCTCCTCAGTTTCCACCTGGGCAGCCTCCATCCGCTGGGTACACTGTCCCCCCTCCCGGATATCCCCCAGCTCCTGCAAACATATCATCAGCTTGGGTCCCAACAGCAGTGCCAGCGGCTCATTCAAACACCATCCCAACGACACAAGCACCTCCTCTCTCTAGGGAGGAGTTTTACAGAGAGCAACGGAGGCTTAAAGAGGAGTAAGTATTTGGCTCGCTAACGTTGCCTTGTTTTCGTGTCTGTATCGGGGGAGCGTATTGGACTGCGGTTACACTAAAGTGCATCTGACCTAGCAAAAGTGACATAGTGTTTCTTCCAATATACTTTTTCATTGCAGATGGTAAATATGCAAAGCTAAACCAAGACAAATGTAATTCTAGAACTTTTCCTAAAACTTGTAGGAACTGTTTTTGCTTAAATAGGATGTTCACCTTTTGCATTGCATGCAGTAAACATTTTCTCATTTTGGCCATGTTTTGTTTCTTGATGTCTTTTGTAATAAAGGTCAAACTATAATTGTAATAAAGGTCAAACTTATTTTAACAGGGAAAAGAAAAAGTCCAAACTTGATGAGTTTACAAATGATTTTGCTAAGGAATTGATGGAATATAAAAAGATTCAAAAGGAGCGTAGGCGTTCGTTTTCCAGGTAACTGCTTTACATGTCCGTAATGGAGAAGCAGATTGTCTAGAGGAATCAGGAGGAGTTCCACTCCACCTCCCTGTCGTTAGATGGATTGGATGATTGAGGGATGAGCAGTGACAAGAGTGTCATACACAGGTTATTGGCTCCAGTGTGGTAGAGATTGCAGGTGACTGAATTAGCATTGGGCAGCAGGCACGAAGGAGCACTAAGGGTCTGTCTTGCTAAGGTGTCTCTGCAATGGTGTCCTTCGCTACCTGACAGCCCTGAGGAGGCCAGGGACAGAATAGCTGTAAGGCCTGCATTTTCAGTGTCTTGCTATTCTGATTGTAGCCAAGCAGTCCAAGCAGTTTGGAGGAGATAGGTGAGAGAAATTGTCCTCATTTCTGCTTTTGTCCATCTCATGTGGATACATGAGATGTTTGAACCTGGACTGCAGACTGGGGGCTTTCACTTGTTGGGCGATATTTGTAAATTTTTCTTGGGAATTATAAGCTCAGACTTATTTGTAAGGAAATCTGAAAATGGTGAGGGACTTGGAGAGGAGGAATGATGCTAATGAACATATGAATCATGTGAAATGGTTCATTAAAAAACCGTAGAAGAAAAACCTGAGGGTAGCTGCTGTTTTCTGTCCCCAGAAATCCCTTGGGCAGGAGTAGTTTTTAGCAGTGCTGTCAGGAGCTTTCCCGGAGTCATGGCACTGGGGCATGTGACTAGACTGAGGTTAGAAGCTTTCAGATGGGATTTTCCTTGCAATGCAGTCACTTGCCTTGGTTAGAGCTGGAGGGACGTGCAGGACATTTTTGGGACACCTGCCTGGCAGTGTGAATTCCATAGGCCTGTCTGTAGGTCCTTTGCAGTGTTAGGATTGTGCATCCTGTCCAGATTCCCAGAAAAGGGTGAAGTTAACTAGATCAAGCTGGTGTTTTAACATTGAGCTTTGCTGTCTTCAGGCTACCTGGTGTTTTCCCGGTGTGATTCTGCACTGTAGCCACTCAGATTTGCTCTTCTTGCATCTTACCGCAACAAAAATGATTTGCACTGCATGTGGTTGCCAAGTAGTGACAAATGTGCATGTTCCTGTACCAGTAGAGGCCAGTGTAACCACCTGAAATCTGTCTGTAGCTCTGGTAGCTCTTGTGATATAGTGAGTGGAAGTAGAGTGACCCTTCTGTGTGTTCTGACATTAACAAAGCAGCAGCTTTTCTGTCTTGTGAGCAGAAACTTGTACGTGTTATCAAGTTCTTCAATTTGCAGTAGCTTTATGTCAGCAGCTGAAAGAAGCTTTGACATAAACATGTGGACAGGAGAGAAAAAAATAAAAGTGGGAGGAAAAGATTTGAGGAGAATGACTGTTTGGAATTAACTTCGTCTGTTTTTTTTGTGTTGTGTTTTTTTAAGGTCCAAGTCTCCCTATAGTGCTTCATCTTACTCTAGAAGCTCGTACACCTACTCCAAGTCACGCTCAGGTTCGTCGCGCTCCCGTTCCTACTCGCGCTCCTTCAGCCGCTCCCATTCCCGCTCCTACTCGCGGTCGCCGCCGTACCAGAGACGAGGCAAAGGGAAGAGTCGGAACTACCGCTCGCGCTCCCGGTCCCACGGCTACCACCGCTCCCGCTCGCGCTCGCCCCCGTACCGGCGCTACCACTCCCGCTCCAGGTCCCCAGTGTTCCGCGGCCAGTCCCCCACCAAGCGCGCGGTCCCGCAGAGCGACGCCGAGCGCGAGTACTTCAACCGCTACAGAGAGGTGCCCCCCTACGACATGAAGGCTTACTACGGCCGCTCGGTGGACTTCAGAGACCCCTTCGAGAAGGAGAGGTACAGAGAGTGGGAGAGGAACTACAGAGAGTGGTACGAGAAGTTCTACAAGGGCTATGTGGGCGCTCAGCCACGGCCCCCAGTGAACAGAGAGAACTTCTCTCCGGAAAGGTTTGGCCCGCCTGGGACCAGACGAGAGAATTCACCGTATGCTCGGGGACGGAGGGAGGAGTATCCCGCTGGGCAGAGCCACAGGAATCGTAATGTAGCTGGAAACTACCCTGAAAAGCCTGGGAGAGAGGGCCATGGCATCAAAGATCCTACAAAATCAAAAGAGAAGGAGGTGGAAAATCCACTGGGAGATGGCAAAGGCAATAAACATAAAAAACACCGTAAGAGAAGAAAAGGGGATGAGAATGAAGGATTTCCCAGTGTTGAGCTGTTAGAAGGAGCAAGAAAACCAAGAGAGCCAGTTCCAGCAGAAGATGCTAAAACAGACTCTCTGTTCATGCTGCCAAGCAGGGATGATGCCACCCCTGTAAGGGATGAACCCATGGAAGCAGATTCCATTGCTTTCAAACCCGTGTCTGAAAAGGAGAAAAAAGAGAAGGATAAGCCAAAAGCAAAGGTTGAGAAAACAAAGCGGAAAGTGGAAGCGGCAGCTGCTCCGAAGAAAGACAACGTAGCAAAACCACCTAAAGCTTCCCAGGAAAAGGTGGACCCCGATCGCGAGAAATCGCCTCGAACAGAACCTCCTGTGAAAAAAGTCAAGGAAGAGCTGCCAAAGACAGACAGTGTTAAAACCTCTTCATCTCAGAAGGATGAGAAGGCTCTTGGTACACCACGGAAGGCTCATCCCAAAGTGGCAAAGGACCACCCAGAAACCAGACCAGCCAAGGAGGAGAAGGCAAAGAAAGAACATCCTAAAGAAGCCAAGGCAGAGAAGCCCTCTAGCAAGGAGGATAAATCAAAAAAACCTGAGAAAAGCAAACTTTCCGATGCCAAACTTGAGAAAAGGAAAAGAAAAGCAGAGGAAAAGGCTGATAAAGAACATGAAGCTGCTTCTGCAAAGGCCTCTAAAGGCGAAACTGCAGAATTGAAAACATCGCCCAAGGGGAAG
The DNA here is from genome assembly GCA_013400435.1 of Pycnonotus jocosus. Lineage (NCBI taxonomy): Eukaryota > Metazoa > Chordata > Aves > Passeriformes > Pycnonotidae > Pycnonotus > Pycnonotus jocosus. Next base: position 359,553 of record VWYP01019121.1, read on the forward strand.
GCTGAGCCCGAGGGGGAGAAAGGAGAGCGGACACCAGAGAAGGATAAAGCTGCTTTTCTAAACAACCCATCCAAAAAGATTAAACTTAACCGAGAAACTGGAAAAAAGATTGTGAGCGGAGAGAACGTGCCACCTGGGAAAGAAGCTGTGGAGAAACCTGAGCCCAGCAGCAGCAAAGTTAAAGCGGAAAAGGCAAAGGGAAAAGCCAGGAGGAAAGTGACAGCAGCTGACAGTGCTAGCTCGACTCTCGTGGATTATACCAGGTACCTCAGCAGTTCTTTTCCTTTTCTTTCTTTCCTTCTCTCCCCTCCAATTCCTTACAGTGCTTAAGGAAAGGAACAGCTAAATGTGTGCTAAACGAGGGAATAATCCATGATCTCTCTTATGAAACTGTACTTGGGTCAAACTCAGATGTTACTAAGGAAAACGAGAAGTTTGTACTGCACAGGAAGCTGGTAGGGTTAATTCATTGGTGATGCAAACTCAAAACGTTTAAGACATTTGTTGAAGACTTAAGATAGTGTCTTGGTAATTTAAAAAACTTCTAAAATGTCAGTTTTTCTAAGGAAGAACGGGGGCATGAGGATAAAACTTTGCCTGTCTGTACCTCTTCGTAATTGCTTGCTTTCATGTTGAAAGAAGAATGGATATCTAATTTATCTGCCATTGGGAGAAATAGGACATGAAGGAATTACCAGATCAGACAGTCCCCAATCTGATAATCTTATGTCTTTGTTAATTAAATGTATAGTAGCAAGATACTAAATTATTGATTGCTCATAATCTCAGCCAATGGACTCAGCCTTTCTCTTGTCTGTTCCCTTAATTGAATATCCTTGAGGAAAATGCCAAGAATTTAGAACTGAAACACAAGCCAGTTTATAAAATGTTCCCAAAGCTGATGGTGTGTGCATCCCATTACTAATGTCCGTGTTTTTCTTCCCAGCACGAGTTCCACTGGGGGAAGCCCTGTCAGGAAGCCTGAGGAGAAGCCAGACACCAAACGAACTGTCATTAAGACCCTGGAGGAGTACAACAACGACATAACAGCCCCTGCTGAGGATGTCATTATCATGATCCAGGTCCCTCAGTCCAAGTGGGATAAAGATGACTTTGAGTCTGAAGAGGAAGACATCAAATCCACCACCCAGGTGCCCCCAACTGTAGGAAAACCAGCCAGTGTTATCAAACCTGTGAGTACAAAGGCACCAAACCCCCTCAAACACATTGAAAAGGAGACAGAGCCTCTGGAGAAAACACAGAAAGCTGCAAAAGAGGTGAGTTATGAAAGCACCCAACACGATGCCAAGAGTTCAAAAAGTTCCATGTTGAGTGAAAAAGGTAAAACCAAAGACCGGGATCATTCTTTGTCAGACAAGGACAGTTCTGAGAAGAGAAAGAGCAGTATTCAACCAGAAAAAGAGCACTCAGAACGTGCAGCTGAACAAGGCAATGGGAAAACTGTCTCTCAATCTTCCAAAGATGGTAGATCTTCAGAGAAGCATGATAGTGGCCGTGGCTCTGCTGCAAAGGACTTCACTCCCAACCGAGACAAGAAGTCTGACCACGATGGCAGCAGGGAGCACTCGAGTTCCAAGCGCAGGGATGAGAAGAGTGAATCAGCACGGAGAAAAGACTCCCCATCCCGGATCAGAGACTCCACAGCAGTGCAGAAGAGCAAACCAAGAGAGGAGCGTGTGGAGCCACCCAAGAAAGTCCCTGCAGAGGCCAAGCGGAGCAGCTACAGCCCCCCACGGGAGCGCAAACCCGCCGAGCACAAAGCTGTGCACGACCCCAAGCGCCCCACTGAGGAGCACAAACCTCCCGATAAAAACCCAGGCAAAGAGAAGGAGAAAGAGAAAGAGAAGGAGAAACACTTACCAGAAGTCAAGAGCAATAAGGAGAAAGAGCCAGCTGGGAATAAACCACCAGTGAAACAGGACTCGCCAGAGGTTAAGGTGGAGAAGGAGAACGTGGCGGCTCAGGGCGACAAAGGCGCGGCGAAGCCGAAGCCGCCGCTGAGCTGCGCCGCGCGCCTCTCGTCCGACCTCACCCGCGAGACCGACGAGGCCGCCTTCGTGCCAGACTACAACGAGAGCGACAGCGAGAGCAACGTGTCTGCAAAGGACGAGGAGGCTGCGGGGAAGACGCCCAAAGAAGCCAAGGAAAAGGCTGTGGATAAGGTGAATGAGGGGGCAGCAGCCCCAACTCCCACCGAGCAGCCTGAGGTGGGCAGGAGCCAGAGCCAGAGCAGCCCCAGCATCAGCCGCAGCCGCAGCCACAGCCCCTCTGAGAGCCAGACACGGAGCCACAGCAGCAGTGCCAGCTCAGGGGAGAGTCAGGACAGCAAGAAAAAGAAAAAGAAGAAAGAGAAGAAGAAGCACAAGAAGCACAAGAAACACAAGAAGCATAAGAAACACATGGGAAATGAAACAGAATTGGAAAAGAGCCAAAAACACAAACACAAGAAGAAAAAATCGAAGAAGAGCAAAGATAAAGAGAAAGACGACCAAAAAGTGAAATCTGTCACGACATAAACCGACAGATAATGAAAAAGTGACTTAATTACTAAGTCATCTGTATGATCTTTGTTAAAATGTAAACGACTTCAAGCGTTGTAAATAATGACATGAAAGACCCTGTGCTGCACTTAAAATATTGCTGCTTGATTATTTGATTTTTACATCAGAGCTTTATAAAAGTGAACATTTTGTACAGAATTGTGAGTTGTGACCATGTAACATGAAAGGTTTTGCTGGGGCATCTTCTTTTTAACCACCGTTAATTATTTTGGGTGGAGTTTACTGTACTGTGAAGATTTTCACATTCGGGTTTTTTTTAATTGCCTGGCAGAAGCAGCTGGTACCAGTTACCAAATACCAGCGGGTGAAATGCAGAATACATTACAGCCCTGTTATGTCACTTTTTGATTACAATAAAAACATTTTCAGTAAATGACCCAATGTGAGATTTCCAATGGGAGTTGCATATGAGCGAAGAGCATCCCAATCCTTCCCATTCCTGGAAGTGTCCAGGCTGGGTTGGTCGGGGCTTGGAGCAGCCTGGTGTAGTGGAAGGTGTCCCTGCCTGTGGCAGAGAGGTGGGGCTGGGTGGGCTTTGTGGTCCTTCAACCCAAACCATTCCAGGATTCTAACGGTAGTGACAGAGAAAAAGCTTGCTGGGAACTATTGTGTGGGAAAAAATCACTTACAAAGGGGTTTAATTTTGGGAAAAGTGGCAGGACCTGCCCTGGCAGAGGGAGAGGAGGTGCTGGGGGTGGTGTGTGCCAAGGAGCTAGGGGTTTGTAGGGTAGAATGTGGGATATGGCCCCAAAGCTGCAGCCCCTCTTGGTGCTGCCACTGACTGCTCCAGGTAATGTTACACACGAAGCTGCCTCGTGGCTGCTTTGTTCTGCTTTGTTTGGGAAGCTGTTGTCTGTTGGGGTTGGAACCCTGTAGTCATTAAGGTCCCTTCCAGCCAAAACCAGTCTGGAATTTGCCAGCAGACATTTGCACACAGGATTGAACTCCCTATAATTTGCATTTTCTCTCCCAGTGCTGCTCACCAGGTGTTTTAAACAAAACTGTTTGGTGATGTTGGATGTGGGGGTGACACCTGACAGCCTTGACCCCTCTCTGATATGTGGGGCTCAGAAGGGGCAGGACAGGGAAGCCTGGAAAGGCAGGATCTGAGCAGTCACAGGAGATAGAAAATGGAAATTATTAGCTGGACAGTTTTAAGAAAGAGGTGGCAGTGGAGGTGTTGCTCAGCCATCAAAGCCAGCACAAGGTGAGGGCAATGGGTGTCACTAAGAGCACGGTGTCCCCATGGCTGCAGGATTGAGCAGGGACAGCCCTTGACCATGGGATTTGCCCAGAGTTTGGTGTGGAAATGCCGTGTGGGGAAGCAGCATTTCCTACTGGCAGAAAGTGTCACCATGCAGAGGGGCCATCCTGAGGGCTGAGCAGCACAGAAATGGTAAAATAGGGACACTCATCCTGGGTCTCCTGGGGGTGAGCCAGCACCTCGATCATCCTGGGTCAGAGAGAGCATCCTGAGAGGTAAAACAGGAGCACACCAGGATCTCTGCTGGATTTCACCCCAGCACTTTGTGCCTTTTAAGGTCAGGCCTTCCTGCTGGATTCCAGGTGTTTTCTGCCCAAGGAAAAGCAGGTTTCCAGTTCATCTGCTCCCATTTTTGCTTTCCATCTTGAAAATGCACAGGTGGGTGATGGTGTTACAGGTGCCTGGCAGGGGGGTGCTGTGTGTGGGGCAGGGTGGGAGTACAGGAAAAGCACCCTCAGAATCTCCCTTGGCACAGTCTGTGCTTGTCAGGATGGGGCTGGAAAACAGGATTGATTTTGGACTTCTCTGGGTGCTTTGGCCTCATGAAATTGAAAATTCAGGAACTGGGGAAATGGGATTCTTGAGCTGGCATGTGTTAAGTGCTTTATTATTGATATTCAAGTTCATGAGTAAACTTGCACAGAAATCAAATTCTGAACTTTTTTAATGGAATAGCTCCATAAACCCAGTAATATTATGTATTTTTACATAACCCTGTGCTGGAGAGCTGTCGTTGAAGTCTGCCCTAATGCCCAGTTCAACCTGTTGAGGTGTTGAAGAGGCTGTGTGGTGTGGCCAGGCTGTGCTGCAGCCTGGAGCCCTGTGCTTCTGACTGCCTCAGGTAGAGTTTTCTCAATATCTCTCATTTGGCCTCCCTGTTGTGTAATCTCAGAGTCAAATTCCATTAAAAGTGAAATGTTTTGATGATTCCCAGCCTTATTTTAATTCTCTTCTGTGCAGAATATGCTGTAAATTGATAAAGCTTGGAATCCGGCACTACAAAGGCAGCGCAGGCACTTGGCACTGCCGTGTCCAGGGGGGCATCAGGTGAGGAATAACGGGATGGCTTTGTCCAAAATCTGCCTTTGGGGCTGCTTTGGCTGAAGATTTGGTGACTCTCCGGGCATTGACTCGCAGCCCATCCCCGGGGTGCCCCGGCTGTGGTGGCACCTTGGCACACCCGTCACGTCTGCATTGGTGCACGGCAATGGAGCAACGCTGGCTGGGCCGTGCCCGGTTCCTCCGGGCAGCGGCGGGAGGGTTCTGGAGGAGGAGGATGGTGATGAAGAGGAAGGTGCGGTGCTGGCACGGGGCTGACGTCAGCGCCGGGCACATGGGGACAGCGCGGCGCTGCCAGCCCGTGACCCGCTTTCCCTTCCACGGAGCGAGGGCTTCGCTCGCCAATTCCGAGCTCTAATCCAGAGCCGCTCCGCGCCAGGCTGCTGCCAGAGCCCGCCCCGGCGGGTCCCTCCAAACGGGCTCTCCTCCTCCTCCTCGCCCTCCATGGAAATGCCCCCGCGAGCTCTGCCGACGCCCGTGCCTTTGAGAGGTAAATGAGAGTTGAGTAATTAGCGATGGTGCATTGAGGGGCGAAATTCCTCGGGTTTCATTTCCGTCAGCTCCCCTATCGCTATCGAGCGTCCCAGGCTGGGGATGTGGATGGGGCTTGAGCTGGGCACCCTCTGCCCCGTCACCCTCCGAGGAGCCGGGACAGGACGAGGCTTGGCCGGTGTCTGTCGGTCCATCCACTCTCTGTATGTGTGTCTGTGTGTGTCTGTGTGTGTGTGTGTGCACACGCCGGGGCTGCTGTCACCCTTTTGTGAGCGAAATGGCTGTTTGGTAGCAGCGAGCGAGGGCTCCTTGCCAAGCTGCCTAATTAAGACTGAGCATATGCAGATTCGCCTTGTTTTCAGCTAATGACAGCTGCAAACAGTTCCTTGTCGGGCTCGCTGGCGCTGGCTTGGTGACACGAGGCCAGCGACGACGGAGGGATGGGGCCACGCACAGCGGCCCCGCGGGCCAGGGCTGAGAGGCTGCGGCCTCCTGGGGCTGCTCAGCCCGGTGCTCCCCAGGGACCACGCAGGTCAGCCCTGCCTCGGCATCCTCGGCACCACCCCCAGCTCCTTCAGCTGGGACCGCCAGAGAGGGGATGTTTGGCTTTGTTTTGCTTTGTTTTGCTTTGTTTTGCTTTGTTTTGTTTTGAGCGTTGCCAGCAGAACAGACATCCCGTGATGTTTCTCAGGAAAACAGATAAAGATGTGTGCAAACGTGGGTGACACTTGTGGTTCCCCAGCCAGCGGCCTTCAGCAATGCTCTGCCACCTGAGAACCGAAGCAGAGAGTTGGGAACTCCCTGCCCTAAGCCGTGCCCCGAGGGCAGCTGGCAACTCTCCAGAATCCCGGGCTTCCTGAGGATGCTCTCAAAAGCAGCGTTTCCATCGGGTTTATCATTACCGTGATTGTGCTGACGGAAGGAGAGCCTTGCCCAGCACGGGAGGCCTGAGCTGGTGAAACGCTCTGTGCTGCAGATGAGGACACTCCACGCTGTTTTAAGGATGCAGGGAAATGAGGACATGGGGGAAAAGTCACCCTGGAGATATAATTAAGTCCTGTTTGACACACATCCTGCTGGTGAGCCGTGCCTCGGGGCTGGGATGCTCTCGTGTGTCCCCTGTCCCCACAGCCCGGCAGGAGTGGATGTGCTCAGGTCTGCAATCAGAGGACTTGGGGATCCCTCCCTGGCTGTTTGGCCAAGTCCTGTACATCTATTCCAGCTGTTTCTAACCCAGGGCATGGGGCAGGGATGGGGACAAGGGACAAGGGCAGCTCTGCTCTGCCCCATGGGTGTGGGGTATTCCAAAAGCTGGGAGCCAGGGCTGGGCTGTGGCCCTGGCCCTGTTTGTGTCCCATCCCACCCCACCCCATCCCCACCCCACCCCACCACTGCCTGCTGGTTACTGGCCACATCCCCAGCCCACCAAGAACTCCAGCCCTGAAATGAGCCCGTGTTCCTCTCGCAAGGAGCTAAATGCTCAGACTCTTCTGAGAATATTTTGGAGTATTCCTGATTTTAATTGGGTTTATTTAATTATTATTTACTTTGACTGGATAAACTGTTGTGTTTAAATAACACTGTTTTTGCCAAAATGCTGTCAGGGAGAAGCTGCTTTCCCTTTAGGAGCCCTCAAACGTGGGCTGCCTTCCAAGCCCCCCACACAGCAGCGTGTGCAGCATCCTCCAGCCCTGGCCAGGAGCACACTCCGTGCTGAAGGATCCCCCTCTGGCCATGGGGAGGGACACAGGAGCTGTGGGGGTGTTTCCAAAAACACCTCCAGCATCACTTGTGGGGTCTGGCAGGGCTGAAGGGCTCAGCTGTGACCGTCCTGCAGCCAGGCAGAGCCCAGCTCCTTGAGAAGTTTGTGAGCAGAGGGAGAAAGGATCCAAAGAGCCTCTGAATCACGGGCAGGATGAACAGCTGAGCTTGGGAAACTGGGGAGAAAAGAGAGCTGAACTCAGGGATGGAAGCAGGTGGTGAATACTGACAACACCAACCAACAGTGGTGAAGCCTCAGTCCAAATCCACCTGTGGGGCTGGTTCATGTCCATTTATTTTCTTTTTTTTTTTTTTTTTTTTTTTTAAATCGCAGTTACATCCCACAGAGACAGTTTGGGAGAGCTGGGGGGGTTCAGCCTGTGGCACTGTGTCAGGAGATGGAACAGCCTTTCTTTGGAAGCTCAGGGCTCTCCCCCTGCCCAGCAGGGTTTGAGGGTCCCACCAGGACAGGGACACCCTTGGGACACGCTGCTCTTCCAGCACGCGGGAGTGGCCTCTGCACCAGCAGCAACTTTTCCATCACTTCGTTTCCTTATTTGGTGTTTCTTTAATAATTAGTGGCAGATTTTGTACTTATGTTTGCAATTATCTGGATGCCTCTGGGACATGTTCTGCTGGATAATTGAATCTCCTGGTCTGTGACTGCAGGGATGGCTGGGGAGAGCGGGCTGGAGCCCAGGAATGCTGTGCTGCCTGTTGGTGTCATGTTAAGACAAATTGAGCTTCTTCATTTTAAAAAACTACTGGAAACAAAGCATTCTGCTTTGCTGTCCTCAGCACAAGCTTTGCAGGAGCCTGGACTAGAGAGGAAAATGCATGATTATCAGTAATTAATTGGATAAATATTTTGATTAGATGCAGTCGATGTTCCATGTGCCCAGCTCCAGTGACTGCACTGGGGGGATGTGGGGCAGTGGGAATGGGGGTCCTGGACAGACAGATGGATGCTGTGGGCAGCCTTTGCTGGGCAGGCAGGAGCACGGCATGAGAATGGGGTTTGTCCCTCTCTGTTGCCCTTGTCCCTGGCCTGTGTTCCGGGGCTGTTCCCTCCCCGTAGTCCCCGGGAGCTGCAGCCAGCCTCGCTCCGTGTGCCGGGAATGCCGATGAAGGCGCATCCAGCGGAATGCAGAGCAGCCCGTGGGTGCGGGAATCCAGGCAGCTCTGCTGGAGCTGTTGGCCAATTAGTTAAATTAATTGTGAGTGAGGAGGGCTGGCAGGTACCCACAGCCTCCCCCCTGACACGCTCCAGGGCCGCACCTCGACCCTCTCTGCAGAGCTGGGGTTTCTGATTCCGCTGCACTGCTGGATTTCCAGAGGGAAGGTTTTCCTCTTTATTTCCTTGATCTGTGTGCAGGCAGAGCTGGTGTGGAATCACAGCCTCTGGATACCCAGTGGGGCTGGGGCTGGTTTGTAATCCTGCCCTTGTACCGAATCTCCCATCCCTGTGCCCTGCCTGCCTGCATTTGGGATGTGGTGACAATCCTGTGGTCCTTGCTGTCCCACCGAGGGAAGCTCGCCCAGGTGGGGAGGGGGCAGATATTTGTTTGTGGAATTGCAGAAATGTGTGTGCCTTGCTATTTTCTGCTAGAAATTACGAACATTTCAAACAATGCAAAATTCTGCTCTTGATGCGGCAGGAAGGAGCCTTTGCAAGTCTCCTTTGCTGTTTCTGGCTGGGAAAATGAGACATTTTTAAATATAAGTGTGTGCATGTAGATCTATGAGGGCTCCATAGGGTGGGGCCCAGCCCGGTGCCTTGTCCAGCCGTGGGGATGGGCGGGTGCTCCGTGAGCCCCACGTCCCTCCCGATGGGCTGTGACAGATTCCAGCTTGATGGAGGCACAAACAGCACCCCTCAACAGCAGCGTGGATTTGCTTTTCAACAAAGGACGGATTCAGCCGGCGCTGGCGCCGCTCCAAGCGCGGGAGCTGCCGAGGAGCGTGGAGGGTGTATTAAATATTCATCAAAATCTTGGCACTTCATTCGCATCTCTTGCTCTCCTGCCCCCTCCCCTCCAAATCATTCGGTCCTAAAGGCTAGAAGCCTGCTTCGAAAATTAATAATTTCATTAACGCCTTTATAAATTAGGTTTTTACAGCTAAAGTCTTTTAGGGTCGACGCGAAACGGGTCGTGGTGGTGGCACTTCATCAGGTTTGCTCCTCACGTGAGCCCTGACCCCAGCACGTGATGGTGCCACCGATGCTCGCGGCAGCATGTGACCCTAAATGCTACTGAGATTAAAAAAAAAAAAAAAAAAAAAA
>VWYP01019121.1:369003-389759 GCA_013400435.1 Pycnonotus jocosus
AAAAAAAAAAAAGGAAAAAAAGAAGTAAATACAAAAATATCAGCAGGTTCGTCTCCTGCCTTCACCTGCCCGGCGTGGCGGAGCCGTGCCTGCTCCGTGCCGCTGCCAAGCCCTGCCCTCGGCGCCGGCAGCACGGCTCCCCATTCGGTGAGTGAGCAGATCCTTCCAGCAATTAATCGGCGCTGCCTCGTGCCTCATTAGCATGCGGGGCACGCCTGGGCTGCGCCGCCCGCGGCCTCGAACCGCGGCACTGAGGGCGGGGATCAGGCATGAGGGCAGGGCGGCTGCTCCGGCCAATGTCCGAGTGTCCGAGTGTCCGTCCTCCCCATGTCCTGCTGCTCCGCAAAGGGCTCCTGGGGGCGGGGGTCAGTGCGTGCTGCCGGCTTTGCTGCCTCCGTGCCAGGGTTTAACCCGTGCCTGGCTGGCTTTGAGGGCTGGTTCCTCCTCCTCTGCATCTGAGAGCTGTTGGTGCTGGGTGCTCATTGATGGTGCTGGGTGTGCTCAGTGATGGTGCTGGGCTCTCAGTGATGGTGCTGGGTGCTCATTGATGGTGCTGGGTGCTCAGTGATGGTGCTGGGTGCTCATTGATGGTGCTGGGTGCTCAGCGATGGTGCTGGGTGCTCAGCGATGGTGCTGGGTGCTCATTGATGGTGCTGGGTTCTCATCGATGGTGCTGGGCTCTCAGTGATGGTGCTGGGCTCTCAGTGATGGTGCTGGGCTCTCAGTGATGGTGCTGGGTGCTCATTGATGGTGCTGGGTGCTCAGGGATGGTGCTGGGTGTTCAGCGATGGTGCCGGGTGCTCATTAATGGTGCCGGATGCTCAGCGATGGTCGCCAGTCAGGAGGCAGCAGCTCTCAGACAATGCAGATTTTATTTTCGTGCTCCCCCGATGCCTTGTCCCTCCCCAGTGATGTCCCCAGTGCTGCCCTGCTGATGTCCCCGCTGGAGTGGGGACACCCACTCCATCCCAATGGCTGCTGTGGGGGAACCGGGGCTGAATCCGTCACGCCGGGAGCGTTCCCGGTGCCGGGAAGGGCCGGAGGAGCCGCTGCCCGCCGCTCAGCATTAGGATGCAGGTCCATCATCGCCATCTCCCTGGAGACCATGGGAACAGAGAGCAGGGAATGGTGTCTGGCTGGCAGCCGTGCCGGGACAGGGCAGCTGCGTGCCGGGCTGGGAGTGAATCCCTGCCCTGTGCCGGCCCGGCCTTTGTTCCCCGTGGCCAGGGCAGGGACGGGGCAGCGGGGACAGGGACGGGGCAGCGGGGACAGGGACGGGGCAGCGGGGACAGGGACGGGGCAGCGGGGCACAGCGCCGGGCACGGTGGGCAGGGCTGGCCCCGCCATCGCTCGCACCCGCCGCAGGCCGAACCGCCAGCAGCAACTTCGTATTTTCTGTCCTTGAACTAATTATTCACAAAGCTCCTTGGGGCTGACACCGATAGGAGCTGCGGTTCCCGTGCGATGCTGTCGCGGCTGTGATCCCGTATTTAACTCTCGGGGCATCCCTGGGCCGCTGCGAGCCCTCTGTGCGGCTGAAGGCAGCCGTGTGTTGCAGAGGCATCTCTGAGGATCTTGCTGGAGCAGCAGAGAAAGGGATTTCTGTGCGCTGCTGGATGCGGCTGCCAATCACCCGGGGTCCCGGCCGGACCCTGGAATGCGCAGCGGCTTCGGCAAACACGGGCTCGTGTTCGGAGCCGGGATTTGCCATCTGCGGGAATGAGCTCCACAGGCTTTTAATTGGCACCGGCGTCCGCCCTGCCCTGCTCTCACATTTGCTGCCGCTCCCAAGCCCGGCTCCCGTTTAATTCCATCGGAGGGACCGCGGTGGCGCTGCTGGAGGATGATTTCTCCCTGCTGCTCGCACAGATTGTCTCTGCCTGCAGGCGGCTGTCCCTGAGCACACCAACCAGCACCAGCCCCGGCTCGCTCCTCCGCTCTGCCGCAGCACTTTGCTCACATGCTGGATTTTTGGTGGGTTTAATTGGCTCTGTAATAGTTTCGTGGCAGAAATTGCGCTCCCATCAAAACCTGCTCCTGTGAATGTAGAAGTGAGGTAAGGATAAAGGAGAGGGAGTGGTGGAAACCCCAGTGCCAGCTGGGCATCCCCCACGTGCTGTGCAGCCCCCGTGTCACACACCCGGCCCATGGGGGCTCACCTGTGCCTGGGCACAGCTCCTGGCAGGTGCCAGGACATCGATGTTGTGTCTCAGGGGTCAGGGCCACTCCTGGCTGCAAACCTCCAGCTGTGCACCAGCTGTGCTGGCTGAGGGACAGCCAAACCCCACTGCAGCAGCCCCTCAAGTGACAGAGCTGGGGCATCTGCTCCCCCCTCAGCAGCCAGGGGACAGCCGGGTCCAACCCCCTGTCCAGGCATCTCCAGCCACTCCACCGGGTCTCTGGGATCCTCAGCACACAAAGCAGAGCTCTCCCTTTTGATTTAATAAATATCTGGAAATGTCATAAAAGATGTGATAATAAAATATCAGATGCAGGAAAATGAGTAGCCGAAGGCATTGAAAAAAGAGACGAGAGTAAACTCAGTAGATTAAGACGCTAATTCCCATTCCTTGTGTGTTCCGCATCTTTCCTGTGTCCTGACAGACAGAAGTTAAATGCCCCGACTCCCCGGGAAGCACCCTCTGCCTCTCCCTGCTGGATTGTCACCACGGGGTGCCCACAGCCCTGCCAGCCCATTTGTCCTGCACATTCCACTCTTCATCACTTCCAGAGGACAGGCTGGGCTGGCTCATCCCCGCTCCCACCGCCAGCGCTCGCTCCTAAAGGGCAGGTCAGACTCCAATGGTAACGGCTAAATTTGATTTTTTTACTGCTCTAAGGTATCTCTGCAAAATAAAGACCCAATTTGTGCCTTTGCTTAGACCATGCAACAAAGCATCAGGAGCAAAACAGCACCAGAAGGGAAAATAGTCTGGGGGATTTTGGAGAATCCAGCAGGTCCTGCTGTAACTGGCACAGTGAGAGCTGGGTGTGGGGATTTTCTTCCAAATGCAGCTTTGGAGCAAATCAACTGCCAGTGAATTCCCGAGCCCAACACAGCGCTGTGAGGGCAGGGGCGGGCTCAGCAGCGAGGTGATGGATGTGTTAATGTTTTAACAGGCCAACCACCTCATAAATAATTTGCTGGGTTCTGGAGAAGCTGACCTGGTCACAATGGCAATAAAAAGCTGTCCCCCGGGCTCTGCTCCAGGGGTCCACAATCCTCCCACGGAAAGGCTTAAGTGGCTTTTAACAATATCTATTTTATGTTGTCAGAGCCCAGTGCTGCTCTGGTGCCGCTGTCTGTGCAAACACCAGTGCTCAGCTCCAGGGATATTGCAGTTAAAACCCCCAGAAATGGTCACTGAGTGAGCTGGGCACAGCTCTGTGTTTGCTCTGCCTCTGGGAGCTCAGCAGTGCCCAGCCCAGGGGAGCAGCAGAGGGTGATCAGCCTGGGGGGCTTCACAGGACCCCACAGAGATGGGTCCACAGCCACCAGCAGCCCTTGCAGGCAGCAGGAGCAGATGGAGGCCAGCCTGCAGTCAGGAGATTCATCTGTGTACTGGGTATTCTGCTTCTGTACTGAGTGTTCCTCCTGTGGACTGAGTGTTCCCGCTGTGTCCTGGCTGTTCTGCTTAGATTTTGGGTGCCCCTGGGGCATTTGGGGTGTTCCTGTCGTTTACCAGGTATTCATTCCTCTTCTATACTGGCTGTTCCTCTCCTGTCCTACACATCCTCATCTTGTGCTGGCACTGGGAGCAGTGTCACTCAGTGCAGGGCAGGGCTGCTGCTGTATTGTTTGGGTGCCCAAGCCTTGCCATGGTGTGTCAGGCTGGTCATGGCATCTGCAGCTCTACTCACAGCCTCATGTGGTGCTTTTAGATTTCTCTGTGCTGCTCGTTGGTCAGTTCCCAGATTTTTCCTGGGCTGCAGCAGGCTGGTGAGCTCTGAGCACGTGGAGCTGAGGAATTTGTCTCAACAATCTCTTTGCTGTGTGATGGGCCAGCGTGGCTCTGTTTCTGTAGCTGTGAACAAGGGAGATTCCAAACACTGGAGTCATTTGTCAAGCAAAATAGACGGCAAACGTCTCCAGCATGGCACCTCCAGCACAAGGATGGAACCAAATGGGAGAAAATGAAAAAAGAGTTTTGGAGGGCAGATCAGCATGAGCAGCCCCATGCCCTGCTCCAGCAGCACCGGGACAGCCTGGAATGCCCAGCCTCACCCCTGGCTCCAGCTGTTCCTGCACTCCCATGGGAAGAGGAGGAGGAGGAGGGCAGCAGTGCCCACCTTGGCAAAGGCTCTGGTGCCCGAAAGGGGCCCAGGTGGAGACAGGTGTTGTCAGTGGCTTTGTGTGTTCAGTTTGCTCTGTCTGGGCTGTGATCTGCACCCACTCTCGTGCTGGTGGTGGTGGCAGAGCAGTTCCCTCCCTGGAAATCCCACCTGGGCAGTGACTGGCACCACGTCTTGCCCTCTGCCTCTCTGTGGGCACTGAGAGCACCTTCCCTCGGGAGCATCCCTTCTCCTCACCACCTCCTGCACACTCAGCTTCGTCCCAGCCGCCACAGGCAAGTGTGGCTGCAATGAGAAGTAAATTTTATATCCTTGCCCCTATTTTTGCAAATGAGTGTAACTGTCAGCTGTGGAATAAATGACACCTAATTACTGTTGGGGGGAGTTCAGGCAGGAGGGCTTGGCTGGGAGGGGATCACAGGGAAGCTCCAGCACTGAGGGAAAATGAACAAGATGCTGGCTGTAAGGAACCATAATTATAGAGGACTGACACACTGTGAGCTGTTTATGGTAATGAAGTGGTGCATCAAATCAAATTAACCTTAGTTATTTAGCACAGAATGCACCGAGGACTTGGCTCAGTAGATGCTAAATCCAAACCCGGAGCCGTGCCCAGGCCAAGGAAGCGGCTCCAGCGCTGCACGGGCGTCCTTTTGATTTAGGATTGGTTCGGGGAGCGGCCGCAGCGCCGGGACGGCGATGGCGAGGGCGAGCGCGGGCGGAGCGGCGGCACAGGCGGTGCGGACAGCCCGGGGAGCGGCGGAGCTGCCGGGGGGAGCGGCGGAGCTGCCGGGGGGGCCCCGCCGCCGAGCCCCGCACCATGAGCCCCGCGGCCGCGGCTCCGCGCTCTCCTCCCGCTGCAGCGGAGCCCAGGCCAGGTCAGTACCCGGCCCCGGGACGAGGGGCACAGGCCGGGGGTTCTCTCCCGGGGATGTTTCCGTGCCCGGTGCGCCGGGCTCGCCGCCAGCCGCTGCCCAGCCCCGGGCGGAGGATGCGGTTTCATCTGTCCCGCACGGTTCCATCTCTCCCGCACGGTTCCATCTCTCCATCTCTCCATCTCTCCATCATCTTTGCATCTCTCCACCTCTCCATCTCTCCATCATCTCTCCATCTCTCCATCTCTCCATCTCTCCATCTCTCCATCATCTTTGCATCTCTCCACCTCTCCATCTCTCCATCATCTCTCCATCTCTCCATCTCTCCATCTCCCCATCTCTCCTCTCTCCTCCCCACGAAGGCTGCGGCCCGCGCAGGAGGAGCGCTCCGGTCGGGATCCCCTCACGCTGACGGGTGAGTAACCTTTCAAATTAACCCAAACTGCGTTAAAGATTGATGAGCATTCCGAACAAGGCTCCGCTCTGTGCTCCGGGCTGCTGCAGCCTGCGCGTCCCTCGGTGCTGCGGGCAGGGATCGATGCTGCAGCCGGGGATGCCGTGAAGGGATGCGGGCACAGCTCAGCGGTTCTGTAAATAATGTTGGAGGCTGTTTGTGCCCGCAGTGCTGTTTTGGATAGCGACAGGGGGGTGCGGCTGGCTCAGCCCGGGCTCTCGGTGCTCTGGGGTCGCTCAGGGGCCGGGCAGAGCCGCGCTGCCTTTGCCAGGCAGGAATGGGTGGTGCTGGCACTGAGCAGAGAGGGGAGCGCCGTGGGGAGCTGCCAGCTGCTGGCACGGCCCAACAGGTGGCTTTGAATTGGTTTGGATTAGGAAATGTTTATTCAGTGCCCTGAGTGCCGGCGGGGCCCTCTGGGGAGCCGAGAGGCTCCTCAGGGAGAGGATTCCTCAGCAGGACTTCCCACTTGTTGGAACGGCACCAATTGCATCTCCAGCCAAAGGCTTTCCTCTGTGTATTTCACGGAGTTTGATGATTTTGGAGTACCCGCAGTCAGATCCATCCTGAATTAATTTTTTTTCCCTGGTGGTTCCCCTCCCAGCGTGGCAGATCTTATCCAGCAGCATTCAGAGTGCTGAGCTGCCCTGTGGCTCCTCCGAGCCTCCCATCCTCAGCCCTGCACTCCCCTGAGTACAGAGGAGCACCCCAGGTATCATCCCAGCAATTCCTCCCCTGGCACTGGCTCTGTGTCCTGCTCCACGGTGGAGACACTGGATTTCGTGGTTATGAGTTAATTTTGCTTCTTTCCATCAATATGAAAATGCTGTGTGAGTCCGGAGTGTTAATCACTATTGTAGGGGAATAAAGAGCAGAGATTTCCTCTAATCCCCTTTAAATGGCCTCCAAATGAGGACTCGACAAAGATGACTAATGACAGACATGATTAAACTAATTTAGTAGGTGAAGCTTCCACGGAAGCCCTGAAGCCCAGGTACAGCCTTGGGACCCAGCTCCTCGAGCTCACTCACAGCCTCTTTGCCCTCACAGCTGAGTAAAACAAACTCATTAGTTTTGTTTTGTTTTGACCAGAGGATTCCCTTTCTCTACTGAAAACATTTTTGTTCTTTCAGCAAACCTTTTCCTTGCTGCTGCCAAATACCATCTCCCTAATGGGATGCTAAATCCAGTTTCAGTTAACAGCCAGCTGCATCCTCATCCCTCACCTATCCTGCCCCTCGAAGGGTTCCCACTGAGCACACATCAGTCTCTCACCAGCTGACAACTGTAATGAAATAGAAAGTCAATGGAATTTCTCTGGAGATCTCTGGAATGTGTCTGGGAGCCTCTCTGAAGAAGGTTCCCTTTCAGGCCTGTAACACACCAAAACCTGTGCAGAGAAAAGGGCAGAATTGGGGGTCTCATCCCCACAACATTGGGAGTGATAATTGGGGTACCAGTGCTGTCCATCTTGCTTTTGTTTAATTATCTTTTTGTGTTGTTTGTGTCTCCCTAGACCCGAGCAGGCAGGGAGGGTTTGATGGATTATATGTGAAATCCAGGTCAACACGTCCAAGTGTTGCTGCCTCATAATTTGCTGCGCCGCAGAGGCCAATAGAGATGCCTCGTGTTATTAATTATGCCAATATATTTTCCTGAGCAATGTGATTAATTAGGCTGTGTAGGGCAGGGCTGCAGGCCCGTGCTGTGGCTGTTTGTTCTTGGGTGGAGGTGGCTGGAATGGGGAGCAGGCAGCAAAATCTGCAATTGCTCTCAGTCCTTCTCTTCCAGAGCATGCAGGGGGAGATACAATTCCTGACATTTTGCATGCCAGGGAGCCACAGGGCTGCAGGGAGCTGCCTCTGGCTGGGCAACTGGTCTGGGAGAATGGGCAATGCCAGAGGGATCACAGGATGCCACCAGCACCACGTGGCCTCGTGTTTAGCACTGCAGGAGTGGATTACACTTAAATTGCAGGGACTCGTCTGTTCTCACTGAACTTGTGAAAAGTGGATCCAGAAGTTGTTCCTGTAACTCATTTCATTTTCTTTTACAAGCTCTCAGTCTGTGCTGTGCTGGCTGTGCTCCCACACCCAGGGCACAGCACCCTCAGGGGCACAGGAGGGCTGGACCCCATCCCAGGTGATATCCCAATAACTGCTACCAGTCTGTGGGGTGGAGACAGAGCACAGGCTTTGCAGCTTGGCCACAGGGTGAAAATATTCATAAAAAACCCCATTTCTTTGACAGAAGCCTCCTCAACTTGCCAGGCACGTTTGCTCAGCCTCCAGGCTCCCTGAGCTGTGTGCCCACCGTGCCAGCAGCAGGGCCTGGGCAGGGTGTGCTGCCCAGCACCCCCAAAGCCTGGCAGGCTGGTGCTGTCTGCAGGGCTCAGCTCTCTGGGCTTCCCGTGGGGAGAGGATCCTGTGCCCTGTCCCTGCCCTCAGAGTGCAGCTGAGCCCTCTCTGTCTTTTGTCTCCATCAAGGTCACAGAAGAGCCGTCACCCTTTAAGTGCCAGGACGAGGCCTCCCACCCTCCGGTGCCAGAAGACTGGGAACAGTAAGGCAGCTGCTCACTCTCCCAAAGGTTGCTCTGTGGTTGCATGCACACTGGGTTTACTCTGGCCGTTTTCCCCTCCTTGCCATGAGTGTGATTTTGGTGGTTTGTGTCCCCCGTGCCACTCAGGCCTGGCAGTCACACAAACCACTGTGCTGGTGGTGGGAACTGCCCTGTCCCTCCCACTGATGCTCACAGATCCTGAGCTGCAATTTCCCCATCACCGAGGTGATCATCCCTGTGGCAGGAAGAGCACAACGTGGGCTGAGGGTGCCTGGCTTCCCCGGGCATCAAAACCCCTCTGAGTGCACCCAGCAGCCCTTTGGGCTCCTAGAAGCTCCATCACAGTCACAAATCCCTCAGAAGATGAGGGAGCTGTTCCTGGGAGCTGTGTGGGATTGATGTGCTCTGGGCAGCAGGAGCTCCCTGTGCCTGCGCTGGGGCAGCGCCGTGCTCACCGTGACCGCTGAAATTCCAATTTCACACGCTTTGAACTCGCTCTCACTGCGGCTGGGGACATGAAAAATGTCTTCATTAAGGAAAGTCCTGGCTCCCTGATTGGGAGTTAAATGTTGCTTTACTGTGTGCAGGGAGGGAGCCACAGCGGTCCCTGGGCTCCCCTGGGAGTCTGACAGGGCATGGAACTTCCCAAAAGGAATTGCCTCTTGGTTTTCCTGCTGCTGTGACCATCCAGAGAAGGCTGCTGGCACTCACTCTGCCCAGTGAGGTGGTGTGTTGACCTCCCCATTTCCCCACATTTTGGTGGGTGTGGGGTGAGGTGACCCTGCTCCACAGCCCACATGGTGAGCCCAATGCAGAGCTGTAACACACCGGGATTTTGGGAAGGGCTCAGGTGTGTACCCCATCACCCACATGATGTGCAGCTGTTCCCTTCTGTCAGGGCTCTGTTCCTCATCCCTGAGCCCGTGTCAGTCCCAGTACAGCACTTCCTCCCTTTTCCCCTGTCCCGGCACTGCTTTTCCCCTGGGCCAAGATCTCCCTTTGCTGCAGAAGCAGCAGAGAAGGTCCCAGAGTGCTGGTTTTTCTCATTATCCCCTCCCAGAGCACTGGTTTTTCTCATTATCCCCTGGGCACAAGCCTTGGTGACAGCCCTGGGCTCCCTGCAGCCTGCTGAGGCTGTGGTTCCTGCTGGAATGTCCCGAGTGGGTACAGGGTCAGGGTACAGGGTCCCTGGTGTCCCCACACGTGTGCAGTGTCCCTCAGTGTCCCCTCTGTGCCCTGCAGTGCCGCCGTGTCCGTGCCCATCCCGCCGGAGCAGCCCCGGGCTCTGCGGTGTCTGTCCTTTCCCTGCTCCTGCTCCTCAGCTTTTCCCTCCCGTGCTGTTCCACTGGAGCCTTGTGTCCTTGCTCCGGGAATCGGGCACTAAACCCGGAGCTGAGTCAAGCCCAGAGCCCCTCCAGACTCCTCCAGCCCCGCGGTTTGCCCAGGGCTCTGTCATTATCCCGCATCCCTGTAATTAGCTGCTTAGGCTGTGATTGCCCCATTGTCCGCTGGATGGGCTTAATCATTCTTTTCTCCTACAGTGGCAATTTTGTTCCAATTAATTATTTCAGTTTGAACAGCAATAGCTGGTTGAGTTTAGAGAGAAATTAAAAGGGTAGGGAAGGATAATGAGGAATGAGCTAACTAGGGAGAGGCTGCAGACAGGGCTGCACGGGTCCCTGCTTCTGTTCCAGCCTCTGGCTTTTTCCCCGGAGAGCTTTACAGGGCTGGGAAATGCTCATGGGAGGGAGCTCAGAGATCTCTGACCCAAACCCTGCCATAAAACACATCCAGTCACAGCCAGGAGCACTCTGACATCGTCACACGTCCCTCACTAACACGGCAGCACCCAGCAGCACAGGTGACGTTCTCAAGGTGATTTCAGATGAGATCGATCTGGATTTTTAAAAATTAATAAATAAATAAATTTAAGATTAGCCAAGGTTTTGAAGGGAGTGAAAAAAAAATTAACACCTTTCAAGATTTACAAAAATGGTGCCTGAGAAATTCATGTATAATTCAATGAATTCGGGAGTAGTTTGAGTATTTAAATTATGTGTGGTCAAAGCAATAAAAAAATCTGCATTTCTTCACTCTGAACCCCCCAGACACAACTCTCCCCAGTGCCCCCTCCCCAAAAGGCAGCTCCTGCCTCTGCACCCCCAGAGCGATTGAGCCTCATTGCACTGGCACCGGAGGATGGAGGGGTCTCATCCCCTGCTCTTGCCTCTCTCAGGGTCTCAGGGGCTGCAGGAGGGCTGCTCTGGCCTTTCCCCATGTGGGTCTTTGATCCTTCCAGCCCCCGGGGATGTGTCAGTCTCCTCTCAGCTCCAGGGCAGCTCCTGCTCCTGGCCAGGAAAAAAAAAGGGAAAACACCAACAAACTGCTCCCTCTGCCCCTCCCTCCACCCTCTCTCCAGATGCTGTAAATTTTCATTAGTATTCTGTAATTTAATGATCTGTTCCCAAGAGAAAATTAGTCTTCAATTTGCCAAAACTTGCCTGTTAATTTAAGTGTAATAGTGGGGAGCTCTGCTGGTGCTGGAGCCGTGTCCTGCAGGCAGCTCTGCTCCCCTTCCCACCCGGGGAAGGGCAGGGCTGAGGGACAGCTCTAATAAGACACCAAAATCCCGGGGAAATCTTCCACCCAGGACTGCAGGCATGTTTCTGGGAGCAAGGAAAGCAATATCCTCCTGAAACAAGAGTTTATTTTGAACCTGGCAAACTCCAGCTCAGCTGGAGGTGGATGCTGGAAGACCGGGAGAGGCAGAATGTGCTGGGCTGGTGGGAATGTGCCAGAGGAGCCATCCGTGCCCACCCAGCTGCCACCAAACCCTCGAGGCTTTTAAACCACCCCTGGGCACCAGGCCCTGGAGCATCCCTGGCACAGCTGCACCGTTCTGGGCAGAGCCCTCCCCTGGCTCAGGGTGGCTCTGTCTGAGGCTGCTGCAGCTCCCTGGGTGCAGGGCCAGGGCTCCAGGCTCTGTGCCAGCCCAGGTGGGGCTGAGGGCATCCCTGCCCAGCTCCTGACAGGTGCCAGCCCCTCCCAGCACAGTTGGAGATGGATGGTGCTGGCTCTGCTCATTAGGGGCTGTGGTTAAGAGTAGGTGCTGGGAGTCTCCGTGCAGGGAAAGTGCTGCAAGAGGAGCTCATTAACTTGAAAAATTGGGTCCAGAGGGCTCATTTGTCTGAGATCAGTTCACTGTTTTTTCTAGTAATGTGGGAAAAGAGGGAGGGGGGCCTGAGCCTCTCCTCAGTGATTTGCTCTGTGATTTACCCCTTTCTCATTCACGTTCTCTCCTCCAAATTGCCTTTAATACTATTTCTTTTCCATGGGCCTTAAGCCTATCCATGTGGAAGGTCTGTAACCCTTCCCTCCCATGACACTGCACCTGTGGGACAGAGCAGACACCGGCCCAGGTTTGTCCAGCCTGGCTCTGCAGGATGTTTTTAGTGCCCCCAGTCAGGCCCAGGCGTTCCCCAGCACACTCTGCCTGTGTTTGCTGTCAGCTCCTGGTCTCCTGCAGGTTTGTGTCCCCTGTTGAATCATTCTGATCCTGTTCCAAAGTGTCAGCAGGGGCTGGTCCTGGCTCTGGCACAGCCCCCAACGCAAGGAGCTGCCAGGTGCTGTTGTGTGGAGAGGCTCTAATGGCAGCTGAACCTTTACTGGATGATTTCCTTTGGTTTTCTGGGCAGATTTAGGGCAGAGGCGGCTGAACCTGTGCACAGGACACAGAGCTCCTGCCCTGGGTGAGGCTGCAGTCACACCCTGTGGGTGCTGGCAGCAATCTCACCCTTTGCCTCGCGCTGCTGATAAAGGCAGAGCTGGCAAATCACAGCAGGGACTGCAGGAGAAGCCTGGAGTCACCCCCTGGCAGGGAAAGAGGCTGAGTGGATGTGGGAGGAGGATGAGGGCAGGAGGACGTGGGAGGAGGGCACACTTTGAGCTCCCTGGAGCTGCTGGAGGTGAGGGCTTGGCCATGGGGCTGCTGAGCCCCTGCCAGCACTGCTGCACCCACCAAAGGAGAGCTCAGCACCCCTCCAGCCCCCACTGCACCTCTGCTGCTCCCCCTAGCCAGCCCTCCCCCAGACATAAATTAGAAGGGAAATCTATTTCCTGTTTAAAAAAAAGAAAAACAAACAGGGGAGCAAAGTCAGTGTTAAATATAGATCTAGGATATGTAAATGAATCTGACAACTGAGTGAATAAAAAATGAAGGTTTAAATTATTGAAGGGTGGGAGGAGATGGCGCATGCAAATAGCATTTATGTGGAAAGAGGCAGTGCTCAGAACAGGGAAAGGAGGTTTTGAAATGTAATTATTTCTTTTAAGGAAAGGGCTACACATAAAATAAAAGCCAACAGAGCTGCTGGGTGTTTGTCTCAAAGCCTTTTCTCTCCTGCCTGTCCCTTTATCCTTCTGGCCTTTTTCCCCCCCCTGCAAAGCAAAGAGAGAAATCAAAGGCTACTGAGTTTTTTTAGCTTTAATTAAAATAAGATAAATTAAGTTTTGGCTGCTCACAAGAACAAGTGAGAGCCAGGGATGGCCGATCACAGGCTGCTGCTGAGAGGGCAGGAGCAGGTGTCTGGTAATTGGTTTGGTGGGGACAGGGCTCTGTGTCTGTCAGAGCCAGAGCAGCCACAGCCACCCCCTGGAATGGGTGGGGACCTCCAGCACTTTGCAGAGGAAGCATGGGCTTAACTTTCATGGAAAACACCCACCTGATGTTGGGCTGCCAGGAGGATTCCTCCCGAATCCAGGAGGGTTTCAGTACAGCTCTGCTGTGCAGACACTTGCCTGGGGTTTGTTCCTGTTCCTCCCTGTGCTGCACAGGGCAGGATCAGAGTGTGGGGCTGGTTGTGGGAGCATTAGTAATTCAATACTGAAAATAGGAAACTCACTGGTGATTTTTGTCAGTGGTAAAGATGACAAGGAATTCTGGTGGTCAATCTACATGTGCATAAAATGGCCCCATCACCTTCCTCACAGGTGTATTTCTGCCTCCCTGACCCTCCTCAGAACTGATGGGGCAGGTTATGGGTTCCCTCTCCCTAATTCAGAATGTGATGGCTTGGGACGAGTTGTTGAAGCTAGAGATCAAAATGTCATTTATTAGAAAAGTGCCTCCCTGGGGATTCTTATCCTTCCTTCAGAATTTCTCGTGTGCTGACAGTGAGCTCTGCTGTGTCTAATCTGTCTTTCTGCCTGTTTACACAGCCCTCACTGTGGTGGCACCTGAGTGTCTCCCATGGCTTAAAAAATGATGGTTTGCTTCCCACTCCCTCTCGTGCTCTGCAGAGCCACGAGGGCTTCAGGCTTTATGGAAAGCACATGGAACAGGTTTTCCTGTTCCCTTCCAAGATATCTGTGGTGGAGGGTCCTCCCCAGGAGTCTGCACAGGGGCACAAGATCATCCTGGCAGGACACAGGATCATCCTGGCAGGACACAAGAGCCATGAGAGCCATCCTGGCCAACTCTCCAGCCACTGGGACAGGACCCAGGAGCAGTTCCTGCTCTCTAAGTGACAAATGACCCTGCACCACTATCAGGCACACAAATCATGTTCGTCACCACAGCCTTTCACGCCATAATTCTGCACAGTGACTGGTACATCGTGCTGCAGATGATCTGAGATCTCTGGGATGTGTGGAATGGTTTGCCCTGTCTGTGCCATAGCCCAGGCCGGCTCAGGGGTTTGTGCCCCCTGCATGAACTCATCAAAGCAATATTTCCCCCCTAGACAGCTTTTGCACCAATGAAATGAGGGGAGAGGAGAATTCCTCCCTGGATCTCCCCTCATTTTCACTGTTTGACAGATGCCGTTCATGTCCCTGTCAGGCCAGGTCCCGGGGCTGGGGTGGCAGAGCCAGCACCCGGTCCGGGCTCTCTGCAGGGTTCACTGGCCCCAGCAGTGCCTCTGTGTCTCAGCTCCATGGCTGCCATGGTTCCCGTGGCTCCAGTGGCTCCCAGTCCATCCCAGTGCGGGTCCTTTCCTCCCCGCTGTCTCCATGGCGACGCGCTCCCCGTGCCGCAGAGCATCCTTGGCTCGCCACTTCCAGCGCTGCATTTTGTACTCGCAGCCTTTGTCTCCCGCCCGGCGCTGGCAGCCGGCCAGGCCAGGCATCCATTTCAAAGCAGCCTTTGTTTTATCGGTGCAGCGGCTGCTCAGAAATCCGTGGGATTCAATCGGGCTGAGAACGCTGTGTCTCCCCGCTCTCCTCCTCCAGCCGAGCTGGTGTGAGCAGAGGGCAGCAGGACGGGGCAGTGCCAGCGGCCACACACGGACGGGCAGCAGCGAGTGGGGGCAGGAGCTTTGCTCCTCTGCCCCTCCCGAGGCACGGCTGACATTTCCTCGCACAGTCAGATGTGCCATTTTCAGCACAGCCCCGTCCTCCAGGCTCAGGGGCAGCCAGACCTGCTGAACTGAGCTGGTAGTTGAGATTGCAGCCCCTGGCAGAGGAAAGAAGTGCTTGGGGTGAACTCGAAGCCCAAAGCTGGGATCTTGCCCGAGCTCTCTGCCTGTTCCCCTCTGTGACTGCCAGCTCTGCCAGAGGCAGGGCAGAGCCAGCTTGCAGGCCAGTGCAATCCATTAACTGCAATATCCATCCCTGCTTCCAGGGAGTTCAAGGCTTTGAAGAAGGGATGATGTTACACACCTGTTCAAGTGTGCAAAGACAGATGCAAAAGTATGTACATGCATCCACAGGTGTATTATGGAGGGTTTCTGGGGACTCTGGTTTCCAGGCACCTTCCCCAGGGTGCAGGGAGCAGCCAGGGAGGGACACAAAAGAGGGTTGTGAAATGTCATTGCTGAGGTCCTGGTGCTCCCCAGAGTGTCCCTGCAACCCTCAGAGCATGGAGTGAGGCAGGAGGGAAGTGAGAGGATAATGGGACAACAGTGAATACTTTGTTAAGGGCAGAAGCAGCAGCCGTGTGTCAGCCTTGCCCAGAAAAAAATGTCTCCAGGAGAACCTGTCCTCTGAAACAGGAGTCTGGGAAGGCAGCAGGGGCTGGGCAGCCAGTCCTGGGGCAGCAGCTGAGGACAGTTTATCCAGCAGTTTGTCCTGTCCTGGCCTGCTGATGTGGGGAGCAGCTGGGACTGGAACTCCTTCAGCCTTGGCAACATCACTCAGAGCCTGGCTGTGCCGAGCTGGGCTGCAGCTGGAGCAGGCACGAGGAGCTGGCCTTGAGGGTCTCACTGGAAGGACCTTTCATGGTGCTGAAGCTCAGACACTCTCCTGAGTGATTCACTGCATCGTTGTGGTGAGATGGAACCACCTCAGCACTGCCGTGCCTCCAACTGGGGCCACTGGGAGAACTGGGAGCACAGGGAGGAGAATCAGGAGCACAGGAGCTCAGCTCCCACAGAAAGACCACAGCACGTGCCAGCTGTGGCTCAGGCACAACAGCAGCTGGAAGAGCCACCCTGGCAGCCCTGACATGACTTTGCATGAGGACACTTCCCCACCTGGAGACAGTCCCAGGAGGTAAAAAGTGCCAGAGCTCTTGCTGTGGTCTGTGGTGCTGCTCAATAAAGCGTGTCCTGGCCCCATTTTATTCTCCATAATTAGGAAACTCAGCAGACAAATCGCTCTCTGAAGCCTAAACCGGAGCATATTGCTGGCACAAAAAGAACTGGTCTGCGACAGAGCAGGAATTGTTTGTGCCATTTCAGTGAGAAGTGCAGAGGAAACGGGTGAAACCTGTTAATCCAGCTCTGTGCTGGAAAAGGGCAGGTGTGAGCGAGGTGATCGATGAGCATCGATCAGGAAGGGCTCGGTGCCGTTGGACACGGTGCAGGACAGAGGACAGAGCAGGGTGTGCAGCCCCGGGGCAGGTGAGGGCTGCAGGCTGCAGTCCCTGCCCCAGCCCCTCCTGGCTCCTGGTCCTCTCCCGGGGCTCTGCCATTTTCTCTGGAGGAGCTGCTCACGTCTCGCTCACCAATTCACCAGTTGAGGTTAATCCTGGAGGACTGGATTTGTCCTCTGCCGTGGGTGTAGCTGGGCTGCACGTAGGGGAAGCTGTTTCCTCGGTGAGCATCAGTGTTTGCAAGAGGCCACTGCAAATAACTGAGACTGGAGGGGCTGCACTTTTCCCTGCACACATCATCTGTATCTTCTTGCTGGTGGTTCGTAGCTCTGTGGGCTGTCCAAAAACACCCCACTAGTTTCTGAAATTGTATTTTTGGTTAGCAAAAACCTAGAAATAAGCTAGAAAGAGCCATGGCTGTGGAGGGGAGTCCAGCATGTGCAGAACCAGCAGAATTCTGAATAGGCTGGGCTGCCCACAGGGCAGGTGATGCCAAAGGTGGCAGGACCCATTGCTGTGGCAGCATCTTGAGGGGAACCTTCAGAGCTGGGGGTCCCCCACCAGCCCCCACGAGGGATTTGGACTGGGCCATATTCACTGACACCTGAGCAGTGAGGAGCAGGAGACCTGGGGAGGGCTGCAGTAAATCCCACCACTGTGATTCCCTTTGGAAGTGCAATGCAGCCCCGGTAAATAAATAAAGATTGGATCTTGTCAGTCTCTTGTACTGCAGCACTTGCAAGCGCAGGGACGCGAGGCTGCCGTAATTGGCTGGATGCAGAGCGAAATCCAGGCTCAGCGATTCCATTTTGCAGTTGGCAGCCTTCCCAAACGCAGATCAGGGAATGTGAGTTGGACTGCCTTTAAAACACAGGGAAATCCTTTATCTTTGATAATTTTTTTTTTTTTTTTGCTGATTTAAAGGGTAGGATTAAATCCTCATTTAATAACCCCAAGTGCCTGCTCTGCCCTGCTCTGAGAGCGCTGCCAAGGCGCTGGGGCCCGGAGGAAAGGCAGGGAATGTTCTCCCCAGCACTGATCCCATGGCTGTTTGCTGCTGCTGCAGCCCGAGAAAGGAAACCAAGTGTGTAACCCCCAGCCTGAGCACGGGGTGGTGTTCACTGCTCTCCTGGTCTGTTCCCAGCTGCTTTCAGGGCTGATTGGAAGGCAAGCCCAACACTCTCTGCCACCAACTTCCAGTTATGTCATTTATGGGTTTTTCCTCCTAATTAAGGATCCTCAGAGCCCCAAATGTGGCTCTCTAACACACAGCCCAGCTGACTGTACTGGCAGGCTCTGGGGCAGGGATTGTTTTAGCAGTAAGTGCTGCCTGTTCAGTACCTTTATACTGCTGCCTCTTACCGTCACCTGGGCTATTTTTAAACCTTAAAAAAAGCGTCTACAATGAAAAGAAAGGAGCCTCCTTGCAGAGGAACACAGAGCCACCACACTGACGAGGAGACTGTTTTCCCTTGTCTGTCAAATGAGCTCATTTAGATTATTTGAGTCAAGAGCAATTTTGCAAACAATCTGTTTTGCCAGTGACAGCGGCTCCGCTCTGTGCGACGATTCTGAATGGAGCAAGCGGCTGTGAGTTATTGACAGCAAATTCTGCACATCCCCAGGCCCCAGCTTCTCCCCAGACAGCCCCAGCTCTGCTTTCCCCAGACATGAAGCAGAAAGTATTTTCTACCATGTCGGCTTCCTTCGCCTTGAGAGCAAGAACTGCAGCTGAAGGGGAAGGGCGGAGGGGATGGGAACGCTGAAATGGCGCCAGCTCCTCTTTAACTGTTTTCTCTGCCTCCTGCAGTTTATTCTCCTGCTCTGACGATATGAAAATCCTAATTAAAAAGTGAATGGGGATGTGATGATGGGAGGATGTGTGTGTGTGCCAGGCTGGCAGGGTGCAGGTGGTGGCTGCTGTTGCTGGGAGAGGGTATTTGGGGATCAGTGCCCAGGAGGGCATGTTTGCCGAGTGGTGAAAGTGTAACTGCACAGGCCCATCCCTGGCAGCTGCCTGAATGCAGGCAGGTTGTTTGCCCTTGAGGAGTTGCTTCCATTATTTATAATTTCTAATGCTGTGTGTGACCAGAGCGCTGCAGAACCGTTCAAACCCACATCAGGGAAGGACAGCAGTGCCAGGGTGAGGAGGGAACAGCATGAGCTGGTTCCTCCCTGCCCTGCCCAGAGTGTCCCTTCCCATTCAGGAGCACAAGGGTTCCTGGGGACAGGGATCTCGTGAGGAAGAGAAGCATTGACAAATCACAGATGGAGGTTAAGGATTTATCTACCCTTCAAGGTGAAAGCAGCTCACAAGCCAGGTGGTTATGAACATAATTTTAAGCACAGAGGTGTTTTGCTGTCTCTACTGGAAGAACCAGAATCTGGGGCCTCAGCAAAGTCCAGATGTCCAAGACTCAGAGAGCACCAAGGGATAAAGAACGAACCAAAGAACTGTAGGAAGCAGAAGAGAAGGTCCTCCAGAACCTCAGCTCTCAAATGACTCTACATTCAGCACATATTAAGGCTAAACCCAGGAGTGGTTAACATCCCAGTGCTGCTTCCAGCCAGCCCCCAGTACCACTGCTTTGGATGATGGGCTTTTGCAGGGATGAAGCTCAATCTGCTGCCTCCTCCCAGAAGAAAACATTCTTCCTGTTTGAGGATTCCTGCATTTCCCTAGTCCATCCAGGAATTCATCAGTTTGATCCATGTCAGAACTCAGCTGAGCAGTGTTCTTGTGAAGGTGAGAGGCTTTGCTGATGGTGTATAGCCAGCTGCAGCATTTACATGCAGAAAGAAATCCACTGCTGCACTGGTCTAGTTGCCAGGAGCACGTGCATAAATAACATTAGAGAACAATCTAAAATAATAAAGAAAGCTTCAGACCTTGATTATGAGTTTTATTGACAGTGGCACAATAGAGTTAACAAACTGACATAACAGGAGTACATAATGAATTCATCAGCCTTCACAACTGAGGACAGACTTAACAGCAGCCCTCCTACACCACGTGTAGTGCCTCCAAAGAGACATGAAACAGGGCTGCTGTGAATGGAACAGTGAGAGAGAGCTGAGTCACACTTCAGGAAATAATGGCTTTCAGTTACACACAATTACATGACAGTCCAAACTTTTTCACATGAAGAAAAATAAACAAGACCAAATTAACTTACAAGTTATTACAAGACACTGAGAAACTGATTTCAAACTGTCACTTTACGGCTGTGCCTGTTCAGCTCACAGCGATGCACTCTGCATTACTGAGCCTCTAAGGACAAAAATACACTCACCAGCTGCTCTGCTTTGTCATAAACCTTGCCTCTAATACTGTAGGATCTTCCTCAGCTGAAAAGGAAGCTGTACTTCATTCATGCTGGCAGAAAGACAGTGGATGCTGCAGCAGATTTCCAGGGACAACAGCTCATGTGCCCAGGGCATGTTTGTCTCATAGAGGAATCAAACAGCATTCCTTTTCTCACCAGGATTGGTAAGAATGGGAAAGGCCAGCTGAAACTGGGCTGGAAAATGCTGGTGCCCATGTGCAGCTGGAGACAAGGAGAGAGCAAGAACTTCCCCATGCCAACACCACCTTGGTTGGGAGTGCTTGTCAGAAGCACAACTATGTACTGGGAATTCTTGCTCACTCAGTTTCGCTTGTTCCTTGACATTACTGCTCTCAATTCTAATCCATTATCCTGTTCAGCCCTTTGACTGGTTTGATTTTTCTAGTTTCTGGGATATGTTACTGAAGCCTAGCCCAGTAACAGAGTGTGGCTGATGTTCTCCTCACTCTTCATTTGCTGTATTTGAAGTATCTTATCTCTGTGTGTTTTGGATTAAGCTCCATGCTCACATACATCAATCTCTCACCAAGTCTGCCAGTGCTGGGGACTTTTCTATTCCCTCCCTCAACCCAAGAGAGTCAGTGGAAGGTTAGGAGAAAAGTCTGTGTGGTTATTTAGACATTAACTCCTTTTATCTGCCAGTTATCAATGCCCCAAGCTTGGCATAGAGCTGGCACAGCAGCAGCACCCTGGGAGAGCTGCCCCACACAGGGAAAACACGTGTGCAAATGGATGTTATGTCCATCTGTGCCTTGTCCTGCATCGCCTGGGGAAACAACTGTGTTTTGCTGAGGATGCTTGATGGGACAGTGCCTGGAATAACTAAAGACTACATCGGTGTGTGGGACCTCATTGCTCCCCACAACTGCCCAGCCAGGAGGGTGCAGTGAGGTGGGGCTCACCTCCTTTGCCATGCTGCAAAAGGAGGACAAGAGGACATGGCTTAAGCTGAGACACAGGAGGTTCAGATTAGATTTTAGAATTTTTTTCTTCACTGTTCAGGTGGTCAGGCTTTGGAAGGGGCTGTCCAGGGAGGTGGTGCAGTCCCCATCCGTGGGAGTGTTTGAGAGGTATCTGATCTGGCACTGCGTGATGCAGTTTTGGGCTTTAGGGGTTACAGTGGCAGTGCTGGTGGAAGCTTGGATTGGATGATCTTAAAGGCCTCTTCCAATCTTGATCGCAGAGTAACAGAATCTCCTGAGCTGGAAGGGACTGACAGGGATGATCCAGTTCATGGATGTGCAGAGGACACCCCAACAATCCCACCTTGGGCATTCCTGGCAGCGCTGTCCAAAGGCTCCTGGAGCTCTCAGGGCCGTGCCCATCCCCTGGGGAGCCTGGGCAGTGCCAGCACCCTTCGGGGGAAGAACCTTTCCCTGCTCTCCATCCCAAAGCCCCTGACACAGCCACAGGCGCAGTG
>VWYP01019121.1:390282-425452 GCA_013400435.1 Pycnonotus jocosus
GGCCGCCGGTGCGGCACGGAGCGTCCCGGTGCGGCACGGAGCGTCCCGGTGCGGCACGGAGCGTCCCGGTGCGGCACGGAACGTCCCGGCGCTGCGCTGGAACCGCGTCCGCGGGCTGAAGTGATGCAGCAGAATTGTTTTCCCTAAAGTCCTTGAGACGGTGCAGTGCGAGGAGGGCCGCCGGGGATGGGTGTGGGGCGCAGGCGGTGCACAGGGACGGTGCAGATGGGGCGGCAGCGCTGGCAGGTGCGGGCTGCAGCGATGATGCTGCTGGGGCACACCGGGGGGGCACATCCCGCTCCCCTCGCCGGCCCTGGGGACACCCCCCGGGCGATCCCTGCTCTCCCTCTTCCCTCCTGACCAACCGCACCTGGAGATCCCTTGTGCATCCTGACCCGCACCGTTTTTATTTTCGTGCTGCATTGCTGTTGACATGGAAACCAATACCACTTTCTGTTCCAGAGAATTGGAAGCTAAAGCTACCAAAGAAGTCGAAAGAAAACTAAGCAGGTAAGAGACTAATTTAAATTCCCTCCCACAGTTTAGATGGAAAGGTGGCCTAGGGCTGGGAATAGTTGTGGGCTTTATCTCAAGCTTTCATCTCTTGTTAATTGTAAGGATAAAAAAAAACCTCTGAATTTGAAAACGTTCTGTATTGCATGGAGAAATGTCTGCAAGTTTAATTAGTTCTGTAGACTAAACATCTTTTTAACTGGGTTTTTTGTGTAACACTTCAGATGTTTAGTATAGTTTCTTTAATAAGGGAGGTTTTCGAAGAGAAAAGTAACTTTTCTGCACTAAGTTGTAGTACCTAACAATAACTGAAAAATCAATCAAGGATTTGAGGTTCTTTTATACACTTCAGCCAAATATTGTTTGGAGGCAAGACAGTTGTGGCAAGAACTGGAATAATCTCTATGTTGCCATATAACAACTGGCTCTGCCTCTTTTGCCATGAAGAGTTAGCTGGTGAATTTCCTGTTTACATGTAGATTTTAGAATGAGAACTTAACAGAATGGGCTCAGGAGTTAACTCCTTAACTTGGCAGTTCAGAGTCATGTTGAACTAAGAATTTTGTGCCATAACGTGTGTCACTTTTGTATTTAAGTAGTTTCTTCTGCACCGTTTGTTTTTGGTCAGGTGACTTTCTCTCAAGTATCTGCTCTGTTGGTTACATCCTTTGTTTTCAACTTCTGCCCTACTTCCTCTTTGGGTTTTTTTTCAGTTAGACCTTTATAGGCCTTTTGCTAGTGATCTGTTAAAGGCATTTCCACTGGTGCCTAAACCCTGAGTATAGCTGATAGAATCTCAGGTTTGGTACCCTGCTTTTTTCCTTCTTTCCTATGCCCTGGCAGTCTCCAACTTCCAGGCTGAGCTATGATTGTACTGTGCAAACTGCATTGCTTCCCCTCCTCTCAGTGTGTATTTTCCTTTTTTTTTTTTTTTTTTTTTTTGGTAGTACACTTAAGTGTGAATGATTTTTCCCACGTTGTTGTTGAAATACAGGGAATAATTGGGGTAGATTGGAAACCTTTGGCATGTTGCTGTTAACCCATCAGCGTTCAGGGGCTCACTGCATTCACGATGCCAGGATTGATTTCAGAACTGTTATTCAGAGTGACAGAGTGCTAAGTTCAGAGCAGTTCTTGGTGCCAGACTTAGTAAGTCAGGAGATTTTCGCATTTTTATGACCTTAGCAGAGATCTTGTCATGCTGGCAGGCAGTGCCAAGAGTGAGAAGAAGTGAAAGAAAAGTACAGAACTTCCAAAATTCACTGCTTGGAGAGTAAATTCTGCTATGGAACGGGTCCCCATGCCTCTCTGACCCAGAGGAGTATGTTTTATTCATTTAAAAGATTCAGAACTGGTTTGAAGTTCACATGAATGCCCCAGCTGCTGGTTTATGTTTAGCCAGGGAGCTCTCGCTGTGTGAGCACACAGCTGATAAACCATGGCATGCCTGCACTGGATAGACCTGATTAATTGTTTTACTGGGGTAGAGCTCAGCAGATAGCACTCGTTCTTCCTCCAATGTCACTATTTGCAGTCTTATTAAATTTGCAGTGACCTAGTCAAACTGTAAAAGAGTAAATATCCTTTCCTGGGAAGGTACATAGACCTGTGCTAGAGTTTATGTTAATCTCAGATTTCACAGTGTGGATGTAGACTGTGAACTCCACAGGATGTTGGCTTTGCTTTGTGTGTGTTCTAAAGTCACTTCTGGAGTTTATGCTTACAAATTAATGGGTAGCAAATACACTTTTTAATCTTGCTGGGAATATTGGCCTAGATTGTGGCTTTGTGATAGGATGAGTATTACAGCTTTCGGTGCAGCTTGCTTATCCAGTTGGAGTGATTCCTGTTTTACACTCAGGATTAGCATTTGGTTTGTCTGGCCTTTTGGAAGAGAATCCTCATTTGGCCCGTGTTCTCTCTAAAATTCATACATGCCTAGTGCTGTGCAAATATTCCTGGTCTCAATAATAAGCTTAGTGCATGACTTGTGAAAGTGATTGAAATAAATCCATTGCACACTTTGTTGTGGCATCGTGTTACGAATGAAATGTCAGCCACCACAAGAGCTGTCTGCTGTTAACTGGGGAAATCTAAGAGTTAAATTTGGTTAAAATCAGGACTGCTAAAATCACCATTTAGTTCTTCTGATTTAAGCAATAACTTTTCAATTCTGTTTGGTAAACAGGGCTTTCCTGCCTCATTTATGTGGAACTGAGAGAAGGTAAATATCTGAAATATGTTGCCAATCATTTTCCCAAACCCAGGGGTTTGACTGTTGCTTCACAAGCATGCAAACCATGGGGAAGAGTCTCCATTGCTTCCATCCACCTGTGATTCTGCCCACCTTGGTTGCAGACTGGCCATGTTTTGGGAGAGCAAACTTCTCACCTCTAGATTTATTTCATCCATGTATTCTGTAAAGTTACTGCTGCACAATTGATTTTTATGCTTTCATGTAATAATAACCACCATATTTCTGTGATATCTTTCTTATCTGCTGCAAGGAAAACATAGAGCTGGCCCAGTGATAGGGACATATAAAACCAGGGAGAAGTGTAGTTGTTTCTATTGGTGTGTAAGCATTTGATTTTCTGTTGGGTTTCTGGGAGTGGGCCTTTCTCCTGATAAACTCCTTATGGAGAGATATCTGCTGTGCAATGGGAAGAGTTTATTGCAGAGAAAACATTCTGTTCATGCTTTCAAGACCTTTACAGATGCTTGGGTGAAATGACACATCCCTTTCTCCTGCACAGGCACCTTTTGAGGCTGTACAGGGTTGCAGGTGGTCCCCATGGGGTCCCTGTGGTGTTTGGGTCTCACAGCAGCCCCTGTGCAGGCAGTGCTGCCTCTGCAGCAGCCTGCAGCTGATGCTGGGCTCGAGCAGTTGATTGTGGAGGAGCAGTTTAATCTGCCTTCCTGGGTTCCTCATTTGTTACAGGAAGATAGGGATTGTTTATGGCTGCTGCTGCTGGAGTCCTGTGTAGCTGGATGATAAACTTCTGGGAAAGAGATCTGTCTTTTGTCTGCTTATATAGCAGTGAGCATCTTGGATGGAACTCAAGGACAGAACTAACACAGATATTTCAGAATTGTGGTCCATTTGTAGTCCTTGTATTTGAGAGCATCATTCTGATGAGGCAGCCTCTGTATTAGGGAAATGGGAAAGCTGAGTGGATTCCAGGTAATTGGTAGTGGCAGAACATGGTAGGTAGAATTCTGTCGCTTCACTTTTAGGGTGGTAATTTAAAGACTGAGGTATTTAAAAGCAAAAGAGAAAGTAGCTGATACACATTTACTAATTAATTATTCATTGAAGTATTTTTTTCCAGTTTTTAGTTTGGCAGCACCTCTCCTCTCTGTTAATAGCTGGAAAGAACACACACACACACACACGTCTGGAAATGAGTGGGTTTGTTTTGTTCTCACTGCCTGAGGCTCTCAGTGCTCCCATGAACACGCTGGGTGGGTTCAGGTGCCAGAGCTTTTCCATCTGAGGCACTGGCAGGGTTTGGTGGATTGTTTTGTTAACTTCAAAGTACTGCTGTCTATTCCATAAACTCCAAGTGCTCCTTTGGTGTAGTGTGCTGTTTTGTGGATGGCATCGAAAAAGGAACTGTAGGATCCCATTTTAGTCAAAATATACATTTTATAATTGGTTTTTTGTAGAATGCTGGTGAGTAGGAAAGCTAGCTGTTGGTTTTTACAGATCCTGAGAAATCACTTTCATTGTCAATTTTATGGAATTGTGTTATTTCAAGAAACTGAAAGATGAGGGAACCTGTAGGTCAGAACACAGAAGATTTGTCAGTCTCAGCAGCGTTTGAAAGTCTGTAGATCAGCTGTAGGTTGAACATGTGGTGCTGTCTTTGCAGAATTGTTAAAGACCTTTCAATCCCTGATACTTACCTGTAGATACCTGGCAGTGTTCCACCTGTAGCACGGTGAGTTAATTTATAACTAGAAGAATAGCAAATGGTAGAAAGGGTTTATTTATTTATTTATTTTCAAAAAGTAATTTTTAGTATGTCTATCACTGAAAATTTTACATTGTGCTGTGTATAATCATTTCTAGTTCTTGTATGTTTGCTCTATACCTCTGTTCATCCCTCCAGTAATGGGGGCTCACGATTCTTGTAACCCTCATTTCTTCAGCGTGAAGATAGAATTTTGATTTTATTGTTGCCCTTTGATATATTGTAACAGCAAAGATAGCAAAGCTGCACAAACCTTAATTACTGCATCCTCAACCTGTCTGCCAGGGGAAATATGGGTGAACTTGATTTTGCTTTTCTGCTACATAAGAATAAAGGTTAAGTATGTCTAATTCGGCTCAGATATTTATACAATGCTAAGGTGGAGCTTTAGAAATTAAAGATTAATAGTGCTCTTTTTTTCAAGAAGTAAAGTAATAAGTGAAGCATGTTTTGATACAAATATTGCCTGAAATGTTTGCAGTTTGAGCATGACAGCTTTTTCCACTTCAGAAGCGAAATAACAAATCAGGCCATACAAAAATAAAATGCCTTGTACTGTCTTGATAACCTGTCTTAGAAGACTAAAAAGTTGGTTTTGTTTGTTTTGGTTTTTTTAATAGCTTAATTGAGGAAAGCATTTTAGTAGTTTGTTGTATACAAAGAATTGTGCTGAGGTACATAATTGGAACAAAATTTTACTGTTAAATAAATAACGGTAAATATTTATCTGACCCTCAGTCTGCTTACATTTATAGAGATAACAACAGCTTCTCCTTGCCCATCTTCAGAGCCATCAAATGTGCAGTCTCTCCTGAGATCAAGATCCATTTTCATTTTACCTCACTTGAAAATAAAGCACCTTTCAAGTTAAGCTGTTGAAACCAGAGGCCTTTGTTCTGTCTGCGATGTGGATTTCCTATCGCCGGCGTGTTTTATTTTCACTTGATCTAAATTGAAAAATATGGTTTGCATTTCTGCTAAGGCCGTTTAACCTTGAGCAAGCTAATCCTGTTACACGGGAGGAGAAGGGCATTGCCTGTGTGTTCTGGTGGAGCTTGGATGTCTGATAGGGGCAATCCCAGATTCCTGTTTATGTATTCACGTTATCAATGGGAACGCTCGTTCCTTGCTTTCCTCAGCCACCTGGCACACCAGTGTGCTGCTGCAAACACTTTGGCCACACAAGGTCGATGGATTAAGCCCTCCCAGGTGTAGGGAAAGCCCAGCAAAGGCAGCAATTAATTTTCTGGCTTGTGTTGCTGCCACGAGGCCGGGTTCCTGCCGTGGTTCCTGTGTTGTGCTGTAAAGGATCCTGGAGCTGCTGCTGGTTTGTCCTCAGGAGCAGGGAGCTCTTAGTGCCAGCAGATAACTGGGGAATGCCACCTTCCACTTCTGTTCCTCAAGGAGCAGCAGCAGAAATGGAGCTTGTTTCTTACGTGTTCTAGCAGAGGTTGGAGTCAGAGTCAATCCCATCATTTGCTGTCTGCTGAGAGGGGTTTGTATGTTGGGAAGAATAAAGGAGACTCGTGCTTCCAGCTGTCAGAAATGGAGATACAGCTGTTCTGTGTGAGACTCTGGTGACTTAATAGACAAATGTGAATTTTGGTCTCAGGCCTGTCTTTCTTGAAGGGTTAAGTTTTCAGGGAAGGGCAGGGACAGGAAGGGCTTTGCTGCTGCTGCTGCTGCTTAGTTGTACCAGTTGGGTTAGTTTTGCTCTGAGATTTGATGTTATAGTGGTAATTAATACTCATAAAAACTTATAACACACTATAGGTTGATATTTTTCATCTAGGGAATGCTAGAATCCTGAGCCTAATCATAGGAATGTTTTATGTCTCTTAAACTAGTTTTGTAATCTAAAATCTGTTTGTCTTAGAAAGATAAAATTTGAATGAACACGGTGTCAGAATTTAGGAGTTCTGTTCTTGCTGTGAAAAAACCCTATGATGCTGTGGTAGAATATTCCAGAGATATTGGTATGTTAGTTGTTAGCATCTGTATTCCCAAAATGAAATGTAATTGTGTTGATTTAACTGTAGCAGGATTGATGAGGGTTTTTTTTTTTCCCTGTGAAAATACTACTTTGCATTCTGCTTGCTCTTGAACGAGCTACAGCTTTCTTCTAAAAGCAGAATGATTTTTCAGTTAATGCAGTTTTGGCATGTGATAGACTGAAATTTGTTATACAAAGCAAGTGCTGGTGGCTGTCTTAACTGTCTTAACTCCTAGAACTCTGCTCAGGTTATTTTAGGTGCTGGATCTATAGGAGCTGTTGCCTATTTTTCTCCAGTTCCAATTGCCTGTTAAAATTTGGACTGTCCCAAATTAACCCAAACAGAGGGTCGGTATCACCAACATCCCTGTGGTTCCAAAGGCTCAGGGTGTGACAGGAAGGGGCAAAACTGACTGAAGTGTCACCTTTGTAGGGCAGGGATGTCACTGCAGGTTAATCATTGCCTCAGATTTGCACAGCAGCGAGGGATTGCTCTCAATGAAGCTGGCCAGCTGGAATTGTTTCTGTAGTTAGGTGTCTGACCTCTTAGTTGTCCATGAAGTCATTTTTGAGACCTAATTGTAAATGCAAGATTGCTTTTTGCAGTGAGACTGTCCTCGTGGGTCTTGGCAGCCAGCAGATGAAGCTGTGATAAAATGCAATTGATGGGTTGTGATTCCTCTGGCAGTGCATGGAGGGGGTTCAGAAATAAAACTTTTGGGTAATTATTTTGCATACCTTAGCACATCAGAAGCCATTCTTCCTTAAAAGAAGTAACTAATGCTTGCTTTCTGTTATTAGAAAAATCGTAGAAGCCAGAATTTGGTCAGTGGAAGCTGATGCCTGCACTCACTTGAAAGGGACTTGAGCTGAGTTAAAAGTAGAATTAACTGGTTGTTTATATATCTAAAAAAAGTAATGGAAGTTTTAGTACCTGTGGACTATCTTGTGGTTTAATACATTCAATTTGCATTGCTTCTGACAGACATCAAACTATCTTATTTAAAACTGGAGGTTTATGGGTGGTTTGTGGTGAAAAGGGAGCCAGCTCAGTCTTTCGAGGCAGATCCAAACCATGTAGTCACTGCCCCATATTGGCATTGTTAGTTCTTTTTCTCCAAAAAACTTTTGAAGTCTATTTTTGAGCAGCATGAACTGGACAGTGCTGTCCTGCTCAGCCTTGTTTGAGCAGAAATACTGTGTATCAAGCGACGTTAATTAACGAACCAAGTTTTGGTTTCACTTTTGACAAGTTACGGTTTTGTTTCTCGGTCAGGGAGCTCTGAAATGGCCCTGCTGGTGCCAGCTGTGGTCTGCCCTGCCCACACTGGGCTGTTTCCTGGCAGAGTGGTTTGGGATCAGGCAGCTGGGGCACATGCACAGGGAGCTGTGTGTGGCTTAGGCTGCGTGCAGGAACACTCCAGGCTGGCGTGTGCCAGAGCTCACTCACACCAGTTCAAGGACAGATTAAATAACATCTGAATTTGTTGGCTTTTGAACCAAATTCAAGTCTAAGTCTTCATTATGAGCTTTGGAAGAAAGAAGTCCTTACATGTAGCTTGACACCACATCTGCCTGAAGTCCTGTCACTGGTGGCATCACTGAGGGACTGTCCCTGTAGAAATAGGATCCAATTAGAAAGAAAATTCCCCAGTTCCTTTTGTGTCACTGTGAAATAATTGTTTTAAAATGAATCTAAGTGTGTACAAATTGCATTTTGGGAGAGTTAATTACAAACTCTGTGGTTCAGGGATTTAGTGCAAGAAGAGGAAGAACAGTTGATGGAAGAAAGGAAAAAGAGAAAAGAAGACAAGAAAAAGAAGGAAGCTGCTCAAAAAAAGGTATGTGGAGCACTGAGAATAAACCCCTGTGCTTGGAGGTGACTTCTTTCATCACTAGTAAAAACAACTGTTCTTATTAATGTAATGTTTTAAATTTAAATGTACTGTCAGTTATATATAGATAACTGACTTATTGAACATTGTAATTGACTTTGTGTAGTTTCTTAGAAAACTAAATTTTTGTCTGAGATGACTCTTCTTTTTCCTGGTTGTCAGTTGAGGCAGTCTCAGGTTTGAAGCACCTCAATTTTAGTGTATTTACTAGTAGGATAAAAATACCATTTTAAGGCAGCAGGTTTCAGATGCATCCTTATTTTAATACCTCTTCTTATTCTTCAGTATGGAAATATGCCATGAGAGAATTTGTGGTTAGGGAATAAAAATTTAAAAAAGATTTAATCTTTTTAACAGAAATTAATTATTAACAGGATTAATTAACAGGATTTAACAGAATCCCTGTTTACTGACAAGATCCTCATCATGGCCATTGATTCTAAATATTGACCCTGAGCTTGAGAGGAGCTGGTAAATGCAGTTTTTAGATGCGTGTGTTTCAGCAGGAGCAGAGTGAAGCTGCTCAGCAGTTGTGATCCCAGTGCCTGATGCTGGCTGTGGTTCCAGGAACAGGCTGGTTTGTTTGACAGTCACAGGCTGGCCAGCAGAACCTCCCAAGGGCTGAGCTGAGCCCTGCTGGAGTCTGGAAGAGCCCAGCCAGTTAAAACCACACCCCTGAGGTGCATTTCCATGCAAGAAACGTTTCTCTCCCACTTGATCCTGTGATAAACTTTTATTCAAATACATCTCTCATCTTGGCCATATCACAGGTGTAACCCACTGAATCTTGCAAATGAAAGACTCGAAGCTTTGGCATTTGCTCTCTTATTCTTTTCCATTTCCAGGTCACTCCCCCTTCCCTGCCCTGTTCTGCAATAAAAGTGGTGGCAGCTCTTTGCTTCCAGGCACAGTTTTTAACTCACTTAAAACATCTTAATTTGCAAGTTTAATTCGGTCTGTTTCATGTAGTTATCTTTCAATTTAATTTTGTCTTCTGTAACATTTAAACAGCTTTTTAAACATAAGGAATAATAGGCCTGGGTTGGTTAGAGAGAGGCTTCTGAAGTAGATAATTAAATAAGTTGAAACCATTTAAAAAGAGGAAAGTCAAAAGCTAATGTTGCTTTATGAAGTGGCACGTGTACATGTGGTTTCTCTCTTATCTGCACAAATCACTGACACTTCTTTTTTCTTGTTCTAGGCCATTGAACAAAAAATCAAAGGTAAGTTACTTTACAGTTAGTTCTACTCTGTGTATTATTTCTGGGGTTTTAAAAGTGTTGAATCAAATTTGTCACCTGAAATCTCCTCCCAGAAGTGTCAGAATGGGACCCTTGAGACTTCAGCTGCACTTTTTCAAAGTGACCACAAAAGTCTAGAAGACTAACAGCAAAGGGTTTATCCAGGGGTTGGAGTTGCTGATCTTCCTGTTTTCTGTTCTTATTTACTTACAGAGCACCAGGCATAGACATAATACCTGAAGTTCCCTTTCTTGCTTGCTTTTTTCCTTCCCCTTTTTTGCTTCATTTGAAAAGTGCACCAACACTTCAGAATAAATGTGTGTAGGATGGATCTGTTTGAAACTTAATTTACAAATATTCTAAGTGCAGCTGGGATTGGGAACATGTGATGGACAAGTAATTAATATGTCCAGTTTTAACTCCTGCATATGGAGGGCTCACCCTGCAAAATGATCAGGATGCCAGTACCCAAAAGCTTTAATTTCAATATTCATGGCAGGTGGGAGCACTGTTGTTTTCTGAGTGTTTGTGGGGTTTGTATGGATCTCCATCCCAACCAGCTTGTAAAAAGGGGAAAAAAAGATTCTTTTCACTTTCTCTTGAATTGCAGCTCCTCACCTGTTAGCTGGGAAGTGCATAGTAGTTGCTGAAGTACTCTTGTGGAGTGCTTGCTGTGTTTTCTGGGAACACTGCTTTAATTTAGTGCTCACTGGAGCAGGGGCAGATGCTCCAGAAGCTTCAGAGCCCTGCTTAGCAGAGATGTAATTCCTGCTGGAAAAATCCAAAAGTGTTTGAAGACTGGTGGGGCTTGGAGGCAGGAGACTGGCAGAGGGCACAGTGTGCTGGGGAAGAGGCAGAGGAGCACAAGAGCCCATTCCCAAGGTGGGTGATGGGGAACATCCCAGCTGGGATGTGCTGGGAGTGCAGCAGGCAGGTTGTCCTCATGC
The DNA here is from genome assembly GCA_013400435.1 of Pycnonotus jocosus. Taxonomy (NCBI): domain Eukaryota; kingdom Metazoa; phylum Chordata; class Aves; order Passeriformes; family Pycnonotidae; genus Pycnonotus; species Pycnonotus jocosus. The sequence goes on from VWYP01019121.1 coordinate 400,849, forward strand.
CCCAATGCTCTGCAGCACCCATTCCCAGCTCTCAGGAGAGACAGTAATTAATCTGGCATTTCTGAGTGCACTGTGTACTCTGGTGGCTGTGTTTAAATGGGAAAATACCTGGATTGAGGAGAACCAGTGGATTTTTGGTGTATGAGGATGCTGTGGGGAGGGAACCAGGGCAGCTGTGCTGCTGTGAGTGGGAAGTTCTGCCTGGGGAGGCTGATGGGTTGGTTTTGGAAAAGGGATTGCTGGAGGCTGCCAGAGCCTGGAGTGAGCTGCAGGAGTGTCTGCAGCATTCCTGGAGCTGCTGGTGTGTGTGTCCCACCATCCTCTGAGCTGCACCAGGCTGACCAGGGATCCCACCCTGGGGCCACTGAAATCCATTGGGAGTTCCAGGTTTGTCTTTGGGCACAGGACAGAATGATTAATAAAATAGCTGGAAGACAATATTCTAACAAATACTCTTCATTTGCTTTTTCAAGCAGTAGATGGAATTGTGTTTGAATACAGGCTAAGTGTTGGTTTTCTTCTGTACACTCCTGCCTTAAGGCTTCTAGGATACTAGAGCAGATTTAAAGAATTATGAAAATGTCTGGGTTTATTCTGAGGTGATAAAACATGTCTAAAAAGACAGTGAAGAAGGAAAATGATAGAATACTTTGCTATATAGTAATGAGCACTTGGAGTGCCCATTTGACCCGTGTGCTTGGGCTGCACTGGCATCACATCAGGGCTGAGGCTGCACAAGCAAATGGCTAAAAATAGCATTAACAGGAGGGCAGGAATTCTGCTTGGGAGGCTACCCGGTGGGAATCTTCACATGGAATGAAAATGTCTTTCTTCTGAAGGACAGAGTAATTAATTTTTTTATTATTATTATTTTTTGTGCTTTGAGGCTTAAACATTCACGGATGGAAGTTCCAACTTAATTATGTTATTATATAAAGGGTATTTTGTAAAGTTCAGCAAGAATTTAGAGTTGTCAGAGAAACATAAACTGGCAGTGCTGTGGAATAAAAGGCATCATGACATGCAGATACACAACTTTTTGCTACAGTTTCTATAGGAACAAAATGTGAAGCTTGTGTTGCACATGGCTCTTGCCTTGTTTCACCAGTTTTGCCTCCTTGTATTCAGGATGCAAATTAATGTTTCATTAGTTTCCAAGTTTCCATCACGTTAATGTCTTAAATAATTTATTCTGTGCATGAGCTGAAGATAAAATACAAGAGTATAGGATCTCTAAATAATTCAGAATTATGTGCCTCTTTCCGAAAAGAAGCTGGTTAAGTGCTGGGGGTGGGAAGGGAGGGTATTTCTTGGTTTTAAGTGTAGTTTGGACAGCTCCAAAACGTTGTTTTAGCTAAGGAAGAAATTGCTGTTGTACCAGCTGAAGCAGCTCCCAGTGTTCATGTAAAATGACAAGAACCTTCTAAGGAAGTTCGTGGAGCTGGGGGATTGGGAATGAAAGTAATGAAAAAGATGCTAACATTTCTGGTACCAGCAGCATTTTAATGCCATAGTATTGCAGTTAAAAATGCACGCATGGCATTCCTGCAGATTTCAGGGATTCTGACCTGCCTGGTTTGATCCAGCTGGTTTTACTAAAGGAGAGAAAAGGTGGTTGGGAGAGTTACAGGCAAGTCTATTTGTTAGTTGCTAAGTGGAAAGTTTATCTGTTTGTGCAGCAGCTGGCACATCATGTGCCTTCCCAGTGCTCTTGTACCAGGTATTCTGGGAAAAAATAAGTATAATTCGAGTTCCTATTTGTTGAAAGTATTACAGAATTGTCAGTTGTGGTGTTCCTTCTAGCAAGGCAAAATATGTCCTTTTGCTGTGTTTAAAGTCAATACTGTTAGAGACAGACAAGGTAATCAATTTATCCTGAATTTTCTCTAAGCCAGGACTCTGCCCAGTGGCTCCAGGTAGCTCTGATGGATCCCACACTGGAGGAAAGGCTGTTTGGGGAGGAAGTGTGAGTTGGGCTGTGTGTGCTGCTCCAGGGTGGGGAGCTGAAATGCCCTTTGCACGCAATTTAATCTATCGATTTGAAGTAATTGATGCCAAGTGCCCAGGGCTGGGGGCGCTGGGGCTCGGGGAGCAGCACCGGCTGGAGCACACCCGGCTGTCGCTGCAGCCCAGAAAGTGCCACTTTCATTGCAGAACAGAGCAAACTGAATTGCCCACTGAAACGGAAAGTGCTCTAAAAATAGCTGGGTGTGGAATTGAAATCTTTTGACTCATATTTCCCACCTTGGAAACTTCTTCTGCTTGTTCTCCTCGGCGAAGCGGAATGGCCCCGACTGCACAAACCCTGCTGGGTTCTGTCGGGGTTTTCGCTCGCCTGACCGTGCTCTTCGTGGCTGGAAAAGCTCTCCCGGTCGCTGTTAAAGCCCGGGGGTGGCTGGAAGCCCGCAGGGGCCGGGGCTGCGGCCGCGCAGCGCCGCGGGAAGGGCGCGCTCCCCTCCGCGCGGCTCCGCAGGGGTTAAAGCCTTGGCAAACACCGAGAGATTTTCCAGAGCAGCTCCGAGCTCGCAGCTGCGGCCATTTTTTTTTCCAGCACGAAAATTCTAGCAGTACACGTTCGGGGTGTGTGTGTGTGTGTCGGCTCGCAGGGCAGAGCGCTGTGCTGGCCATGCCGTGAGGGCAGAGCGGCGCTGGGTGCGGGGGGCAGCCCCGGCACCGCCACGGAGCCTCTCCCTGCCAGCCCTGCTGCTCTTTGTGCGGGTCAGCGCAGCATTTGATCTCTTCCGCGCCGGTTTTGTGCGAGGGGAGAAACTGTTTTCCATCTGCCTTAAAGTTACTCAAGCAGCTGCCTTTTTTTTTTTTCTTTTTTTATATTTTTTAGAATGTTCTTTTTTTTTTTTTTTTTTTTTTTTTTTTTTTTTTTTTTTTTTTTTTTTTTTAATTGGAGGGGGAGTGTGAGTCCCTGGGCCCCTGCTCCAGGAGGAGTTGGCAGGCAGCTCCTGGAGCAGTAAAATGACACCATGCTTCTCCTCCATTTTCTAATGAAATCTGCAGAGTGGGAAAGCAACACAAGTTGGAAGCGTCTTTCTTTGGAATCTCTCTGTAAACTGTAACTCCACCATCCCCTGCTCTTGCGGGTTTGCAGCAGGTTTGTTCTTTATGAAAATCTGTTCATTTTTAATGCTGGTTTCGGTAAACTTGCTGTTGCTAGTCAATTAACTGTGATAAACTGTAAGTCTGTTAATGTTGTCTTTCTGCCTTAATACAATTCAAAATAAAATGCTGGTGTGTAGCAAACTTTTATTAACAAACAACTTGTTTAGAGCAAATTAACAAGATTTAGGGGTGCTGGAATTCCTAGTAGCCATATTGGAATATTAAGGTGTTATTTAGCCTTCTGAGAAGTTGTGGAGCAGAAAATGTTGGACAGGGTGAATTTTATAGCTTAAAACTTACTCTGTGGTTCTGAGGGAAGCTAAGGCAAGGGAATTCCATTGCACTTTGAATAAACTCACTTGAAAATTAACATATAATTGTTAGCTTTGCATATTCTATAGCCTAGCCCTGGGACCTGGCAAATGTTACACAATTTGCTGATATCATAGTAGATAGAATTGCCATATTTGCTAAGTAAACAAATGCTTAGAATATATGTGTAATATAATATTCATAAGCTGTTAGAGAAGTGCTGTTGGTGCTGTGCCTTAGGGCTGGCTGGGCAGCGAGTACCTTGTTTATTTGTTGCACTCCTTGATAGTCAAAAGCGATTCGAGTTCCTACAGGTCCTTTGGGGGTCTGTTCTAACACACTTGGTCTTAAAGCAGCTTTAATTAGGAAAGTGAAGTGGTAGGGCTGCCCTGGGCATGCTGTTGGCAGCTCTGTTTGGGTGTCCAGGGAACGTCAGATGGAAATTATTTCACTTTACCCCAGAGGAGCAGTGGTGCAGGAGTGGAAGTGGCAGGGAAGGAGAAGTGACTCAGTGACCGTGTTACCAGGTGCTGGATGTCGGATTAAAATCTCTTCAAGGGAGATGTGTTTGTATTTTCTGCTTAAGGTGGCAGTGGAAGGAAGAAGAACTCACCTAGTCTGTGCCAGAGGCTGGAGGAGTGTGTGTGTCCCTGTGTGTGTGTGTCCCTGGCCCCATGGCTGCTCTGATGGCTGCATGTGATGCTGTGGCTGCAGGAGGGGTTTCTGTGTGCCACTGGCAGCTCAGCTCAGCTGAACTCTGCTCCAGGCTCCACGGGTCATCCATGCCATCAGCCGGGGCAGGAGGCACAGGGACAGCACCAAAAGTTGTGCTTTGGGCACTGGTTACACAGGTTGTGGAGTGTGAACAAATGTGTTGAAATTTCAGAGCTTGTTGCAGTACCTGGACCACAGAAAGGCACAAAGTCCTTCCACGTTAAATTGTCAACGAATTCTCAGCAATTTGTTTAAATAGCGCTTCTCCCCCTCTTCGGGGCTTAGTCACTCTCAGTTTCTGTGTTTATAATGCAAGCAATTTTAGAAACACCAAATGAAATAGATTTGTTTGTTGTTATTTCCTATTCGTGCAGTTCAGTTTTGAACCAGAAGTCAGAATCACAATTAATTGTCCCATTATGTTCATCAAAATATTTTGCAAGGAATCAGTTGCCTTCCCTTAATATAGGGAACAGCTTAAATTGAGGAATTCTGAAGTGGTGGCTGTGATCTTTATCAACTTCTCAGTTTATCTAATAGCCTTTCAGTACCTTCTGTTCCCTGTGCTCTGTGCAATAATTTGGGATATGTCCTGGCCCTTCCTCTCCTTAATTCTGTCCCTCTCCAGTCAGCTGAGAACTGGGAGAGCTGGGTCCCTGCTGTGCCCAAGAGGGAGCTGGGGGCTCTGGGAGGGGCAGCTGGAGTTGAGTGTCCTCATCCTGACACTTTTGCTCACCTGTTTGTCAAACAAGGAGGTCTCCAGAGTTTTTCTTTTCTGCTTCCCTTAAGCAGCCAAAATGCAATATTCCATTAAAACACAACTCAGATCCTGATTCTTCAGTGACTTTTTATTTTAAAGGCTTCTATTCCGTGTTTTTCAGAATATGTAAAGTAGAAATAAACAGAAATTATACCATAAGTAGCACTGACAACATTCAAATTGATTCCTTAAACAAAAGCTCAAGTTGGTTTTTATTTTTTGTTGTATTCCCATGACTCAGTTCCTGAAAGTGAATGATAAAATGGTCTTTAAACATAGTTAAAAGATTTTAAAAGCCCCTGAAAACTACATTCTCAGTACTAACATTATTCCTGGTGCTAAGGGGGGTCGTGGTTGAGTATTGAGGTATCTTGGGAAGTTGCACAATAAATATTAGGACACTTTATGGATACCTCATCCAAGAAATTTGAAAAGTACATTAACAATTCAATCCTGTGAGGGAGGGGCAGAGCTGAGGTGCAGCTGGGAGGAATGGCAGGGTCCCACAGCAGGAGCTCAGAGTGCCTTCCTGCCTGCTGCCCTGTCCCTGGGCTGTGGGGCTGAGGATGTGTGCCCTTGGTGTGTTCCCTGTCACCTCTGCCCATGTCTGACCTTCCCCTGGCCTTGCTGGGGCCGTGCTGTTGGGACTGAGATCATTTGGAGTTGCAGTTGCACATTTGGCATTTCCCCAGTGCCAGCACTGTCCTGCTGGGCTGTGTGCAGCGTTCCCTGTGCTGGCAGCTGTCCCTGCTGGCAGCAGTCACCTCAGGGCAGGAATAACTTTGGATGTTGATCTTGTTAAAGCAGGGAAGCTTTAGCAACATGTCCTGTAGGTCCTGTTTGCCCCTTGTTCTTTTTGGGGCAGGCCAGAACAGTTTTCTATATGTAGTACTTAAATGGGAAACTTAATTTTTTAATAATAATTTAAACAAAATAATTTTAAATTTAAACGTTTTCCAAAAAAAGGTTTAAAAGGTCAAAATAAACTACATAGTGCTGATTAGTTGGCAAAAGGCTACGGAAAGCTGGTTAGTAGTGGCATGCTGTAACTGAGATAACTTGGATAGGAGTGATAGCAAGGCATATTCCTGCTTCCAGGTCTGTGCCATGAAAGTGTGTGATTGAGGGATAACAGAGCTTTTCCTCAGGGTTGAGTTACAGCTTGAATCAGAAGAAATGCTGCCATTACATCATACATAAACACCTCTAATAATATTGACTTAGTCTTCAATTTTATAAGTTGCTGTTCACATGAATAACTTTGTCCCACTTTCTTTTTCCTGGGGGTGGGGGTAGTGCCAGAACAAACCAAGACAAGTGTAAGCCAGCCCCAGCCTGTCACCTCCAGCGGCACTTCCACAGGAACCAGCACTACTAATAATGCCAAGCGGGCCCCAGCCAGCAGCCAGCAGCAGCCCTTGCCTCGATACCCTCCTCGGGAAGTACCACCACGATTCCGACACCAGGAACAGAAACAGCTTCTGAAACGGGGGCAGCAGTTACCTGTGATAGCTGCAAACCTGGGATCCACTCCCAAAGCGTTAAACAGCCAGTCAGGAGGCAGCACTGGCACCAATAACCAGCCCGTGACCAACGGAGAAGTGCCCAACAGCAGCAAAAAACAGCCAGGTGAGGCCAGGTACCTTGTTTTCTTTAGCTGAAATCGAGTAAATTAAATTCAGTTACCAGGGGAATATTTCAGCCAACATTATTTAAATGTCCACTGGATTGTGTAGTATGAGGAGGTCCTTTCCTGTGTCAGGGCTTGATAGTGAATGTTGCAGGATGGTTTTGGCCTCTCTGGGCACTGAAGTTTCAGCCCTTGTCTCAGTGTTGCCTTGCTCCTGGCAGCAGTGGATGGCAGACAGGGCAGGGTTGGAGCAGATTGCCAGTCTTTGTCCTCAGCATTGATCCAAGCATGGGTGTGATACAAAGCACCTTTGTTGCTTTGTCCAATTTTGATAGACACATCCCATAAAGAAGAGTCTTTAGGACCTGTCCCAGAGATGGGCTGATCCCACAGCCTGGGCAGCAGGAGTGCCAGGACACAGGGAATGGCTTCCCACTGCCAGAGGGCAGGGATGGATGGGATATTGGGAAGGAATTCCTGGCTGGGAGGGTGGGCAGGCCCTGGCACAGGGTGCCCAGAGCAGCTGTGGCAACCCCTGGATCCCTGGCAGTGCCCAAGGCCAGGTTGGATGGGGCTTGGAGCAGCCTGGGATGGTGGAAGGTGTCCCTGCCCTGGCAGTGGAACTGAGTGGTCTTCAAATCCCCTTCCAGCACATTTCTTTATGTGATTCTGAACAGCACCTTGAGACTTGGCTTTCATTTTTAACTTCATACCTGGAGATCCAGCCATGGTACAGCTTGTTCAGAATTTTCTTTTAGTGTCAGGTCAGAGTTTTTCTCAGTTTTTTCACTTGAATCTTGGTTGTATTACAGAATGGATCCACTTTTACCTTTACTGCTATTTAAGTTCATTCATCTTTTGTTATTTTGGCTTCTTATAGCCTTTTAAATAGCCTTTTAAGTCAGCTGAACTTGCCTGTTACATGTGTAGGATGTGCTGTTCAGTGACTGCACTAACATGCAGTTCAGTTAATTTTACAGGACATTAATGTCATTTATTTTTGTCTGGAAAAAAGTAACTTTCTGTGAGGGATCTAGCTTTTCAAAGGGAGTTGGTATTAATGCATGCCAATGCTTAATACTTTCTTATTTTTATACTTGTATATATATTTTGACATGCATGTAGCAGCGATGATGTAACTTTTTCCCACAAATAGTTTCTTCTGTGACTTTCACTAACACTTAAGTGTTTTTCAAAATTAGTGTTTTATAGACTACAAAGAATATGACTCTTAGCCCCTTTAGCCAAAAAAAAAAAAAGAAAGAAAGAATAAAACCCTGCAAATAGCCTTGATATTTCAAGTTTGAGTTAAATTTTGAGCTGTTCTGATTACTGCTTCTTGAAGAGACAGGATTTAAAATGAAAGTAAACAAAGCACTGGGAGCAGTTTATCTGTGAGTCCTTGAGGAATGTTTCCCATATTACTTTCCAGTATTATTTCTGTAACATACTGATAGAACTCTTCACCATTGCAACAGGTAATCTTTAAGTAGCTTATTTTCTTTGCTTTGCCTCTATGATGTTGTTCCTGTCCATAGTGATATTTAAAGTTACCTTTTATCAAGATGAAACTTTTCCTGCAGCATGTACACTCTACTGGTCAAGGTGTGTAGCAAGGTGATTTAAATAAAAATGCAAACTAATTTAAGCAGTATTACTGCTGATACAGCCTAGTAGGTCTCCCAGTTGTATCCAGAGGGTTTGTGCACTGTTTTCTGTTGTACTTCTTCCATGAATACCAGCCCAGTATTTAGTTAGCTGGATTCCCATTTGTGTCCTGCATTTTTCCCAGATTTGCTCAGTTTCCCTTGATTTTGTGCTGGTATGGCTGGGCTCTGCCAGCATGTCCCAGTGCTGCTCTGGTGTCTGGGGCAGTTCTGTGCTCTGAGCAATACCCTGATTATTTGGATGGTGTGTCTGGAACCAGTGAGGTTCAGGATCCTTCAGGGAGAGAAGGATTGGCCAGATCACTTTGTCACCTCAGGAAAACATCTGTGTGTCCTGTAGCTGCTGTCAGAGCTTTGTCTCTGTCAGAGCTCTACTCCTGGTGTCCCAGGAGAGCTCAGAGCTGCCATCTGAGGTGGGCACTCAGGGCTCCTTTCTTGGTGCTTGTGTGTGCCTGGAAGTCTCCTTCCCTAGAATAACCAGGAATAACAGCTGGTGTTCTTTCCTAAACATAGACAAGATGATAATGGAAGGGCAAATAATTTTTCTGTGCTGGATTTCTGTCCTGGTTTCTGTCCTGTCTGATGTGTTGCTGGTGAGGCAGAGGAGGCCCCCATCCAGCAGGACCTGATGTGTTCTGACACCTTTGTATCTGAAAGGAAATGTTCTTTAGTCATTTGCGTGTCTCAGTTTCACCCACTCTCCCTAGTTCCTCTTTCAACCTCCACCAGCAAGCCAGGTACTCTCCTTTTTACCTCTGGAATCAGAAATCTCATGAAATTTGACAGATCTGTAGGTCGCTTGCATAGTCAGGATATCCATGGACAGTGGGGTTAAATCAATGGCTTCTGGGGTTGATCTGTTTTAGGGCTAAAAGAAAAACTGTGGCTTCCAGTGTTAAAGTCAGAATAGCTGGCATTGGGAATGGCTGTGGGTTTGTGTGTAATTCCTGGAAGGATCTCTCCCCACTTCCAGCTGTGGTTGCAATGGTTTGGTAGGTGCTTTGTAAAAGCCAGGTAACTCTTTAATTGCTCTGGACACAGTAAGATTTTAAGTCATTGGCACTGGAGAATTTTTTGATTATATCAGTGGTCTAAACCCCATCTCTTTACTTGTATTTTGTGTGAACAGTTGTCTCCTGTTTGGAAAATCAATGTACTTTGTCTAGAAGTCAACCTGAAGAAGGGATAGCCCTGTGGGCTGGGGTTTTTTCCTGCTGTTTGTAGGACATCTGGCGTATTGCTTTTGTAAAGACACACAAATGAAGCTCATGTCTTGCAGTGCTTCTGGAACAGATCCAGGCCAGTGCCAAGGTGGTTACTTTAAGAAATCTCCCTAAGTAACTCTTTATCAGGACACTTTCATACCCAGTTTAGTTGTCTTCAGTGATGTGCCCCATGTGCAAACTTCACATGAAAGGAAGGGTTGATCACTGCCCTGGTGTTTGCTCACCTCTGCTGTGGAACCCCCTGGAATAACCAGTGGTTGTTCACAATGAAATGATTTATATCATGAACTGAAGCATTTCCAGCAGTAATTGCTTACAACTGTGGCCAGAGCAGAACAGGAGAGCACCACTGGGCTCCTGGCAGGGCTCCAGTTTGGATTCCTCCTGTCTGCCTTTATCCTGGTGCATCTCAGAGACACAAAGTTTTGTCCCAGCCAGAGCCTTTGAGAGCAAAAGATCCCTCCTCTAACCTGGGGGTGGTTCTCAGCTGTTGGAGGAGTCAGGGAAGAGGGGAGCAGTTGGGATTTGCAGTTAGTGATGATGAAGGTTGGATTCATGTGTAACAGGTACGGTCTCCAGCTATAAAATTTGTGAGTTTGAAAGATGAAGTTTGATTCTGTGCAGTGCCTGTGTGGCACAGGGCAGGAGGAGGATGTGAAAGAGGGTGAATGATGGATTGGTGCACGTGCTTAGGTTAAATCAGCGTTGGGCCACACTCAGATGTTGCTGTTTGCTCAGTCAGGCAGCAGAGTACTGATTTGGAGGTGGAGCAAATGTGCTCTTCAGAGAGGGGAGAGGAACTTGCTGAAGTTTCAGGGCTGACTGCTCAACTTCTTAGTACAGTCCAAAATGAACTGGGTTTGGTTTCACTAACTACAAATTCTTCCTCTTTTTTGTATAAATCAAACTTCTAAGGACTTGCTAAATTGGCTCATTAAATGCCAAACGTGTAACAAGTAGGTCGTAATGGAAATGTGTCATAAAAGCAGCAGAATTGTTAATTCTCACATCCCCAGGCTGAGTTTGTTGTCATGCCCCTACTCCCTGTGTGGGGAATGTGATTCAGAGCAGACAGTGAGACTGAGCTGGCTCTGAGAGAAACCTGTCCTGAAAAAGGGGTCTAAGGACTGAGTTTACAGCAGTGAGTGCTCTGGGGACTGTTCTCTCATTTGCTGAAGTAACACTTCTGTGATTTTCTTGCTTTTTTTTTGTAGGCATGCCTCCCATTCGGGACTTGGTGAGCCACTCCCCTAACCAGTCAGGTTAGCTACTTCCATCTCACCTGCTTTTGCACTACATGTTTGTGGTAGTTCCATGTGTCACACAATTTTGTCTGATTTTTAATTATTATTTTTATTCATTGGCTTATGCTTTTCATTGGCATGGGTGTGTGAATGATTGCAGTATACTTTCTCTGTGCCGTTGCATACTAATTTGGTTTGACATTTTTAATTTTCTAATTAAGTCAGAATTCATCCTAAGAGTTTTTGTCACCTTAGCATTAAAATACTGGGGTTTTTTTTACATTTATCCTTCCATGCTGACTTGCCTCTTTATGGTATTGAATAATCTGTGCAAGCTTGTGCTTCCTGTCAGATAAATGTCCCACTGTGGAGGAAATCACATCCTGATTGTTTGCTAAAAGCTCAGGACTGTATTTACTAAAATGCATTTGTTCACAAGGCCCAAAGGTGCAGTGGTTGGCAAGGTATGGTATTGACAGTCTGGGGGTGCCAGGTGTGCTGGAGCAGGAAAAGGAGGCAGAGGGTGCAAGATTCAGGTATTTCTTAATTCACCCTTCTCAGTCCTGTTTGTTTTAGCCCATGTGATGACAAACTGCTTTTTTAAATACATACAGTTTTTTGCAAATGTTTCCTGCAGGATAACTCATAGCTGGAAAGCTTAAGTTAAAAATTACTGAAAGCAATCTTAGCAGATTAGAGAATTTTAAGAAACTCGGGTTTGTGTACATGTTTTTTGTCAAGAATTTAAGCAGCAAAAGTTCAGTTGCAACTTTAAATAGTTTTGGGAAGAAAAGAGTAGGCTGTTCTGGCTCCTTGTGCTGTGCACCAAATGCAGTGTGTTGCCACATGTCATTTTTCAGTTTTGAGGGTGTTTTGTGGTCTCTGCTAAATACAAAAAGTCAGAGTTAATATCTGTCTGCTTGTTTGTATCCTTAGTCTCTGAAGTTCATGAGTTGGGGAGGTTCAGGTAGGAATGCTCTAGAGCAGTGGCTCATACTAGACATCACTAACACGTTTCTGTCCAGGAGAAAGACGTTGGTCTAAGTAGTTTTGTGTGCGAAGGGAGAAAATCAGCTGAGTGGAAATTCATCGCTGTGTGCTGTTGGTGGATTGGCATTGCACAAACTGTGCCACAGCTCTACCAGGGTAGCAGAATTTCAATAACTACAAGCTTTCTTTATCTATTCTGCTCTGTGCAAATTAGAGTTTGTTTTACCATTTCCCTCTGACTTGTAGTCCTAACCTGCATCTCTCTGTGCTGAATTCAGGCTGTTTGTGTGCCTTTGTGTTGCCTTTAAAAGGGATGCTGTTACCAGGATGATCCTGGTGTGATCAGGATCTTGTTCTGTGCCATTGGTTCTCTCGCTCCCAAGAGTGCACTCAGCTCTTTGATCAGTCCCTTAGTACAGGTTAAATGTAATTTTTTAGAATACCAGGGTGAGAGTTGAAACGTTGGTTGGACAGTAGCTCAGACATGCTGGTGTTCTGGGCAGGCTCAGTGAATCCCCATTCTCCCAGGGATGGTGGTGGCTCTGCAGGACTGTGGAGCTGCCGGACACTATCAGAGTGCTCTGCCTGCCTGCCACGGGCCTTTCCCACTGCTCCTGTTCCAAACTGCTGAGCCACCATCCTTGTTTCTCTGATTGAGTTACCAGGGGCTGAGGAACAGTGGGCAATCCCTGTTCTGTGCTGCTCCAGCTCTGAGAGCCAGGGTCTTGGACTCAATTCAGTTTCACTGGAGGATGAGTAATATTGATATTGATTAAAAATTAATTTAAAATAGACTTGTGCGTCAGTGCATTCTGAAAGCAGAACTTCAGATGGGTCTTGTGCTTTTTGTGCCAAGCTGTTGTTGTATAAAAGAAAAGATCTTGAACAAGTTGCACTGAAGACTCTTGTACAGTGTCTGTAACAGGGGTGGGAAGGTGTGTGTTCTATGGCTGCTGTCACGCAGCAGTTGGTATTGCTGAACCAGGGCCGTGTCCTCTTGGAATTTCTGCCTTTCAGTGTGCTTTGGGGTTTTGTTTAGTGTTGTGGTTTTTAATATGCATATGTGTTTTAGAAAATACTTTGTACGTGGTGATACAGAGCATTCTTTTAAAAAATATTTCTCCGGAAGAAAAAGACCTTTAGGAGTCTAAAGTGTTCTGGTGTTTTGTGAGAGCAGCTCTGCATGCTGGGAGGTGTTCAAGCTTGTGTGTGACAGCCTTTGGGCAGCTGAATTAGAGCTTTCTCTGTCACTTGCCATGACTGTAGTTTTAACAGAAGCAAAATAATAAGCAAAATAATTCCTGGCTTAATATCTTTATACTTATTTTTTCCCTTTTCAGCTTAATGAAGTAATAATACTAAACTCATCGTAATGCTCTTGGGCTTTCCTTCTTCATTTTAGATCTGAACCACAGTGGTCTAGGATCCCATTATGAAAATTCTCACTGGGGACCAGTCTCTTCAAATAGTGACTCCAGCACAAACTGGGATAAAGTTATCGTAGACGGCTCTGACAAAGAAGCATGGCCATCAATCACTGGCAGTGACCCAGAGCTGACTTCAGAATGTATGGACACTGACTCTGCCTCCAGCTCTGGGTCGGAGAGGAACCTCGTTATCATGGCTTCAGGGAGCACGGGCGGAGAGGGCGATGGCATTCGCAATGGCATCGGACATGGGTCTCAGAATAAGTTTGTGGTTGGTAGCAACAGCAATAATGTGGGCAATGGAAGTATTAATGGGCCCTGGGGGTTATCCCACGGGTCCATAATAAGCACATGTCAAGTTTCTGTGGATGCTCCTGACAGCAAATCTGAAAGTAGCAACAATAGAATGAATGCTTGGGGCACCATAAGCTCTTCATCAAATGGAGGGTTAAATCCAAGCACTTTGAATTCAAATGGCAACCATGGTGCCTGGTCCGTGTTGGAGAACAGTGGACATGCCCTGAAAGGGTCCGTGGGGAGTGGGAGTCCTGGCACAAGCATTCAGTGCAGTACCATAGGTCAGATGGCCAACAGCCAGAGTATTAACTCGAAAGTGGGTGCCTCAGCCCGCGGTTCCTGGGGAAGCCTTCAGGAAAGTTGTGATTCTGAAGTAAATGGTACAAGGAATGTTTCATTCAGTGGGCAACCTCAAAACCTTAACACTGAAATGAATGGACCAAATAACACTACTAACTTTATGACCTCTAGTTTACCAAACTCTGCTGGTTCGGTGCAGATGAACGAGCTGCCCAACACTGCAGGGCCCGGGGCCTGGCGCGTGAGCACAATGAATCATTCTCAGATTCAGGCCTCTCCAGTGGCAAACGGCACTTCCATCTCTCACCTGAGCAACGGTGAGGCCAAAACTGGCTCTTATGGTACTACCTGGGGTGCCTATGGTTCTAGTTACTCTGGAGACAAATGTCCAGGCCCAAACAGCCAAGCTAATGGTGACACTGTGAATGCAACTCTAATGCAGCCGGGCGGCAGCGGGCCCGGCAGCACTAACTTTCAAATCAACGGGAGTAAAGGCGCAGGGGTGTGGGAGGCAGGGACAGTCGGCTCCCAGAACATGCCCTGGGGAAACGGGAACGGTGCGAGCGCTGGCGGGAGCAGAAGAGGATGGGGCAGCCCCGCACAAAACCCCGGCACCAACATTTCCAACGGGGAATGGAGCAAAGTGCCCGGCAATCAGCATTCCAATGAAGGTATGAACGGAAACAGCAGGAAGTTTACAAACGGATGGAAGTCTACTGAGGAGGAGGATCTCAACAGCCAGAGTTCTGCTGCCTCCCAGCTGGCTGAGCAGAACAGCACATGGGCCAAAACAGGTACAGGGGACAGCGAGGGGAGCTCCGAGAGCACCGCGTGCCATGAGGACAGAGCAGCCACCGAAGGCCAGAACCGAGAGAGGAGGAAAGTTGACCAGCACACGTTACTCCAAAGCATAGTGAACAGAACTGACTTAGATCCGCGTGTCCTTTCCAACTCTGGTTGGGGACAGACTCCAATCAAACAGAACACTGCCTGGGATACCGAAACATCACCGAGGGGTGAAAGAAAAACTGACAATGGGACAGAGGCCTGGGGAGGCTCTGTGACACAGACTTCCAGCTCAGGGGGGTGTGTGGATAGACCTAACCCTAATAATAACGATACCTCATCTGTATCGGGGTGGGGAGATCCAAAGTCTGCTACAAGGTGGGGAGACTCCAAAGGGTCAAACAGCCAAGGGGGGTGGGAAGAAGATTCTGCTGCTACAGTAATGGTCAAGAGCAATCAATCGTGGGGAAGTGGCAAAGAGGAGAAGTCATCCTGGAATGACACACCGAAGATGAAGCAGGGATGGGGAGATGGACAGAAGGCCAGCCAGGGTTGGGCAGTGTCTGCTGGTGATAGCTGGGGTGAAAACTCCAGAAGTAACCACTGGGGTGAGGCAAAGAAATCCAGTTCTGGAGGCAGCAGCAGTGACAGGTCGGTGTCTGGTTGGAATGAGCCAGGTAAATCAAATTCTGTTACCTGGGGAGGCAATAATGCAGCCCCAAACAACTCTTCAGGATGGGATGAGCCTGCAAAGTCTAATCAGAGCCAGGGCTGGGGAGACCCTCCGAAATCCAATCAGCCTCAAGTCTGGGGGGACTCGTCAAAGCCGGTCAACTCTCCTGAGTGGAACAAACAAGATGTTGGCTCTTGGGGAGCGCCGACTGCCACGAACAAACCCCCGGGGTCCGGCTGGCTGGGGGGGCCAATGCCAGCCCCCGCAAAGGAGGAAGAGCCCACGGGCTGGGAGGAGCCATCCCCCGAATCCATACGCCGCAAGATGGAGATTGATGATGGAACTTCTGCTTGGGGTGATCCGAGCAAGTACAACTACAAAAATGTGAATATGTGGAATAAAAATGTCCCTAACAGTAGCAGCAGTTCAGACCAGCAAGCACAGGTACATCCGCAGCTACTGTCTTCAAGTGCCATGTCTAGCAAGGAGAGCAGCTCGGGTTCTGGTAAGCCTGGCTTTTACCCAAATTTGTGTTTTCTGTTCATTATAAAGCACTCTTTTAGTCTTGCTTCTTAGAAGGATATTTTCGTTTCGAAGTGGAAAGGGCAAAGTGACAATGAATTAGTTTCTTATTAAAGAAATGAACACTATTGTCACTGAGCATTGATTTTTTTACAGATTGGGAGATCTGCTCTAGTTTTAAAAAACTGAAGTAATAAGGGCTAAACAGCTCTGCTTGAGTTCTGGGGAGTGGGAGAGAGAAAATACGTAAAATAGTGCCTGAGGATTGAAATGTTTTCCTAATTTATTTTAAATCAGCTAAAATTCCATTTTGGCAATGAGCCTTGAAAAAAAAAAAAAAAAAAAAGTTGAGCTTCTGCAGGGCAGAATGAAGGGTGATGGGTTTATAAGGATTTGGTATCAGACTTTCTGGTCTTGTAGCTTCATGAGCAGTGAATAACGATTTTGGAGAGGAACTTAATGGCATATAGGAAGTATTTTGTGCTGTGTCTCTTTTTCAAGTGCCAGATGGGGTCACTTACATGTAACAATCAGCTCTTAGCTTAATATCTTAGAAACTTGTATTATCAGAATGTAATTCTATAAATACAAAATTTGTATTTTTGTGATTACTTTTATTAATGGAACAGCTTGCAGTTATAACAGTGACTCTCACACAAAACAGAAATATGTGCTCACGTGCTTTTTACTGTATGTTAAGGATACAGAAAAGGCAAAACACTTGAATCTCTTTAGATAGCTTTAAAATCCTGTTCAGAACAATGCCAATAACTCCCCCTGCTTTGCAAAGGTTGGGGAGAGCCTTCTGCTCCAGCCACTACTGTAGATAACGGGACCTCGGCGTGGGGCAAGCCCATGGACACTGGTACGAGCTGGGGAGAGCCTGTCAGCGATGCAGGAGGCACCTCTGGCTGGGGAAACACTTCTCTTGGGCAGCAGCCTCCAAATAAACCTGGTGAGTGCTCTCAGTGGGCTTAGAAGGGTGGAAGCATCGTGTTTTTCAGAGGTTTTTGCCTTGCAGTAGGCATCGAACTGTTTGGTGAAGCTGCTGCTGAAGTGTTCACTGCTGGGTTGTTTCCACCTCCAGGGCCTAAATCTATGCAAGATAGTTGGTGTGGAGATGATATGCCATTGACTGGCAGTCGTCAGACCAGCTGGGAGGAAGAGGAGGATGTCGAGATTGGAATGTGGAACAGCAGTTCCTCACAAGAAGCTAACCCATCGTTAAACTGGCCACCCTACATGAAGAAAATGCCCACAAAGGTGAGGAGCAGCTCAGGGCAAGGAGTGCTGTCATTTCTGAAAGCTAAGTCAGATGGGATTGCTGCACTTACACTGCACACTTTAATTTTCATTTTTAACACTTCGTGATGTAATTAAAGTAGGATCTGAGTATCACAGGAATGCATTTCTGTTTTCAAGGGAATGATGAAAGGTGGAAATAAGCAAGATGAAACATGGATCAATCCATTCATTAAGCAATTCACAAATCTCAGTTTCTCAGTAAGTATTTGTCTCTGGCTTTGCACAGTGCTTGTTAAAATACACAGACATTGAAATGCTCAATTGCCAACTGTTCATTTTCATCGTGGTTTTCTTTTTACTTGGGTTTGTCTCCCTTGTCACCCATCTCTTTTCTGTGCATTCTCATTACAAAAAAAATCCCTCTTTATTGATGAAAAGTAGTTTTGTAACCACTACCCAGGTATTCATCCCATAGCTTGATGCTTTACTACATTCACATAGGAGCTCTGGTGAGGGAACCTGTTCCTGACTGGATGGCAACTAAAGGGAAGAAATGCTTTTAAAAAGCATCTGACTGTCTTAATTTTTATTTCTTGCCATTTTGAATTGTAATAGTGTGCAGGAATCTCTTTGTTTTATCTTAAAAAATATTATTACTAAATAATTTTGATTTATTTTATTACTCCAGAGAGAATCACCAGAAGAAACCATACAGAGCAATAAGATGGACATCTCTGGAGGTAAGAACAGTAGAACCAAGCTGGGCTTTATTGCTTTTCCTTCCTACTCTGTTTTACCTTATATCCTTCTGTAAATTACATTTTAAAAGTGATATGTAGTGTATATGTAGCTATATATAGTTAAGTATATATTTCCCTAAAGAAAAGGAATGTCCTTGTAGAGAAAAGTATTTGTGTGTGTGAGTAATGCTGCACACAGAATCACCTGGTTGCTATAGGAATATTGGCCATGTATCAAACTAAGCTTATTCATATTTATATGTGTTAAACTGACAGAACGATGAGAGAATGTTTTCAGGGCGTGGTGGGTTTGTTTCTTGTAATATAAATATCTTGATTGCCCTCCGGGCACCTCTGCTGAGTATAAACAGAAACATACCAAATCCCACACTGGCTCATTGGGTTCATTCTTGGAAACACGTGTTCAGTTCTAAGAACTAAATTAATACTGAATGATAATTTTGGAAATGTTTAAACCTGAGTGTAAAATGACTTGAGAGCAGTTATAGTTTATTTGATTCTATTCACTGTTAGGATTTCTTTAGCAAATACATTAATAACACTGTACTATGATGATAGAATATTTAACTAAAACTACTTGCAGCATTGTAGTTTTTAGTGTAGTTACTTTCTTTATTCCACTTCAAAATTGGGTATTTTCACTTTGGGGCTCATAGTTTTTTGGGTAAGGGAATTGTTCTTTCAGTATTGTAGATTTCAGTATTAATGGCGAGCTTAATATTTAAATTATTGAAAGTTTAAACAATTATACATTCTTGGTTTTAAGAGAAAGCTGAGAGTGATACTTGTGCAAAGCCTTGCAAAATCTGTTGGTGCTGATTCCATGCCTCAGTTGTGTGCAGCCATTGGTACATGGGGTTTCCTTTCCCTTTCCAGTGAGTCCCAAGCTCAAGTGCTGTTTGTTTTGTGGGTGTCCTGCCCGAGGGCAGTGTCAGGTCAGCTCCCCAGGCACGGGTGGGTGCTGGTGAGCTTCTGGGGGTGTTGAGCTGCCTCTGTGCCCCCAGGGTTACTGCAGGACAAGCGGATGGAGATGGACAAGCACGGCCTGGGCGTGGGAGATTACAATCGTGTGGTTGGAAAGGGCCCCGGTGCTCGTCCCCAAATTCCCAAAGAGTCTTCCATGGATCGCGGTCCTTACTTCGATAAGGTCGGTGGCTGTCCCACTCTGCAGTGATCCGTGTGAGCTTTCTGCAGTGGTGCAGGGGGGGCTGAGGGCTGGCTGGTTAACCCAGAACATAGATCTGTTCTTTTTAACTCACTGATACATAGTACTAAGCACTTTCTGTAGCCCTTCGTGGTGCCGATGACTAACCTGATCTCTTTTGTTTTCTGCCTATTTCCTGCTGGTGCTGGACTGTCCTGTGACTCTTCCCTTCTGCTCCTGCCATGGTTTCTCCCTCTGCTTGCTTGCTGGCTGGTTGTTGCGCCTCGGTTTGTCTGTCCCATCAGGATGGCATTGTAGCAGACGAGTCCCAAAACATGCAGTTTATGTCCAATCAAAACATGAAGCTTCCCCCTTCAAATAATGCACTACCTAACCAAGCCCTGGGCTCCCTAGCAGGGCTGGGTATGCAAAGCTTGAATTCTGTTAGACAGGTAAGGCTGTGTGCATATCCTTGGTGTTACTTGACAGCATTTAATGCCTTTTGATATAACATTGTAGCTGCTTGTGTGATTGATACCTGATTAATAGTAATTGAAATGTATGGGGTGGGAGAAGCAGCAGGGGAGGTTTACTGTCACTGACTGCCCATCCTTTCCCCAGAATGGCAATCCCAGTGTGTTTGGTGTTGGGAATATAGCAGCACAGCCCAGGAGCATGCAGCAGCCTCCAGCACAACCTCTTAATTCATCTCAGCCTAATCCACGTGCTCAAGTGCCTCCTCCATTACTCTCCCCTCAGGTAAGTGATACAGAAAACACTCTGTGTTTAAACTATCTAAATGCTGCTTCAGAAAATTGTTCCTTGTTTGTTGGTGTTGCTGGTATTCATTCTGTAAATATTTGGGAGCACATTTGGCTTGAATGTGTTCAGGCATCTGTTGACCAGAGGTTATAGTATTCTCCACATGCTGGACTAAGCAAACCCGTCACCTCTGGCCCTGGTGTGTGTTGCAGGTTCCAGTATCATTACTGAAGTATGCACCAAACAGCGGTGGCCTGAGCCCACTTTTTGGCCCACAACAGGTAGCCATGTTGAATCAACTGTCCCAGTTAAACCAGCTTTCCCAGATCTCCCAGTTACAGGTGAGCTAGCCCAGCTGGTTGCTGGCTGTGGGGTGTGAAGGGGTGAGTGTTTGGTGTCACTGTGGTGTTGCTAACCCCTCGCCCTGTCTCGCAGCGGCTGTTGGCTCAGCAGCAGAAGGCGCAGCCTCAGAGGAGTGTGCCTTCTGGGGGTCGGCAGCAGCAGGAGCAGCAGGTAAAGAAACTTCTCCATTTCCAGTTCCCAAACCCTCCTGAGAACTGCTTTTCATCCTGAGCTGCATTTCTTGCTGTGACTCGTACTGAAGCGTGCAGGGAGGTTGGCAGGCTTTAAAGGAGGGACTGAGTGCTGGGGTTTGGCTGTGCAGGATGCACAGGCTACAGAGGGGCATTTCATTCTCGTTCTCAAAACGTGGAAAAGCTTTTGCTCATTGATGTTGTAACTGCTCTGTTTTGTTTTAAGGGTCGATCTCTTAGTATGCAGCAACAGATGATGCAACAGTCCCGTCAGCTTGATCCAAACCTGTTAATGAAGCAGCAAACTCCACCCTCTCAACAGCAGTCACTCCATCAGCCCTCCATGAAATCCTTCCTTGAGAATGTCATACCCCACACTACTCCTGAGCTGCAGAAAGGGCCATCACCAATCAATGCATTCAGCAGCTTCCCCATAGGTGGGTGCCCTGCAGTCAGCCAGTGTTTGTGTGACACACAGCCCTGCTTTTCCCCTTCCCTCCTCCTGGAAAGTGACTGTAACCCTGTCAGTACTTCCCATTTTAGTGGCAATGGTAACTCTGTGTGGGGTTACCCTTGTTCACCAAATAACTTTTCCCCAAGTACGCTCATTCCCAGTGAGTGTCCTTGTCTCAGTGCAGAATACTTTACAATCCTGAGGAATTACATGCTCCTTTTGTCCCCTGGATACTCAGGGTGGTACAAAGTCTTGATTCCTGGAGCTGAAGGACTTCAGGAAGTAGAATTCATGCAAAGAATCCATTGATGTAGATGCATTTCTTGGGATTTCAAAAATGCTTTCAATGGCTCTGGAATTGCAAAGATAGAACAAACTGTCACTTTGCCTGTTAGTGGTTTTTTATAAATACAAACATCTCCTGTTTCTTTCTCCCTACATTTTCAGGCTTCTGTCCAATTTCTACTTCAGAAATTCCAGGCTTGTATATTTTCTTCTTACTTTAGGTCCCTTTTTAATGCTATCTTACTACAAATGTTTACCATTTACCTCTGTTCCTTTACCCCCATTTCTTTCCTCCCCTTCATTTTTGCTTTTCTTCCCTTTTATTCTAATTGGGTCATTTCTGTTGAGCTGATTGCCTTTGCATTCTCCTTGGCCTCTGCAGAGAAGTTTGTTTCCTGGACGTGCAGCTGAGGTCCCTGTGCTTGCAGAGTGGCAGGGACAGTGTCACACTGGGGGTGGCTTGTGGCCAGCCCCAAGTCCAGGCTGCTGCTTCAGAGCTGCTGGTGATGATTGGCATCAATGTCCAATTCTGCTTTCGTTCACAGGGCAAGGCATACAAAGGAAGTTTTTTAGCTGTTGGAGACACTGTGTTAGTTCTGAGGAAAGGCATATTTCACTTTCTCACCAAACTCTGTGCTGAGGGCTTGCATCCTGCCCAGAGCAGGCTCCTTTGTGTTCCATTCCTGAGCTGGAATTGTTGCATACTGCTCCATAGCTGCTTTCTCACATGGATCATGGCCACCTCTCAGGAGCCTGCAGAATGTATAAGGTTGCTTTGAGATCCCTCAGGAGTCAGCCACAGGATACAGAGGATTGTTTGGGGTCCCCCTGTACAGGGATGCAAGCACACAGAGCCACAATCAGCCCTCACATAAAGGCTTAAGGGTAGGAGAAGGATATTCTTGGAATTTCTTCTCCCTGCAGTGAAGAATTGAACCCAGAGGAAAGCTGGTGTCACTGCACAGTGTGGTGGTGTAGTTGTGTGAGAGGGAGCTCACTCTGCCCACCTGTCTGCTGGAAAATCCTGTAGGTTTGTTGTTTCCTCTGTGTTCTCCTAACAGTGTCAGGAGACCCAGCAAGGAGAGCAAGGAGGTCCTGTTCTCATTCTGGGGAAGAAATTTGTCAGCATTCACTAGATATTCACCCAAAGCAGAGATTGGGGGCCAGAGCATCGTTTTCTCTCCCTGACCAGTTCTGCAGTCACATCCCAATTCATTATAGAATTAAGTATTTCTATTAATAAAAGTAACCCTTATCTGGGAAATAGTGAGTATAACTGATATAACTAATACTGAGTATACTATAACTAATAGCATAACTGATACAATTAATATAAAGTCTGCCACAGTAGGATATGAAAAATTACTTCTGGGAAGAGTGTTTAAATTATGGATTATCAGTTAGACTTTACCTTTTTTTCTGTTTGAACTGTTGATAGTTGTTACATTTCTTAAAACTCCATCCTGTTCCAAGTACTCTTTGTGAGGCTTTTCAAGGGGAGACTTTAAGTAAAACAAACAAAAACCCCTCAAAAAATAAACCATTTTCTTTATGGCTATGAATGTCCACTTAGGAGCAAAGGGAAACCCTTTTTCCAGTGCTGAAGGAAGGTGTTTCTAGGAGACATTTGAGAAGTTCCCTGTGTGTCTCTGGCCTTAAGTTAAGCCATTGTAGTGGTTTGTTTTCAGAAAAGAAGTAAATAGATCTGAAGGGCTGGAAAAGTACCCAGGTAGAGTTGTGAATTCAGGATTCTTACAGACTTGGGAAGGGAGCAGGCATGCCAAGGTCAAAAATGTGGGCACATTGTCCAAACCCAGAAGAGCTGGTTCACCCAGGTATTCGAGTTGATTTGGGTTGGCATTGTCTTGATTGTCTGGCAGAGAAACATCTGAAGTACAGACCACAGCTACAGCAGGTCTAGACTAGTTCTGTTGTGCCCCATCTTTTAGATATTCACATTTTAGTTTCTCTTAACTTCCTAATGTCTTCTTCCACTGACATTTTTGCATGAGGATATGAGCTGAGAACTTGGGAGTGCTTTGCATTGCTCAGCTTAGCTTCTGTGTGCAGAGAGTTCCCTGGTTTAAGTGCTAGAATGTTCCTCAGAACCAGAGACTTGGAAGCATGACCTAACCATGGTAATGTGCTCTTCAGTGCTTTCTGGGACAGCAGTGGTGATGAGCAGGAGGAGAAGTTTAGTCTGTATCTCATAAGCTGTGTGTGCTTTCAGGAATGAACTCAAACTTGAATGTAAACCTGGATATGAGCAGTATTAAAGAGCCACAATCTCGGCTGAGGAAATGGACTACAGTCGACAGCATTTCTATGAACACATCCTTAGATCAAAACTCCAGCAAACATGGTATGTGCAGCATGGCCTTGTGCACAGCAGCCTGGGAGGGTCTGATGTCAGGTTTGCAGAGTTTGGGCTGTGGTTATCACTCCTGTGTCTCTGTGCCTGTCACAGTTTGTGTTGTGTTGTCTGTGCCAACTTGCTGCTTGTCTGCCACAGCAGCCACAGCTCTGCTGACTGTGCTCACCCAATGATCTTGTGATGAGATTAGTAGAAACATTCTACAGAATTCATTTTTTAACCAGACTTTTCTGTAAGTATGACTGTTGCTACTAGCTTTACCTTAATCTCCAGTGGAATTCTTCATATATTTTTAAGCCAAAAGCTTGATTTTCAGGTTTTCTCTCCTACCACCCTTCTGTCCTAAGGTGATTTTGGGGGATTTACCACATTCTGGGCATGGCTGACATTTTTACTGACAGGTGTTGGTTATGAATGTCTGTGTTTGCATTCTAAAACTGGGGAGAGCTTAAGAGGGCTGGACTTGGAACCACTGCTCTCCTTAGTTTTAGAGGAGATGAACTTGGTTGCTTCGTGTTTCATTGCAGTAATCAAGATTCATATGACATTTCAGCTGTTTCAGTTGCTTGAAATCTCATCCAGTTAAAATTTGAGTCTATTGCCCAAGATTCTGTGTCTAAAGATAGTTACGAATGTCCCCAGTCTCCTGTTACTGTTCAGTCTCAGATTGTCAGGGTATTTTTAGGTGCATCAGCTGCCTTGCTGCTCTGAGCTCCCTGTGGTGCCTGTAGTGGCCATTCCCTGCAGCTGCCCTGCTGGACCCATCCCAGTGTTACCACAGGCAGTGGTGGTGTTGCTTTACCTGTAGGTGATGTTTTCTGACCAGAGCTGGGAATTTCTATATCTCACGGAATCCCTGGCTCCCTCAGAACTGTAGCAGAACTGTAGTTTAACTTTTAAACTGTTCCTGGCTCTGTCTCCAGGGATTTTTAATTTTTTTTTTTTTTTGCCTTCCAAGAATAGGAATAGAATCTACAGAGCTTTGCAGTAGCTAAAGATCCTTCACATGTTGGATCTGTTTCTTGCATGAGCCATCCCACCACAGAAGCCCTTCAATCAAGTGGGGTCCCACAGAATGCTCTCACCCTCTGGAATTAATACTTCAGCTGAATACATGTTACTTTGAATATATGTACTGTTTTAGTGAAGGGATTTCATGGGAGATTATTCTTATAGTTTTCTCCTAAATTACTCAGACATATTTCATTTTGAGTTATACACTCCTGTATTATCTCCAATATAACTTGGCATCACAAGAGGACAGTGTGCTGCTATATATTTCATGAATGATTTACAAGGGTATGATGTTATATATATATTTATACAGGGATATAAAAACCGGCCGTGAAAAATATTTGACTGCTTTTTTCTTTTTCTTTTTTTT
>VWYP01019121.1:425492-427992 GCA_013400435.1 Pycnonotus jocosus
TTTTTTTTTTTTTTTTTTTTTTTTTTTTAATCAGGTGCTATTTCAAGTGGTTTTAGGCTGGAAGATTCTCCGTTTGTTCCTTACGACTTTCTGAACAGCAGTAATTCTCCAGCCAGTCCTCCCGGATCCATTGGGGACGGCTGGCCCCGTGCCAAATCGCCTAATGGCTCTAGCAGTGTTAACTGGCCCCCAGGTACAGCCCTCCCCTGCCTGCCCTGGGTTTGTCCTGGATTCCTGCCTGTGCAGAGGGCAGCAACCAGCCTGCAGAAGGGTGTTCTTACATAGAAATGAAGAATGAGAGTTTTATTGTACAGACAGAAGTGTATCTGCCAGAGAAACCAGAAATGAAATTAGTAAAGTGAGGGCTGGATCGAGTAAATTAAATGCTTAAAGGGTTTTGGATTTTCAGTCATTAGGAGATGTATTGTTTAGACAGCTGTTTCCTTTTTTTAAAGTATAGTAAAAGTAAGCTTCTTTCCTGCATCTGTATTCCTAGAGTTTCGCCCTGGTGAGCCATGGAAAGGTTATCCAAACATCGACCCCGAAACTGA
Organism: Pycnonotus jocosus; assembly: GCA_013400435.1. Classification (NCBI taxonomy): domain Eukaryota; kingdom Metazoa; phylum Chordata; class Aves; order Passeriformes; family Pycnonotidae; genus Pycnonotus; species Pycnonotus jocosus. The sequence goes on from VWYP01019121.1 coordinate 426,044, forward strand.
CCCTTACGTCACTCCTGGCAGTGTCATAAACAATCTCTCAATTAATACTGTGCGGGAAGTTGACCACCTCAGGGACAGGAACAGTGGTATGCTCAGCCTTCCTGGGGGATTGTGTGTGCCCTTCCCTCAGCCACACGCACCCTGCTATCCTGGAGGTGTTCACTGTGTGCTCCCCTCCTGGTTTAGTCCTTGTGTTTCCTCCTTGCTCCTCTCCTGGTTATTCCCCTGTGTTTGTTCCTTGCTGCCCTCATGGTTGTCCCTTGTGTTGTGGGTTTGGGATGTGTTTGCTGCTCGCTCCCCTCCTGGTTTATCCCTGGTGTTGTGTCTGTCCCGGCTGGAAGCTCATCCTTGGCTCAGCCCTGCTGCTGATGCAGTGCAGGAGCTGTCCCAGGAATGTGGGCTGTGCTCTGCATCCTGATGTCAGCTCTGCACACCCGGGGCTTTGGGAGCAGCAGAGCCTTGGCAGCCGTGCAGGAATGCAGGGCCTGTGCTCTCTGGGTGCTCCTGCTGCCCCCGTGTGCCCTGGCCTGAGGATGGGCACCAAGGGCTGCGTGTCCCTCCCTGAGTGTGCAGATGTGTTCAGGCTGGAGCACGAGCCAAGCCTGTTAACCCTGCTGCATTTGTGACATGCTGTGCTGTGCCTGACTCTTGTCTTTGTTGCAGGGTCATCCTCATCTTTGAACACCACGCTGCCTTCAACTAGTGCCTGGTCATCCATTCGTGCCTCCAACTACAATGTTTCCCTCAGCAGTACAGCACAAAGCACTTCAGGTGATGGTCTGCTTGTGTTGTTCTGGTTCCTTCCCTCTCACATGCTCCAGGGGATCCTAGGTGTTAATAGAAGCAGTGCTGAGGTCTCATCAGCATGGTAACTTCACTGATTTCAAAGCAGCTATTTTGATTTTATCCTAATTTAGCAGCTTTTCTTTGCAGCAAGGTCATGGTTGCAGCAGCGGTGATTGTGGCTGTCTTTTGTGTCTTTTAGTAGCCAGAAACAGTGATTCCAAATCAACGTGGTCTCCTGGATCAGTCACTAACACCTCTCTGGCTCATGAGCTGTGGAAGGTCCCTTTGCCACCTAAAAGCATCACTGCTCCATCCCGCCCTCCTCCAGGGCTGACCGGCCAGAAACCACCCCTGTCCACCTGGGATAATTCCCTTCGTCTGGGTGGAGGATGGGGAAATTCTGATGCCAGATACACCCCTGGTAAGCACCTGGAGGGGTTTGTGGTTTGTTACCAAGTCTCCCATGCATCTGGCTGGACAATCTGTCCCTGTGGGCTGCCAGCTGCAGCACTGGCCTTGCCTGAAGCAGGTCCCTCTGTCCCAGCCTGCAGTGCTGTGGGCTCTGTGCTGAGGAGAGCTGGGAGCAGGGCAGGTGTTGTGTGTAACACGGATGGCACAAGGGCTTGTTGTGTCCTTAGTGGAACTGCCTCTGCCAGTGCTTTCCAAGCTGGACATCAGTGCAGCTGTGCAGTTCAACATTGTTCACAGAGAGGCTCATCAGACTGTAATGAATTAGATCATCAATATGATTAGATCATGATAGCCCAGGGAGTCATCAGACAGGCTTCAAAACTCTTCTGAGCTTGCAGCAGGAATCAGAGCAAATATGTTTGTATTTTTGTTTCAGTTCTGATTATCTGACAACAATGTAGTTGCTTGTGCCCCTGCTTAATGAGCAAAAGGCTTCCCAAAGTAAATAAATTGAGTAATGCTGTACTACCCCACAGTAAACTTCTAAGGGTTTGGAGTCTGGAGGAGGTTAGTGCTGCAAGAGTTTTTGTTATCAGTGAACGTTGGTGTCAGCTGCTCCACCCAGCTGCCCGGTGCCAGTGTGGCAGGCACTAACTCCTGTTTTCCCTCGTCTAGGTTCAAGCTGGGGTGAGAGCAGCTCAGGGAGAATAACAAATTGGCTTGTTCTGAAAAACCTTACACCTCAGGTAATG